>OY757309.1:67360676-67960676 GCA_963583905.1 Stenurella melanura
TAAACGAACATGTACGGGCAATGCCTGTTTCCGGAAGAGTGGGGCAGCTTTAATTCTAGTTATTACCGTTGGACGTACTTTTCAGTAACATATTGGAAAAATGAAGATTTAAGAAGCCGCTTTATTGGAAAATCATTAAGAGAACTTCATTCTATTGTGACAAAGAAATGCATTAGGGGATGCTGTGTGCGACCAATTTAATCTTATAAGTGAAACACTTACAAGAAAAGCAATGTCAGTTATGTTATTATCCACTACAAGTGATGATGACTATTCCTGCAAGCTACATGAATGATATCTAGCTTGTTTAATTTGGGTTAATAGTCGAATTACAGCGGTAACTGCATTCCAATCGATAATGAAATAGAAAATTATAACGAGAAGTGCATCGTAAAAGAGTCATCTGGGGTGGGATATAAAACTGTTAAATTATAATATAACACAATTTATAATAATATCATTACAGGGTGTTTGAAATGAGCTTAAAACCCAATGTAATACCAAACGACATGAGAATGAACGAAATTAGTAAGTATTTTTCGCTTTTTTACATAAGCGCGATGGAAAGATAAAGGTAACTGGAAAGTAATAGAAAATAAGAAAAAGTGCAAAATAGTTGCCTTGAGGGTGTCAATAATTTATTTATGTTTATTCCGCGAAAATATTTGAAAACACGGTTGATGGTACAATAAAAATAACGAGGCTGGTAAAGGAAAATATAACGAATAATAAAACAAAATATATCAGGTACTGAGCAAAATTCGAGTTTCAGTTTCACAAAGATAATAATTAGTCTCATCGATATATAAGGATAGAACTTACTGAAGGAGATCTCGGTACGGTAGTCTTTGGGATGATTACTAGCACTCAATAGGCCAGTTTAACATATTTATATTACAAATTCTGAAAGAGCTGGACGAGTATAATAGCTATGACAACAATTATAATTTACTGACGTCACTTTCATGTACAAAGGAACAAAGTTCATATCGAATTAATATCTGAACATTAATGGTAAAGTGCTCTTTTAATTGTATGTCCCTAATACCGGCTAAAAAAGTTAACACGTGCAACACCTGGACGGACCAGAGACAGATTTATGAAGTGAAGTGGGTAGGTAATAAACTATCATGTAGACCAAAAGTGGAATGGATTTGGGAAATGTCTGATATCACTATACGTAAACCCTACCTCTCCCCATCGAGAAACATACTACATTCGAACCAAGAACTTTGTCGGTTAAAAGCAGCTCCAGAAAATAAACTAGCGGCCAACAAAATGGCGATGACAGAAGGAAAAGATGAATCTTCCCTGGTGTGACATATTTGTGTATAAGTAAAATTTCAAAAATAATAAAACTCAACTGGCAAATGTTACGTGATCCATCTTATGAACGAATACACATATATTCCTCAAGTCAAAATAACTAAGGTCTGCTTAATATACCGAGCGTCCCACATATTCGCCTAGACCTCTTGTTTATTTCTGCAGATTCCACTTTTTTAATTTTTTACTTTATATTAGCAAATCAATATACAGAGTGTCTCAAATGTCCTCTTGGGGCTCTTCCTCGCACCACCACTGTAAATAGCTATTTACCTGTGGAACGGCTAATAAATAGAATATTCCTACAGCAAGCTAATACAGATTCGGAAAGTGCTGGTTTTGGTATTGCACTACAACGCAAAGAAAGACGGAAACAAATTAAAACGCCGCAAATAGAGCTGCGCACGCACATGTGGTGGGGAAAGCAGGTGATATCTATATGTCTTGGCAAACAAACAAAAGAGACACACCAATATAGGGCGTTGAAACGAAAACACAAGTTTCTAGGAAACATTCAACCACATCTGGACACAAGCGGCCAGGATGACTATTCAGGCAGATCATCCAAGAAACTAGAAGGAATACGAACAGAAAAAACATGTCTTTGCTACAGAACGAAGAAATTAAAACAAGGAACAGAACAGAGAAATATCGAAGATGTGCACACTGCTATATTCGGGAACAGAAGACTCAGAAGAAGAATAAACAACGAGGTGATGATGGATGGAAACTTAAAAGAAGCATGAAAAATGAAACATCTCACAAACACCTCCAATTCTCATCCTATATTCCTACACTCTGTGGCATGTAGCGCTCGCTGCTGGCAAAGCATGTCCCATTCAAATCCAGCGTACGTATCTGGTGCGGCGGTATACAAAAATATGCAGATTGGATATCCATCAAAGGAAAAACTTCATTTTCTATTACAATTATTATAATCCAAAACCTCATTCTTATTACATGTTCAAAATGTGTACCGTTAACAATTTGACAGTGACCAATACGATGTTCGAGACTATTAATTATATTTTTAGCGGTTCTTCCTCATCCTCATTGTGATCCATTACACGAAGACGACTTAGGACTTTCGTCCCACAAAACACGAGAAATAGAAGTTTCTACTTATCTTACATCACTAGTTTACTGCTCTTATATTTTACTGCTGTTATACTGTGTTACCATCGGTGCAGTTTTTTGGACATGTGTCTTAATTATAACACTCTTAACGATAACCTCGTTGGTTTACCTATTATAATCGGGGTTCTAAACAGATGCAAATGTGAAGAACTATTTGAAGTTGTGTAAACATACATCCAAACTAAATTGATAAAAATAATTAGTTTGTATGAAGTAAGTATAGTTACTGTCTGATTAAAAACAAATATTATCTGCATATCACCCATGGTAAGTATTAGACATATCACAAGGATGTTTAATGTCTACTACATGCAACGATAGTGTGAAGTTAACAATCAATTCATAATCAATTGGCATAAAAAGATTCAAATTCCTTGAAGATGAGTTTTGTTTTAGAGATGGGAAGATAATAAATATTAAGAATTTTGAGTTGCTCGTGGCTAGCTTTACTAGCCTTTATATGATTTTGTCAGGACTGAATACATGAAACTGATTTAAACGCGTTATATTAATTATGTGTGGTTTTCCAGCATTTGCAAAGCACTAATGGATAAAGAAACTCCGCTCCTATGCAAATTTCGTTGCACTTCGTAAAAAAATCGTATTTTACGTCTTCTGTATAAAAGATATTTGCCGAATTACCCTGTATTCCTGTAAAATGTTTTTCCCAGCCGAGGGCTAACATGATCAAGGCCTTGCACTGATATAACGAACAATAAAGAACAAACCTCATACAAACGGCTGCATATAATAATTATGTACAACAATATAAACCAACCTGCTTTCCGTCCCACCGTTTGTATTCCTTCCATTCCTCCAAGCCGGGTCTCCAGTACTCCACCGTGTACTCCTCCGCGTACTCTTGACCTCGACCCCTGTCGTATCTGCCTTGAGTTTGAACTCCCGTGACCACGTGCACTTCGCCCAGGTCTACTTGGATGAATTCCCGGATGCCCCGCTCCACTTGTTGTTTTGGACACCATCCGCCGCCCGCTTTCTCCACGCGTAATCTGAAAAAGATTAATGGCAAATCAATGAGTCTGCCTGTTTTTGAATGGGAACTTTACACGAGCCGAAAAAGTTGCTGGGGATTTTTCAATTTGGTACGTGTTTCAGTTGATAAGACACCGACACGGGGACATTAATATGGTTACGTTGCAATTTCCAGTGCAAACAGATGCCTCCGCTCTGAAAGAGTGAGGGCTTTGTAAAACGGAAAATTAAATTGTGGGTGTAAGTTATACACGCCACCACATAATAGAAAATACGTAGATTTAGTAAGCGTATAGGGAGCTAACTGTGAATGTTTGTTTTTATACAGTGTGTCCCCGGATGAGGTACAGCAAATTTGTAAACTTTCTTATTGTTGGTTTTTCGAGAAAATAGTATACTTTATAAAAAGTTTTGTTTATCCCGGGAAGCTATGGCGGCGAGAGATCAAATTTGTGATGAAATATACAGGGAGTTAAAAAATGTGAAAAATGTAAAATTTATTTTAGACAGTGTCTTTATTTTTTTCTAAACTGTATTTAAATAATTGCTTAAAAGCTTAAGGGCAATAATCACATAAAAAGGGCAATAATCACATTTTTAATTTTTTGTAGGAAGTCAATGTTGCAGCTAGAATCATTTAAATCAAATCCCTCATTAGCTTTTTAACCATACACATGAGATATGGATGAGGTTCATCAAATAAAGGTGTTAAACGACCATATATACTTGAGAAAAACTAACATATACATAAATTATATAAAAAAAATTCAGGTGAATATTGATTGTTCACTACTACATAAAATTTTAAGATATAGACAGATGTAAAGGGACAAGAACAAACAAAAATTTTTAAAACTATTAGTACAATTAAAATATTCTTTCTACAGCTACTTTTAGGTTGTTGATACTAACAAAAAAATATTTAGCTGGTATCGTTTAGAAAAGAACAAATTCATTTAGGTCATAAGAGAACTGCCGTAACAAGATCTTCTTCAATTTATTTTTGAAGCTGATGGTGATCATGTATTTCTTAGCTCTGTAGAAAGCATGTTGTAATATGAGGTTCCCGAATGATGAGGTGACTTTTTATGGTAGGTGTGGAAAAATTTATATTACATTTATTTCATGTTGAGTAAGGGTGAATGAATGTCACTAAAGTTTGTGAAATTAGCCCGTTTATCGTGGATAAAAATCACGAGTTTTAAAATGTAAATTCCTGTTACAGTAAGTATTGACATAGACTTTTTGTTTTAGAGATCCATAAGAAATAATCTAATGGAGACATGTCAGATGACCGCGCAGGCCAAGTTATTGGCCTATGGTGGCCGATCCACTTGTTGTGCACATCAATCTATTTTTTCACTTAAATCGTTAATGTGCATGACATCCACTTGTTGGGGAAGTGCACATCAATCTATTTTTTTACTTAAATCGTTGAATGTGCAGGACATCCGTTGATGCTTTTAATTCTCTTCTAAATTCCAACTTTTTAGGATTCTGCCATGCAATTGTTTATCATTTCTATATATGAATTTTGATTCAGATTTTCAAAAAGTAAGGACCAATTATTTAAGATACGTTATACCGCCCCATACACAACTTCTTTAACTCTTTGACCATTAGTCATTAACTGAAATTTGAATTCTTTTTGGCCTAGTATCTACAATTTTGCGAGGAAACCTATTTAATTAAAAAGATATAGAAACACTCTTGCGTGATTCCTTATTTTCTCAATGTTTCTCACTTCGTTGCCTGTATACGTCCAGTATAGATGTGAAATTAAAGTGATTCATTGTAATGTTATTTGATGAAAGATTAAAATTTCAATAAAGGAAAAACTACCTAGTAATAGTAATACCCATACAACACAAGGCTATCCAAAAGATGTACAATGGCAAAGACCATTTAGTGTTTGGGCTTGCCTATGGACGTCCCAATGTAACAAACTTGGTATTGGATAAAAGTAATGCGATGGACGTCCTGAAAGATATCCGGCGTTTATAACTAGGAAGATGCAAGGACATCCTGGGATATTTCGCAACGTCCTAATTATTGCAAGTGGGCACCACCACCAATATGCCTGTTAGGTACCCACTAGTAAATCCATAGCATTGAAGTTCATTTTAGAATGTACAAGCTACATGTTGAAACGTTCCAGGATGTTTTAAGAATGGCCAGATGATATTTGTATTTATTTTCAACTCGTAATATCATACTATTTTCTTGAGCTTCGATTTATTAACCAAAGACCCTACATAAAGAAAATATTTTATATGTATAGACTTATAATTATATATGACTAGGTAGCGCATACGTCTACATATACATTATACCAAAGTTATAGCATTCTGAGTTGTAAAAGTGTCCGGCCAATATACGAAATGCCGTTATCAAGTGAATCTCTTTCTTTTATACTGTCGGCGTGCGGGCAATTATTACGACGTCTGTCATAAATCTGTGTACCTTCTTTCGTTTCATTTTAGTGCAGCTGTACGACGAAGATAGAGACGTACAACTAACATTGTCGAATGTTTGTCTTGCGCTTTTGGAAGAATTGTCTTTCCACCACGGCTTCTTCAGTGACTGAACACCTGCACGTTTAACTTGAAATGCTGTAAAATCCGTTAGAGTTACGAAGAAAATGGACGTAAACAATTTGATAGAAAATTAAATTTTCTATAAAAATGTCAGTGGTAGTGTTATTGAACCAAGTAAAACGATCCATTTGAAAAAGTATCAATCAATCATTGAGCTCTCGCTCATATTTTTAGGAGCTATTCCAAGAATTAACATCTTTTTGAACTTGTGAATTAGACTACAAGTCGAATCGAGACTTGTATGGGACTACATAAATGCCCTTATAGACCTAGGAAGTCAAAATATAGTGACTGTGGCGTGAGTACCCGGACACAAGGGAAATGAAAAAGTTGATGAATTGGCCAGAAAAGGCGCGGGTAGGGCCCTCATATGACGCGAACCCTTTTGTGGTGTGGCCATGCCATGCATACGAGCATCCATTAACAAATGGGTGCAAACCAAATATCTGGAATGGTGGAAAAATTTCCCACGACAGGGACAAGCCAAAAAGTTTATTAAAGAACGATCGGCCAAATTTACGGAGAACCTGTTATGCCAAAACAGAAAGGCCATTAGAGTAATACTGGGTATTCTATTTGGTCACTGCGAATTAATAGATATCTGAGTCTAATGGGCCTGGCAGAAGACGCAACATGCAGATTCTGCCAAGAGACAGAGGATACCTCGTTCCAAGTATTGTGCCATTGCGAAGGTCTTGTTAGACTGAGATTCCAACTATTTATGAGGAAAAAACAAGAGCTGATAGCTACATTAAGGGGCCCTTATCAAGGCTGTGGAGTCTGACACACAGGACAAAGCTGGATAAGGAGTTCTAAAGAAAACAATCAGGAGTACCACAGTAGATCCATAGGGAGTCGCGGTGGTCAAGGCCAATCAGCCAGCTCCTCCTTCCTAATCTAATCTAATTTAATGTAAAAACGGAAACTTCTTAGAAAAAATTAAAAATAACAAAATAAGTAGGTAGCACATAACTATATGAAATATTTTGTTATTTGGAAAATGTTGTTTCTCTCTCGAAGATTAATACTTACATCAAATTGTGAGAAAATATCAACATTTTCATTTTAACTGACCGAAGGATTAAAAAAAATTGCACATAAATTTATTAAATACAAACAGTCAAGAAAACAGTCAACAAAATAAAACTCATTTGTATTATCAAAATGCAAACTTATTACCAATTATCATTTTCAGAATCTTTGGCATAGAAATTAATTTTCAATCCTCAAAAATCATCCTCATATATGCATATTTTAATATTCTATTCTAAAGTCAATTCTTACTGAACCTAAAAGTTTGAGAATTTTTGGAACATCATCTTCAAAAATCACCGCTTTGAGCGCAGAAACATTTTTCACTAATTTTCTCATGTAACAACGATTTCCAATTTATGTAGACAATTTCGGATTTCTGCCCACCTGTATGTTGATGGCCCACTGTGTATTGGTGCAATGGGTTGTCCATTTTTCTAATAAAATAAAACTTGCTTTAAAAAAGCTAACAAAGGAATTTAGTATTGGAAATTATCTTTGCGTTTTAACTGCTCAAAATTAAATATACGTTAATATTACAAAATTAACTACGATTTATTTAATTGGTTTATTTGGCCAAACGAAACAGTAATAAAGTAATTTTGTAAAGCTCAGATATTAATTAATTATCTCCACTGCCGATAAAACGTTATTAGCGAATATTTAATTGAGCAAATTTATATTAAATGGGGAATTATAATTAACTCTTAAACACCATTCAGGTACTTCATTCGGTAATTATAATTCAAAATTAAATGAAAACCATACCGCGTGCTAGTTAGAGTAAAATATTAAGTACATACGGTACTGGATGTTGGTTTATGATTAATTAAACCAAATTAATTGACCTCCGCCGATGCCATGTGTTGATAAAAGATTAAAGCTCATATAAAGTGTTCAGAACTATAAAGCCAATTATACTTTTACGTGTATCGACAAAAGCGTTTCCTATTACAATTAACTGATATACATGCCATCGAGAATATCTCCCGTAATATCGGTCATGCAAAAAAATTGTTTGTACGAAAACTGTGATGAGTTTTATATGCTACAAAATGGTTTAAAGACATTTGAAATTCATGGTCTACTTTAAGAGTTGTGACGGAAAATATCGAAAATGCGGAACATGTCTAAGTTATGTGAAGACATAAGGCGAAAATTCTAAGGCGAAATTTTATTACAAAACAGTGTATTTCAACTTGGTTTTATCTTATTTTTTTCAAAACCGCTGTATTTTGAGATTTACTATTCAGGGTATTGATACATTTTTTTGAAACCGACGAGAAATAGTATTAATTAAAGTATTTTTCTCCCTTTTCAACGATATATCACATGCTATATTTATTCATTAGAAGTAAGCAAGCACCGCGATATCCTATGCACAATCGAGCGCGACGAGGCACTTCATTCAAAACATTACTTATCATTTTGGGGGTAACTGTATTACATGCCTATTGAACTCTCGCTGTTAAGTCCTCTACATTTTGCGGTGTCGTCGAAATCACCTTATCTTTAATATACACCCACAGAAAGAAATTCATTGGGGTTATATCTGGAGATATAGGGGGGGGGTCATCGAATAAATCCATTGGTCCCTATCTAGTGTTGAGGCAAAATTTCGTCTAAATACTGGACTTGCGGGAAGGAGCTCCATCTTGTTGAAAATATTCAAAGTTATGTCGATTCTCTAAAGGCACGTTTTTCTATAGCCAACTATTTTAAAATAATTGAAATAATAGTGCAATCAGTTTAGTAGACAACATGAAATACAAACAAATGTATATCGTACTTCAAATAATTGACAAAGATATTTTAACTTTCTGAGCAAGCAAAGAAGATTTTATGGACTACCTCTATACATTAACATAACTGTGAAAACTCTTCCTATAATTGCTCCATGTTGCTTTCCTGATTTGGTTGTTTGCTGAATTTACTTTATTCTTCTTAATTGTATTAATGTTTGATTATAGTAAAGATTTGAGGAACTTACTGAATATTTTAACCGTTTTACTTAAGCATAATTCTCCACGTCTAGTATGATGCCAGTTAAATTTTTTTTTATTGGTTTAAAAAATATTTTTGTAAGTACTTGCTTAGTTCCAATGAATAAATATGACATGTGGTATATCGTTGAAAAGGGAGAAAAATATTATATTTAATGCCGCTTATTTCTCGCCCGTTTCCAAATTTGTTTTAACACCCTGAAGAGTAAATCTTGAAATACAGCGGATTTGAAAAAAAACAAATTGTCACCATAAAAAGGCCTATTTAAAATTTTTGTAAATTTTCGTGTTTGTTATTATAAGTTGTTTTCATGGTAAACTGCGGACGGCTCTCAGTTTATCTTTCGGGAGCTGGGTAATGGGTATTGAAAATGATACTAATTTCTTTTAGATGTTGATAGTAAATTATTGCATACAGGGGCGCCAATCAATTGCTTCCTTGTTAAAATTTTTAAAGATAACCAACTAATAAGTTAACTTTCAAACGTTAACATTATGGAAATAAAATAAAAATTATAAAATCTGTGAGACCATAATGTAGTAAAGAAATTCGTGAAATTTTGAAGTACAAAGTTGAGATATTTACACTTAAAATTAGTATATGTATTGATAATTAAAAAAATGTTTATAATGATTACATTACAATTAAAGCGTGGTATACATGTATACGTAGCCGCACAAAAAAAGAAAAAATCTTGTATCTACTACATTGTATGTACATAGATATATGTATTTTATAATAATTTCACGTTTAAAATTTTAGAAAAAAATATACTATATAAATTGTTATATAAAGTTTACCAATGTTGTTGTTTTACTATTTATGGAACGGTAAGAAAAACAGCTTCAATATAAAAAGAAAATAAACTGCATACAACCTGTTTTCTTAGAGAGAAGTCCTTAAAGGATGCTCTTATGTAGTCTAAATAAATTCTTTGCAGAGTAATAGCAGGGCTTCAAGATACATTTGGCAAGGCTGGGCATAAAAAAATGGTTTGGAATTCACAAAAAAATTCTCGATCTTTGCTATTGACACCAATCTTGACAATGCCAGCTCCTGGTATTTCTTAATGCTACTTAATCAAAATTTATTCCCAATACATGAAGTAAGGAGAAAATTGTAAAGGGTTCAAAGAAAGAAGAAACGAAAAAAGGAGGCCTAAAATTAAGAGAAAACTTAAATTAAAAAAATATACACAAATTATTATTTTTAGAAGAATTTAAAAAAGTTCTACTAACCGTAGGTGGTATGTGGCCTCAAAGTAAAGATACTTTAATTAATTTTCCCTTGGATACTGTACAACGCACGACCAAGGGTGATTAAATCTTTGCCAGTTCTTTCCTATAATCGTTTTTAGTCGTTGGGTAGGGAAAACTATAACAGTCTGTATCTTTTCGAAACTCACCTCAGAATGAATCTCTTTAAAACTTTGTATGAGCAGAGGGCAACACTAGTCAGGAGAGTGAGAAGCTACATCTATGTATGGTATTCTATTTTTGAACAAATTACAGTGTACTACTATGGTAAAAAGTCATTTAAAGTGTGAATTCCTTTTCCTATTTATATTTCTAGCTAAGTGACATCTTTTAACGATTTGGTTTATTAATTGATTTTGTTATTTTTATTTATATCAGCATAGTGAGAATAAAAGGAAATTTTATGGTTGTCTGTAACTCTCAGTTACTGTGGCAATTGAATTACTACAAGATAAAACCTTGTTCAAACACTCTGTTGTGCAACACAAATTCGCCTTAGAATTTTCTTCGTATCTCTTCGAATAACGGAGATATATTGCTTAAACGTATTCCGCATTTTCGATGTTTTCCATCATAACTCTTAAAATAAGCAATGGATTTCAAATGTCTTCGAACCATTTTGTAGCTTATAAAAATCGGCACAATTTTCGTAGAAATAATTCTTTTGCACGACCGATATTAAGTGAGATATTCTCGATGGCCCTGATAAAATGGACAGCCTGATAATGATTTTCATTGCCATTTTCCACTGTGTTTGTTCTACTGCCTTTTGACAGTGTATCACTGGACAATGGGAGAATACTTCGGGTGCGTATAGTTTGGGTTAAAATAATATACTAAAAGTATCTATAGCTTTTTCCTAAGGCACGCTATAGTCCAAATCACGAATGTTGTCGATCACGTCATCAATTTATGTACTAGTCAAAGATATTAGATTTTTTATCAGCCACATTACAATGTAAATACCAGAAAGTCACGTCTGATGGGGCTACGACAGAAGTTCAAAACCATGCAGCGTGTTAGAGTAAAATATTAAGTACATACGGTACTGGATGTAGGTTTATAATTAATTAAACTGGATGGATTGATCTCCGCCGATGCCATGTGTTGATAAAAGATTAAAGCTCATATATAGTTTTCAGAATTATAAAACCAAATACACTTTTACGTGTATCGACGAAAAGCGTTTCTAAGAGGGACTGTGTTATTACAATTAATTGATATATAGGCTGTCAATTTTATCAGGGCCATCGAGAATATCTCCCGTAACATTGGTCATGAAAAAAAATTGTTTCTTCGAAAATTGTACCGACTCTTATAAGCTACAAAATGGCTTAAAGACATTTGAAATCCATGGCCTACTTTCAGAGTTGTGACGGAAAATATCGAAAATGTGGAATATGTCTAAGTAAAATATCTCCGTTATTTGAAGCGATACGTCGAAAATTCTAAGGCGAAATTTTTTTGCAAACAGAGTATTTCAACTTAGTTTCATCTAATTTTTTTCAATACTGCTGTATTTTGAGATTTGATCTTTAGGGTGTTGAGAAATTCTTTAAAACGGGCGAGAAATAGCGGTATTAAATAGAGTAATTTTCTTCTTTTTCAGCGATATATCACATACCATATTTATTCATTGGAAGTAATAAAGTAATTATAAAAACATTTTTTAAATCAATTTTTTTTAACTAGCGTCATACTTGTCGTGGAGAAGTATAATTAAATAAAACGATTAAAAAATTCAATAAGTTCTTCAAATCTTTACTATAATCAAACATTAATACTATTAAAAAGAATACAGTAAAATCAGCTAACAAAAACAAATAATAATAAAAATGAATATAGCACACAGAACATTAATATTTATCTAATCCTCAAAATAATTTTAAAAATATTATATAAAGTGTTCAAAACGTCCACCGCGATAATCAATGCACAATTTAAAAATTTAACACCCTGAAGAGTAAATCTCGAAATACAGCGGTTTTGAAAAAAATAAATAGATAAAACCTCCTTGAAATACCCTGTTCCGTAAAAAAATTCGCCTTAGAATTTTCGTCGTAACTCTTCAAATAACGGAGATATTTTGCTTAGACATATTCCGCAATTTCTATATTTTACGTCATAACTCTTAAAATAAGCAATGGATTCCAAATGTATTTGAACCATTTTGAAGCTTATAAAAATCGGCACAATTTTCGTACAAATAATTCTTTTGCACGACCGATATTAAGTCTCGATGGTCTCTCGATGGCCCTGATAAAATGGACAGTCTGATAATGATTTTCATTGCAATTTTCCACTGTGTTATACTGCCTTCTCACAGGATGTCACTGGACAATGGAGGAATACTTCGGGTGCGTATAGTTCGGCTTAAAATAATATACTAAAAGTACCTATAGTTTTTTTCCTAAGGTACACTCTTTCGGAGCTATAGTCCAAATTACGAATGTTGTCGATCACGTCATCAATTTATGTACTAATCAAAGACATGAGTTTTTTTATCAGCTTAAATATCAGCACATTACAATGTAAATAACAGAAAGTCACGTCTGATGGAGCTACGACAGAAGTTAAAAACCATTCTGCGTGCTAGTTAGAGTAAAATATTAAGTACATTCGGTACTGGATGTTGGTTGATTGATGATTGATTAAACTAGATGGATTGATCTCCGTCGATGCCATGTGTTGATAAAAGATTAAAGCTCATATAAAGTTTTCAGAACTATAAAGCCAATTATACTTTTACGTGTATCGACGAAAAGCGTTCCTCAGAGGGAATGTGTTATTACAATTTATTGATATATAGGTTGTCCATTTTATCAGGGCCATCGAGAATATCTCCCATAATATCGGTCATGAAAAAAAATTGTTTGTACGAAAATTGTGCCGACTTTCATAAGCTACAAAATGGTTTAGAGAATTTGAAATCCACGGCTTACTTTAAGAGTTGTGACGAAAATTATCAAAAACAGCAGTTTTCAAAAAAAATGAGATAAAACTAAGTTGAAATACTCTGTTTGCAAAAAATACATACAGCAGTATTTTAAGATTTACTCTTCAGGGTGTTGAGAAATTTTTTTGAAACGGGCCAGAAATAGCGGTATTAAATAAAGTAATTTTCTTCCTTTTCAGCGATATATCACATGCCATATTTATTCATTAGAAGTAATTAAGTAATTATAAAAACATTTTTTAAACCAATGTTATTTTTAACTAGCATCATACCTGCCGTGGAGAAGTGTGATTAAATAAAAAGATGAACAAATTCAATAAGTTCTTCAAACCTTTACTATAATCAAACATTAATACTATTAAAAAGAATACAGTAAATTCACCTAACAAAAAAACTTACTAACAAAAATGAATATAGCACACAGAACATCAATATTTATCTAATCCTCAAAATCATTTTTAAAATATTATATCAAGTGTGAAAAATGTCCACCGCGATATTCAATGCACAATCGAGCGCTGCGAGACACTTCATTCAAACATTACTTATCATTTCGGGGGTAACTGTACTACATGCTGTTGAACTCTAGCTTTTAAGTTCTCTACATTTTGCGGTGTCGTTGAAAACACCTTATCTTTAATATACTCCCATAGAAAGAAATCCAACCCCAATAGATTTAGGAAAACGAGGGGGGGCATCGAATAAATCCATTGGTACCTATCCAGTGTTGAGGCAAAATTTCGTAAAAGTAATTGTAATAATAGGGCAATCAGCTTAGTAGATAATGTGAAATACAAACAAATGGATATTGTACTTAGAATAATTGACAAAGATATTTTAACTTCTGAGCAAGGAATAAGGTTTTTATGGATTACCTAACTCTACATTAACAACTGAGTGAAAACTCTTCCCAGAATTGCTCCATGTTGCTTTCCTGATTTGTTTGTTTGCTGAATTTACTTCATTTTTAAAAATTGTGTTAATGTTTGATTATAGTAAAGCTTTGAAGAACTTACTGAATATTTTAATCGTTTCATTTTGCCATAATTTTTCACATCTGGTATAATGCTGGTTTTTGTAATTACTTGCTTAGTTCCAATGAATAAATATGGAATGTGGTGAATCGTTGAAAAGGGAGGAAAATATTCTATTTCAGGAGGTTAAGGCGTTAGACGAAAATAACGAAGAAGATCTGAAATAAAGTTTTTTAATAGATTTTTATAAGACACAATTTTCTGTAAAAAATCCAAAGCCATTAGGAAACTCATAAAGTTAAAAATTTAAAAAAACTTTTACATGTAGACTTATGGAAAATATGTCAACCCAGCCTGCAAACAGTACATTTTAACACAAATTACTAAATAAAACACACTACTATGTTTTCTACCACATAGTGGTAGAAAACATAGTAGTCTGTTTTAGTTATTTGTACAAAATGATTAACTACCACAGAGTAACTGTTCCTTCAATCAATTTTTTGGTACATTTTAATGTTTAGCAAATAACCAAATAATGTCAGCAGTTCCGAAAACCAACTGTGTAAAGCATTGATGTCTTACACGTATTTTAATATTGTTTCCAATTTAATTAGGAGACTTTTAATAAACAAAAAAAATTATTAACCATTTGCAAATTGTCAAATTTCTCTTTTCGTTAATGATTATTAACTGATTTTTCAATTATTTAATGATTTAATTTTAATTTTTACTTCTAATTTTGTTTAAATTGTTTACTGAAACAAATTTGTAAAATACACAGATATTTACGTAAATTTATTTTTTTAAATAAGTTTGAACAAAATATCCAAAAGTTAGTTCATTAGGTAAAATAATTAAATATACTTAAATAATTAATTAATAATAAAAAATGATTTATATATGCCTTTATGATAGCCATTTATTGGTATCATCGACATCGACCTTTTGTAATAATTTGTTATGGAAAAGTTCCGATTTAGAATTCGACTTACTTTTGGTTGGGACTGTACCTTAACCTCCTTAATGCCGCTATTTCTCGCACATTTCAAAAAAATTTTTCAACACCCTGAAGAGTTAATCTCGAGATACAGCAGTTTTGAAAAAATTTAGATAAAACCTTGTTGAAATACCCTGTTCCGTAAATAATTCGCCTTATAATTTTCGTCGTAACTCTTCAAATAACGGAGATATTTTGCTTAGACATATTCCGCAATTTCTATATTTTACGTCATAACTCTTAAAATAAGCAATGTATTCCAAATGTATTTGAACCATTTTGTAGATTATAAAAATCGGCACAATTTTCGTAGAAATAATTCTTTTACACGACCGATATTAAGTGAAATATTCTCGATGGCCCTGATAAAATTAACAGCTTGATAATGATTTTCACTAAGTGGGTTTCTTATACCGCAATTCCCAAGGTTTCGTTGGATTATGGGGACTTCGGGTGCTTATAGTTTGGGTTAAAATAATATACTAAAAGTAACTATAGTTTTTTTTCTAAGGTACACTCTTCGGTGCTATAGTACAAATCACGAATGTTGTCGATCACTTCATCAATTTACGTAGTAATCAAAGACATGAGAACTTTTTATCAGCTTAAACACTAGCGCATTGCAATGTAAAGTCTGATGGGACTACGACATAAGTTCCAGGCGTAACGATGCGTTTTAGAGATTAGTTTTAGAGATTAATAATACAACCGCTTGTTGTAGCCACAATCAGCGTTCAGCATTTTGTCAGTTCAGTAACGTGCAATTGGCTGATTTGTCAACTTTAATGATTTCCTATTTCCTCTCGTTATTTATAGGCTATTTGAAAGGGGGCGGAGCTATTACTATCGTTTGCGGTGAGCAGTATTGAAAACTATAAACTCCGTATGTCAGTAACATTCTCAATGTTAAAAATGAAGGCATTGGTTTCGAGCAGTTACGCCAAAAATGACGTTTCTGGACTCTTACTTGCTTGCCCTACTGATTTCTCCCAATTACACAATCCCTTTACCCCTTCAACAAAAAATATGTACGTGTACCATATTTCAAGTGAATATCTTAAGTCTATCTCATCAACCCCTTTATTAATGGAGTGGGGGGTTGAAAAATATTATAAAGAAATCTGAGGGCTTGGCTTCCAGTATACACACCAAACCTCAAGTTTTTGTATTCTACACAGCTTGCTTTACTCATTTTCCCCTATTTACCTATAATTATATTTCCACCCCTTCAACGGAATCATATATAATAATATATATAATTTAGTTCCAGATGTCGTTATAATACATACGTGTACCAAATTTCAAGTGAATATGTCAATTTTATTTTATCAACCCCTTTAAAATAGAGTAGGGTTGGTGGGGGGTTGAAAATTATTTTTAAAAAACTTGAGGCCTTGGCTTCTAGTACATACACCGAATTTCAAATTTCTGTACTCTTACCAGCTTGCTTTTCCCCCTATTCACCCCTATTTAACCCCCAACCCTTCAACGAAATAATCCAAAAATATGAACTAGTTCCAGATGTCATTATAATATATGCGTATAGCAAATTTCAAGTGAATATCTGAATTTTATTTTACCAACCCCTTTAATAATGGAGTGGGGGGTGGTGGTGGAATAAAAAAATCATAAAAAAAATTGAGGCCTTGACTTCTAGTATATATATATATACAGCTAATTTCAAGTTTCTGTACTCTTACCAGTTTGTTTTACTTATTTCCCCCTATTTTCCCCTATTTACCCCCCAACCCTTCACCGGATATGTTCAAAAGACAATCCAGTTCCAGATCTCGTTACAATATATACGTGTAAAAAATTTCAAGTCAATATCTTAAACCGCTCCACAGAAAACGTTCGGACAAAAAAGTTACAGACTGCCAGACAGACCGAACATTTTTTCGCTCAAATTGAAAATCTCGACGATTCATGACATTCTAAACCTATTTCAAGAAAAAAAAAATGAAAATTTTTTTACGATTACTATACTTCCAATCCACTACGTGGATGTGGAAGTAAAAATTTTGTATTATGCATGAAAAGAGAAACGCGATTCAAATGGGATATATAAATGTACAGGAAATGGCAAAAAAGGTAAGCAAGCATTTTATATGATTGGATAAAAACATTTTAACTTTAAATTGTAGAACGTTAAAGTCATTTGAAATGAAAACGATTGACAATAGTGTAGTCTTACAAGAAAGAAGAGTCAAAAGTAAATACCGATCTGGTTTTATTGTTCGCTAAAAGCAAACGCCACTGTATACGTAATATTATGATATTAATATTGGAAATGTTAATGTTCGCGTGTAGTGAATAGGACAAAAGTTACTTTCTAAGGCCATCGACATAAAATTATCAAGGTCAGATGATGCAATACTGAGCGAGAGCCTGTTACTATGTGGAAAGCGAATGCGTGTAGTCGGTCAGTGCCGATCGATATTGTACCGCCTGCCTGTTCAACAGAAGGTGGTACGAAGAGAGCAAATCTTGTAGCATCAACCCGGGATGCATTAGTGCTGCTGCGGCGGACGAATAAAGAAGCGTTATATCTTTTGTCTCATTATTTATTTCTTGCACTAGTGTTCGTCATAAGCCGTACGGTTGGCGCATAGGTAATGTTCTTGCTTACGGTTACAAATTCTTTTCTATGATGTCTTTAGGTTAGGTTAGTAGGTTTTTATTCTGATATCTAATTGTTAATAATTATTAGCGCCGCTGGCAGTATTAGCGTCGCAGACAAGGAAAAGGGGGCTGCGGGGGGTGTCCTCCAGCTTTTTAGTTATTATACTCTTCGCAAATACAAAACGAAGAGTATATTGCATTCGATCGGCACATTTCTAAAACCGGTAACATTGCTCGTAGAGAACAAAAATTCATATCACTGTGTTGGTGATCGAATTCTGAACAACTTTCAAAATGTCCGTCCGTCTGTCCCTCTGTCTGTCTGTTTGTCTGTCTGTCCGTCCGTCCGTCCGTCCGTCTGTCCGTCCGTCTGTCCGTCCGTCACGTTTCTTGTAAGCATGATAACTTAAGAAAGAAAAGTCCGATTGTATTGAAATTTGGGCAGTAAGTTAGTGTTAGCCAGAGGAAGAACCGTGTTGTCTTTGAACAATATCGATCAATAAATGAAATAGTTATTAATTATTTAAATTAAAAGGTACCTAAAATCATGTTTTTGGGATAGATCGTAGCTGTTTCCGGACGCGGCGAAGCAGCCGAGTTCAGGGTAAGTTTATGTTTTGTGTATGGTGTTAATGTTTCCAATGTCCCGATGGTTGCAAGGATTGCGAAATCTGTGAATTTGTGTCAAAAATGAGGCAGTATAGCGGTGTTGAAAACTATATGTATACATGTTTTGTTACGAACCCTTCCATCAAGTTTCAGTTAAGAAGTAATTTATTTTAAATTGTGCGCAACAAAGACATATCATATATGTGATTTACAAATCACGGAAAATCCATTTTAGTTACGAAGAAAATGAGCTTAGGGAGCAATAAAGCCACTTAAACAATTTGTAAGAACCTTTCTCCCAGTTCAATTAAGACCAAGCGATTATGACTTTTCAAGTATTTTTGCGTAAAAATATTTAGTTTTGATTATACTCACTTGAGGCAAAGTAGGAAAAAATTAGACGCTTAAGAAAGATGCAAACGTTTAATTACTTTTCGTTGATTTTTACAACCCCGAACCCCAAATAAAGCCAAGAGTTGAGAGAGATTTTTCTGGTATGCTTACAGAATTAAATTACTTTCTCCGACTCTTTAGCGGTTTTGTCTAGACCGAGGACTTTCGAGAATAAAACAAAGTAGTCTCGTATACCTACGTTATTTACCTAAAACAATGTTTGGGAACAAAGTTATAACGCGTGGATGGCAAAACTTATAACTTTACTTATATGTATCGATCTTGTAGGCTATTTTGGGATGGGAAGACGACGGAAATAACTGAGAATCCGAATAATAGAGTATTTTAAATAAATTATATAGAATAAATTATACAGGGTGTAATCTGTTTCATGCCATTAAAAAAAACTAGTAATGGGGACCGAATAGACAAAAAACCTTTATGACTTTTCCCTCTAGGGGCACTTTGAAAAACACTGAGCTAGGTTAACATATTTAATATTATGGTAGACAACTATTGAGAACCACTGCTTTTCTTGGTCGATGGACTTGTACTTCCCAATTATGCAACTTTTAAATTGTCATAAAAAAGTGCTGGCCGGCACACGCGGTGTCAAAGGATCATCTACCGCCTCAACTGAACTGAGGCAAGTATAAAGAGGTATATAATTCGTTCTCTCTTCGTGTACAATTGCAAGCAAATAATGGCCATAGAGGTTTAAACAGAGCATTTCTTTACATGTGTGTTTTTTAATTTGGAACAAAATATTGGATTGTTTATAATTCAGAAAATTTAAATGTGGTTTATTAACATTTATAACATAAACGAGTGTCCTGGGTTAAAAGCTAACTACCTACCTAAATGATTTAAAATCTCTGCATCTGTATCAATACACAGTTCGGTACGTCGACTTAAGTACATCACTTAAGTACAGCACTTCGTTCAACACTAAACACTAAACTATCAACTAACGTTGTCAATAAAGAAAAATTAAATAAAAACTTGGTACAAAAGCCAAAAAGGAATATAAAAAGAACGAACAAGTAAGTTGTGTCTGTACGTAATCAAGAATTTGACAACTTGAACGGTAGTCAATAAAATGAAGCTTAACTATAAATACACAATGACGCGAAATTCAAAAATAACAAAAACAACGACTAGCGGGTTGGACGTGTGTACATAACGAAACACCGACAGTAACTAAAATATTGCACAAGGGAGAGTTAGAGTATAGTTTTATTCAGATCAGATCTAGATCTAAACCTACCTCAATATTTCAGCAGTTCTCAAAAATTTTTATTGAAAATTTGCGAAATTTTTGTTTATTTTTTTTTCTCCAAAACTATGAGCTTTAGACCCCATGTTATATAAGGTTTCTTTGTTTGTCTTGTCGTTTCCTACCACCAGTTTTTTTTAATGATATGAAACTAATTACACCCTGTATTTTTCTACACATATTTAATTTTATGGCACTTATTAGCATATTTTGGTAAAAAGTCTTACCTATAATTCACTGTAGTGAATTATCGATTCATAATTCACTGCATCCGACCGATCACAAATACAAATATAAAAATAATTGTTTCACTGATCCAATGATATTTTAAATCGACTGCGATCAACTCTTGCTGCAGCTGACAATCAACTCGCTGACAGTGACAACCAAGAGTATTACTATATTGTTTGTTTACGTTTTCCACTTCTTACGATGAATGCTATCAAATTTCAGTCTCATTTATTTGTTTAATCGGTGTAGAAAATGCATAGTATTATATTCGCGATTGTGACCATTATTCACTCAGAAGGTTTGCACCACTCGCCTACGGCTTGTGGGCTCAAATATCATCTTCGTGAATAATGGCTATCATAATCGTTAATATATTTACTATTTTATGTTTGTCTGGCTATCTATTGCAGCCGATAAAGGATTAGCTAATGCATTATGCACTTCATGTAAAAGGCGGGGTTAAGTAATTTTGGTGGTCTGTGAAAATTTAAGGTAAATTCGTAAGGTAAAGTCGTTCCCATATGGGAAATTTGTGTCAAAGTTTCTGCCTTTAAGTCATCTATATCTATTCTTTTATTTTGTTGTCTCGGTTGGATACATAATTTTTTACAGTTTCCCATAGGTGTTTACTATTATTTTTGTTTTCATTTATTTTGTTTTTATAATAGTCCACTTTTGCTTTTTTTAAAAAGTTTGTAACAAAATGTCTATATTTTTTTTATTCTTCCCTTAATAGTTCATTATTAGGTTCATTTAATAACACAGCCCCACAGAAAAGAAAGTTCTGTACCAGAGTACATGAGTACATAGATTTTGTGTATTTTTATATGCTGAATCCGAATTCGTGGCCCAAAAACCGATTTACCAGGGGATTTTTAGTAAAACGCAAAAACACCTCCTGAAATAGAGTGAAATAAAGAGGTAAGGTAAATCTTTATAATGGACTAAACTGCAACAATTTGTAAATACTTCGAGAAAACATTTTAAAATAAAATCAGGAGCGTTAGAAAGAAACATATTAAAATTGAATCCACACCCACCCCCACGCGGCGTAGGTAAATAGAAAACTTGGTGATTACGAGAGGTTAATCTGGGAACGTGAAAATTAAGCTTGCTAATTATTTCGGGTGCGTCAAAATCATTGTGTAGTAATTTAAACAAAAATACTTGAGAAAAGTACGTACGCCTATCCTCAAGAGTAGTCATAGAATATCTTTCAAGCAAGTTACTTTGCGGAAAACCAATCACTGGATAGGTACCGTCGGATTTGAACCAAAGTAATTTAAGAAATCTACGTTGAACTGCCTCCAAGTTATTCTTGTAAACATCATAACTGGAACTCCAAATTAGCGATGTGTACTCAAGTTTCGATCTGACGAAGGATTGATAAAGAATTTTCAGAGTATCAGTATTAGTGAACTCTCGACTAGTACGAACGATAAATCCAAGGGCTTTGGAGGCTTCAGACACAATGGTATCGATATGATCAGTGAAGGATAATTTACTATCAAAAGTTACGCCGAGGTCGCGAAATGTTATAGGTCTTTGAAGTATGACATTATCTAACCTGTAATCAAAAATAATAGGTGATGATTTTAAAGAAAAGGACATTACGTTACATTTACTAGGATTCATGAATAATTTATTTACTATACACCAGGTGTTTATTTTGTCAAGAGAAGTCTGAAGTTGAAAACAGTCATCGATTTCATCAATTACTGTGAAAATTTTTAGATCGTCGGCATATAAAAGGTGAGGCAAATTAGTTTCGTTCACTATGTCGTTAATAAATATGTTAAAAAACAAGGGCCCCAGAATAGATCCCTGGGGAACTCCAGATGTGGCAGCAAATTCGATCGATTTGAACCCATTTAATGCAACGTACTGACTCCTATTCATTAAATAAGATTTAAACAAAAGGAGCAAAGAATATGAGAAGCCGATTTTTTCTAATTTTTTAAGTAACAACTGGTGATCAAGTCTATCAAACGCTTTGGAGAAATCGGTATATATGACATCTACCTGCCCACGTTCATCTAAGGATTCAGAAATATATTGAGTTACACAGAATAAATTTGTTGCTGTTGAACGCCCTTTCATAAATCCATGTTGATTAATAGAGATTTTGGTGTTAATTGAATGATATATTCTATCATGAAGTAATATTTCTAAGACTTTACAGAAGTTACAAAGTACAGAGATTGGTCTAAAGTTCTCAATATCTAGTTTGTTTCCCTTTTTGAAGATGGGACATACTTTGGAATATTTCCATAAGTCAGGAAATAGGCAGTTTTTTAAGATTAGGTTAAAAATTAGAGTTAGAGGATATGCAAAGACGATAGCGCAATCCTTTAATAAAAAAGCTGGAATGGAATCAGGACCAGTCGTCATTTTGGGTTTAATTCGTTTTAGAGCCCGAATAACCTCATCTTCACTGAAAGAGTTTATGCTAACAATAGGGTTATTGTTAGGTATATCGGTCTCAATGTGATGTTCCTCGATATCTAATGAGGACTCATTATAAGATTGACCGAAATAATTGGCAAATGCATTTAGTATATCAGAGGGATTGTTTAGCGAAGATCCCTCAAAGAACATCTCTTCAGATACACTGGCCGAACCTTTTCTACTTTTGATGAAAGCCCAAAATTTATTGGGATCATTTTTTATATTGTCTTCAGAGTTCTGCACGAAATTTCTGTAGGCTAAATTGGTATCATATTTTATTTCCCTTCTGATGTTTTTGAGGTTATTGTGTATAAGTGGATCACTGGTTCTTGCATACTGTCTCCTAAGACGTTCTTTAAGGCTAATTTTTTTTATGATACTGCCATTAAACCACGGAGGATATCTGCCGCTACGAGAAGTCGATTTCTTAGGTACACAAGATTCAAATACAGAGTCAAGTTTGTTGTAAAAATGAGTGCATGCACCATTGACGTCATTAAAAGACGAGAGGGAGGACCAGTCAATGTTGAGAAGGTTTTCATACAATTTGGAGAAGTCACATTTGCGGAAATTATAACTAACGTCATGATTGGTTGGAAAATTATTATTAAGGTTCTCAACAGTACTTATTTCAGTTGATATGATCAGAGCAGGGTGATGAAAATCTTCATTAGTTAACGGATCAGAAGATTGAGATACATCACAGTTTTTGTTGTGTAATACTAGATCAAGAATATTGTCATTGCCATTAAATATTGAGTTGTATTGAGATAAATTATTAGTATCTAAAAAAATATTCAAGGCTCTAATTTGGGCGTTAGATTTTGAGTCTTTTAGGTAAGATGCATATTTGGGGATATTAAAATCGCCCAAAATGACTACATCATTATCGTTATTTTGTAAATACTTCAGGGTACCTAGTGTCTCAAAGAAATATTCAAAATCGGCAACAGGAATACTCGGTGGTATGTAGATGACAAATATGTAAAGAGACTGATAATTATTTGAAATTTTTATACCTAAGATGTCGATGGCAGGTATGTTGTTAAAACCTGCAGTATCAAGGCTTAATAAAGAAGAAGTGTATTTTATATTTACTGCTAATAGTACCCCTCCACCTTTTGATCTATTAATGGCAGCAAAATCTCTATCTGAACGGAAAACATTGAATTTATTGCTGAATAGTTCGCTATTAAAAACGGAGGAATCTAGCCAGGTTTCGGTTAAAGCTATCACGGAATATTCGGAGCACGCCGATGCGTTGTAAAGTTCGACCGTCTTAGTTCTGACACCTCGCGTATTTTGATAGTAAATTAAAAATTCTCCACTACTCGTATTGCGACCTGCATTCGTGAGATGAGCTTCCATTGAGGGACTTGCCGCTGATTGCTATTGAATGGTTAAAGCTAGTATATCACTACGAAGTTTATCGCGCGCACGAATATACGCAGTACACTTATTAGTATCCCAAGCAGCGTGATCTGTGGGGACATTTTTTAAATTCGAGCAATTCGAGCATGTTAAGGTTTCAGAGGTGCATAAACGAACTTCATGATTTTGAGCACACCTTGGGCATGACACGGGTTTGTCGCAATTATTAGAAGAATGGTGAAATTCATTACACTTGAAACAGCGGTAAATATCTAAGGCATCGAAAACAGTGCAACTATCGTAGCCTATGAACAAATTGCCAGCCTGAATGACTTTATCGTAGGAGCTCCTATCAATTTGAAATATAGCCTGATAAATGTTTTTGTTTTTCTTTGTGGCTGTGAGTTTAATAAATTTACAGCTACAATTTTCGGAAAAGATATCATTATTTTGCTTTTTTAAATAATCCAGTAAGACTTCTTCGGAGTAGTTTTCTGTGATTCCTACGACACGGATTCTAGGACTAACACCACGTACTTCTCTAATTTCGTACGAATCTGCGAGATTTTCTTGGGCCAGTTTTTTAAGTTTTTCATTGTCTGCTTTGCTCTTGCATCCAATGAGCATACCACCATTTTTTATATTTTTTACTTTGGACAGCTGTAGTTCTGACGTCAGAGGATTAATTTTTTTGTTGATATCAGACCTTGTCTGAGGGTTAGGTTGATCCTGTTTTTTTGGCCGGATGATGACCGTAGGTTGAGACTTACTCTTAAGGATATCAGAATATTTAGGTTGGGTGATAACCTTAGATACATTAGCGTTAGATATGTTATCAGCTGCGAGTTTTAGGAAATCGTTCTTAAGCGAGATAAAAGTCGAATTAAGAGTAGATAGGGCAGTTTCAATTTTCTCATTTATTAACTTACTCAGCTCGGTATGATTAACTGTAACACAATTACCAGTGCAATCACTGCATTTCCAGGTAAGTCCATTAGTTTTATCTAGGATGCGAACTAGATCGGCTTGTTCACTAACACGTGCTGAATGAAATTGTTTTGTACAGACATCACAAGAAATACCCGACTTTCTGACTGCAGAGTGACACAAACCACACACAATCATGATTTAGTAACGTTTACGTTTACCATAACCATTCAAACACCACTAACTGGAATTAAAAGTCTGTGACGGTGCACCGAAAATAATGTTAAAAATATCACAGTATTTCGTTCTAATAATTGTCATTAAAAACACTTTACACTTTGCACTTAAAAGACGTGGTAATATAATATACCTTTAACACCATTAGTTCCGGAATTCCAGTTTATGCTTTTATTGCCTACCAGATGTGCGCCTTGCAGCACAACCGCACGACCGTACTCTATGAAGGTTGAAGGTAAGGTAAAGTTTTATAATGAAATGCAACAATTTGTAAAAACTTTGACAAAACATTTTAAAATAACGTTTTGAGCATTAGAAAGAAATATACGCCAATGCAATCCACACCTACTTAAAAAAATCAGTAAAGATATTTACGCAGAACTTCCCTCTTTATTTATACAGGGCGGTCACTCTAAAAAATTATTAATTATGAAACCACACATGAGAATAGTAATCGGAAGGTATATTATTACAAAGAAAACCTGATAACTTTTAGTCAAAAAAATATACAGAGTGGTCATCCGATAGCAAAAATTTTAGGAAGTTGTAGTGCAACCCTTCAACACCTTGTAATAATTAAAATACCAACACCAGAAAACGGAAAAATTCATAGGTTCTACCCACATGATACAATCGTCATGGGATTTTCACTAAAAAACAATTTTTTTATGAAATAGGTTTAGAATGTCATGAAACGTGGACATTTTAAATTTGAGCAAAAAAAAATTCTCATTTTTCCACTCGTAATAAAATTTTCAAAAAGTTTTAATTTTTTTTTCTGAAATAGGTTTGGAATGTCATGAAACATGGAAATTTTAAATTTAAGCAAAAAAAATTTTTTTCACCATCTGTTCTTGGTATTGTAAAACAGTATTCAAAAAATTTTTGCTTTTGAATTTTATTTTTTTGAATTAAGTTTAGAATGTCATGAAATGTTGAAATTTTAAGTTTCAGCAAAGAAAATGTCCCGTTTTCCTACTGCAAAAAAAATTTTCAAAAAGTTTTGAATTTCCTTTCTTCTGAAATAGATTTAGAATGCCTTGAAACGTGAAAATTTTAAATTTGAGCAAAACATTTTTTTTTTCATTATTTATTCCCTTTAGATGGTCCACCTTGTATATTTCCCAGTGAAAGTTTAACCGTTTCTTCGCTGGTAGTAGTGTCAGTTACCTACAAAATTTAACTATTATCCGTCAAGTAGTTTTTTAGATAATGCACCAACAGACAGACAGACTGACGTATATTTTTGTAATCTACATGATCTGAAACGTGAAAATCCGGAGAAAATCTCATAGGGTGATTTTTTCTCGAATACAATACTTCCCTTCGGTATGCGAGGGAAGTAAAAATGTTCTGGACCTGAGACATGAATACATAGATTTTATGTATTTCTTTATGCTGAAACGAATCCGCAGCCAAGAATCCGATTTACCAGGTAATTTTGTAGTAAAGCGCTAAAATACCCTTAACATTGAGTGAAATAGTGAGTATAAGGTAAAGCCTTATAATGAAATGTAACAATTTGCAAATACTTTGAGAAATCATTTTAAAATAACATTTTGATCATTGGAAAGAAATATATGCAAACTAAATCCACACCCACCCCTACGAGGGAGTTAAAAAAAAAGTAGTGTACCAGAGATGGATACATAGATCGTGTGCCTTTTTTTATGCTGAATTCGAATCCACAGCCCAAAATCCGATTTACCAGGTAATTTTTTACTAAAGCGCAAAAACATTCCCTAAAATATATTCAAATAGTGAGGATAAGCTTTATATATTTGGAATTACAAATTACAAGGTTATGGTTTTTCACATTGCTTTGCACACCATTTGATCTTAAGGGTGGAATTAACCCCATCGTAGGGGTGAGTATGGATTTAACTTGCATATGCTTCTACGCTTCTACGCTTCTAATGCTCAAAATTTTATTTTAAACTTTTTTCTCAAAGTACTTACAAATTATTGTATTTCATTATAAAGCTTTATCCTTATTATTTTACCCTATTTTAGGGGATGTTCTAGCGTTATACTAAAAATTACCTGGTAAATCAGATTTTGTTTGGAACTCGGATTCAGCATAAAGAAATACACAAAATCTAGGTATTCATGTCTCTGGTACAGAACTTTTTTTAACCCTCTTGTAGGGGCAGGTGTGGATTCAATTTGCATATATTTCTTTCTAACGTTCCTAATGTTGGTTAAAAATGTTTTCTCAAAGTATTTACAAACTGTTGCAGTTCATTATAAAGCTTTACCTTATCTCATTATTTCACTCTCTTTTAGGGGATGTTTTTGCGTTTTACTAAAAAATCCCCTGGTAAATCGGTTTTTGGGCCACGGATTCGGATTGAGCATAAAAAATACAAAAAATCTATGTACTCATGTCTCTGGTACAGTACTTTTTTTGTGGGGCTTTGTAGTTTATGGGACTCTTTGTCTTTCGTATTAATTGAATATAAATTTTATATTAAACAGTTTACACAAAACACCATAGTTTACATAGTATGACGGGAATATTCTACCTTGTTAGGTTACATATCTATCCAATTTGACACGAAAATTTTAAATCTAAAAGGAATTATCGTGTTTATAAGAATTGGTCTGCCCACATATTATATCGATACACAGACATTTTTTATTCCATATTTGAGTAGAGTCTGTTATGAACCAATTTCTGTAAAAAAAATCTAGGATGATTTTTAAAAATGTTTGTTCAATTATAATTAAATAGGCATAGTAATGTAATTGATAACTTTTATGACGTATATGAAAGAGGAATTGATATATCGATTTGTGTACGTTACGTTAGTACTATCAAGTGTGACACATATCTGTTTGAAACCCATATTAAACACAATTGGGCATTATCAACATTTCCATTAAATTGTGTATTAATTAGAAATCATCATTAGTATTATCTAGCTCTACATCAGAATCAAGTAATTGAGGTACCTGTTTAGTGATTGGTATGCATTCAATACAGATGGCAATTGAAGCAGGGAATATAGTTACAAACAATAGAGGTAGTTCAGCGGGGCAGCCACAAATTGTTAAGTGCGTCCCACTGGATTTGAAAATGGGTTATTCAGGCTCTATGAACGTCAGGCCAAAGTTTTAAAAATCTGTATTCTTTTGGTTTACTTTGTTATTATAAATACACATAAACAGAATAGCTTGCTCTGTGAAATAGCATTTTATGAAATTCTTAATAGTACCGGGTGTCTCAAAACGACGCTGCCAAAATGGTACTGCAGATTAAGCATTCCAATTAAAGTATTTACCTAAAAAAATAATTTACTTTTAAGAAACTGCGAAGAGTATTCTATATAGACCAAGATCCCAGAGCCCCCAGATCCAGAGTTGTAGTGCACCTGGCAAGATTTGAATTTTGCGTTTTAAAGGTCGAAATAAAAACCCAACCTAACCTAACATAATAAATTTTTTGTTTTGATTCATTTTTTACATGGTTGGTAGCAGATATAATTCCACAGTTACCTACCTTTAACGTAGGTTAGTAAGATTTTTTTGTACCTTTTGTAGCTGTTATCTATAAAAGGGCCCCGCTTTCAAGCTAGCAAATATGCATACGTTCTTAACTGCATATCACACTATTTATTGTCAAAATATTAGCTTTCCTAAAATGACGTAGGTCTGGGGGCTCTGGAATTTTACTCTAATAGAATATTTAACAATTATCAAATAATTCATAACAATAAACGTTCTAACTGAAACGATTCAATAATTACAAATTGTCATGGCGAAGCTTAGAATAGGCTACTCTGCACATTAAAACAAAACCAAAAAAATCGGTAAAGTTATTTACACAGAACTTCCCTCGTTATTTGTGCATGACAGTCACTCAAAAAAATTATTAATTACGAAATGACATTGGGAATAATAATCGGAATATAATTATTGGTATTATTACAAAGAAAACCTGATAACTTTTGGTAAAAAAAATATACAGAGTGTTCATCCAACAGCAAAAGTTCAATATACTAAATAACAGGTGCCAAATGTGGAAGGCTTGCGCAAATACCTTTATAAATGTCCACCATGACTCAATTATTTCTTGGGATGCCATTATTCAATAAAAGTATATAATAGGATATGCCAAATATTATTGCCATCTCTCACATTTTCAATCCCACATTCACGTAATGGAGTGGAAGTATAGTGGTGATTAAAATATAGAACAAATTTTCAAAAATGTTTTCTGTCTATTCTAGTGTTAAATTTTTTTCCAAATTGGTGAAAATATGTTGCAAATTTTTTTTTCCGAAATAGGTTTAGAATGTTATGAAATGTGGAAATTTTAAATTTGAGCAAAAAAATATTTCGTCTATTCTATAATGGTGATAAATAGATTACTAAAACATGTTTTCATTTTTTTTTATTTTTCTAAAACATTTTTAAATTTGTTTTAATAAATTTGGAATGCCATGGAAACGTGGAAATTTTAAATTTAAAGAAAAAAAAATTATCATTTTAGTAGAAAAAAATTTTTCAAAAATGTTGGTAAAAAAATTTAATTTTTTTTAAATAGTTTTAGAATGCCATGAAACGTAGAAATTTTAAATTTGAGCAAAAAAAATGTTTTCATTTTGGTAAAAAAATTTTCAAAAATGTTGGTGAAAAAAATTTTCAAAAATTTTTTTTTTCAGAAATAGGTTAAGCGTGTCATGAAACGTGGAAATTTTAAATTTGAACAAAAAAAATTTTTTTTTATCTTGGTAAAAATTTTTTCAAAAATGTTGGTGAAAAAAATTTTCAAAATTTTCTTTTCCCGAAATAGGATTAGCGCGTCATGAAACGTGGAAATTTTAAATTTGAGCGAAAAAAATTTTTTTTCACTATTTATTCCGTTTAGACGGTCCACCCTGTATATTTTCCAGTGAAATTTCTACCATTTCTGTGCTGACAGTAGCGTCAACTACCTGCCAAATTTGACTGCTCTCCGTCAAGTAGTTTTTTAGTAAATGCACCAACAGACAGACAGACAGACAGACAGACAGACCGACAGACAGACAGACTGACGGAATTGAAAAACCTATATTTTCGTAATCTCCGTGATCTGAAACGTCAGAATCCGTAAAAATCTCGGAGGGTGATTTTTTCTCGAATACAATACTTCCCTTCGGTATGCGAGGGAAGTAAAAACACATGTATACGTAAAAAATATACGTAATGTATACACATATACATACTAACTCAACTAACTAAAACACAGACCAAAAACGAGTATGCTATAGAATACAATTCTATAACTACATCTCTACATCAAGTCTCATAAATACGAACCAAGTCTTGCTGTTTAGAAAATTATTTTTGAGAGAGAGGAACATCGATTAAAATAATTTGTATTCGACACTGAACAACCGCTAAATGTTTAATTCGTTGGAAACCGAATTCTGTGTATGGCAAAGACAGTGCGATAATTATTTTCGCATTTCAAGTATAAAATTGAAAATCAAAATCTAATCTGAATATCACAAGGGAAACCACTTACTTTCCATGTAATTGTATAACCACTGGGAAGTAGTCGTTTTGCATTTACCACGTCCAATCAAATCTCGAATCATCTAGCATTATACATGTGAAAGCGTTTAAATTAATTATTCCATTTAAAATTATATTTCCACAGAGTGATTTCACATTGATAAATACACTGGTTTAAATATACGCGATATATATTTTAAGCAATATTAAGTCATAGAATTAAAGGGCCTGAATTATAGTGGGGCGGCTTTACAACGCTTATTAAAAGAGAATATTTTTTGAAGGTATAAAATAATGCGACCTTAACAAAAATGTTGAGGGGCTTGTCCCTCAATAGAATCGAAAATTGCAACTTCTTTGGTTGATCAAGATAAATATTGGAAAAATTTTAACTAAATTAAAACAGTAATTATTTGGTTTATTTCACTCGCTTTAATTTAAAACGCGACAATTAATTATTCTCAAATTACTACCTTCCCATCAATATACATTATTTAACAAAATGCGAGAATGTAAAGGTCAACATTTTAATAAGAATAGAAAATACCGATTTTTCTTAAGACTGTGTCAAGGTTAAGAGCAGAGGTAAGGATTAATCCAGTCAGTATGAATCTAAGGGAAATAAAATGTAGCTATAAATACCGATATGACTAATGAAATAATTGTAATCTCTTCAACATTTCAGTCTTTTAAGTGGGACAATCTATATTTAATTTACAAATTTTAGAAGAAAATATTTAAAGAATTTTTCATATATTTGTTTTTGTATTAGGTTATTTATAATTAAAAATATTTGATATCTAGTGAGTATAATAACCCTTATACCTTATAAATTAAATACAATTAAAGTTACCTTTGGAATAATAGTGTTATGAATTACACCCCCTTGGAACTGGAGATGATACGCCTATGCCTACTAATGGTGACTGGAAAGAATCTAGAAAGACCATGGACTTTTCTAGATTGTGGTTGGAGAAGATTCTGGTTTAATCTAGAGGTAATTTCGGAGTATATAAGTGACAGAATGAAGGCTCGATATGACCATAAGGGTAGTTCAGAAGGGTTCAAGGCAGGAGACCTGGTTTGGCTGTACAACTCACAGCGGAAGAAAGGAAGGTCACCGAAACTTCAACCGCCTTGGGATGGACCGTATACGGTTATTACTCGAATTAATGACGTCGTCTATCGGATTTAACGAAGCAAAAAGTCCAAGATGAAGATCGTGCAATTGGACAGACTGGCGAAATACATCGATGATTCTGAGTTGCCTGATTGGGACGATCAGGCTTAAGGAGGGGGCAGTGTTATGAATTACACCCCCTTGGAACTGGAGATGATACGCCTATGCCTACTAATAGTGACTGGAATAAATCTAGAAAGAGCCACGGACTTTTCTAGATTGTGGTTGGAGAAGATTCTGGTTTAATCTAGAGGTAATTTCGGAGTATATAAGGCTAGATTACCAGCGCGGAAGAAGTTTTATTAAGAAGGCAGTTTATAAAAGTGAACAAGTTGAAAAGTGAAAAGTGAGGTTAAATATCAAGTAAACAAAGGTTATTTCGAATTTGAAGTATTGTATAGTCAGTAAATTGTTAAATAAAGTGTTAGTGGTGTTTATCTCTTGTTGAAATTATTTAGAACCCACGAATTCATACAGGGTGTTTCCTAAAGGGTGGAAAAGACGCAACAATAGTTTTGACATTTCTCAATTTCAATCACATTTTGTTTATTGGTGTGTCAATGTATTATTGCACCTAATTATTGTTTTCTTTGTGAAAATTTATTATTAGATATGGTTTTTCATACAAATGAAGATAAATTAAACATAATTTTAATTTATGGGGAATATCGTAAAAATGCTTCAAGCTGTAAGTTTATATGAAATACGTTTTCCTGACAGACCTTTACCAGATCGGAAAACTTTTGTAAGTTTGTGTTCTAATTTGAAAGATTACGGAGGTTTTAAGAAACCAAAAACAACAAGAAGAAAAAGAACTGCAACTGATGAAAATATTGCATTGGCATTACATCAAGTAGAAAATAACCCAAACATGTCACTACCCAAGTTGACGGAAGAAACAAATACTGCACGTTCCACCTGCCACAGAATTCTTAAAACAAACAATTTTTTTTCATATAAATTTCATTTAGTTTATTATTTGATTCCAGGGGACAATGAGCGGAGATTAGATTTTTTGGCGTAATTTTCAATTCTCTTACAAGAAAATCCAAATCTTTTCAATACAATTATATGGAGTGATGAAAGTCGATTCCACAACAATGGAGTAATCACAACACATAATTGTCGTTACTGGTCTCAACAGAATCCTAGGTGGATGAGACATACCAGATCCCAGAGTCGTTTTGGAGTAAATGTTTGGTGTGGTATCGTTAATGGTTACATTGTTGGCCCATACCTCTACCATGAGAATTTAAAAGGTGAAAGATATTTACAATTTTTGCAAAATGATTTACAAGTACTATTAAGGAATTTGACCGCTCAGTTGAATAATATGTGGTTTCGTCAGGATGGAGCAGACCAAATGATAACAGGGTAAAGATTTGAGTCGAATTCATTGTACCGTCTTTAAGTTAAAGCGAGTTAAAGGAAAACTATATTGCTTTAATTATATTCCAATTTTTATCACAAATCTGTCTCTTGTCTAGACCAATAAAAATAGTCGTAATTTTTTTATTATACCGAGGAACAAGCCCCTGTATAATTCTGTTACGGTGTGATATTACTTTTTACCTAAAAAAAATGGAGTAGGTAGTGTCTGAGTCACAAGCGCTGAGGGTTTTGACGGAAAACGTCTTACCTAAGAGGTGTCGTTAGTGCGTGATGTTTGTAGGGTTATAAGAAACAAATGAGAGCAACACTAAACTCAATTCGTTACATCTGCTTGTATTTCGTCTAATTTCAACGGTTCCATCTCACTGTCAACATCTATTGGTTGTGAAAATGCGTCAGACGTTGGGGCCTCCGCACGACAGTAATTCGCCACAACTTGTCGACGCTGCGTTGCCTCGTTCGTTCCGTTGCTGTCATAGGGGACTTTTTGGATTCCTCATTTGTTCTTCTTTCACTTTGTAATCGTCTACGATACTTATATACTTTCTTGTTTTGAAGACATTTTGACGTGTTTAAAATTTAAGGAAAAGATATTCCAAGTTCAACACATTATCACTGCATATATTTTCAATCGTTATTACTATTGTCATTATTAGTACTTTATTTTATAGCACTTGTCAAGATCTGTTAATCGACATCCCACACAAAGTCCCATACGTACCCGTTTTCGAGCTATAGCAATATTTCTACAGGGCGAACCGGCAATATCCCACTACAATTTGGGGAACACGTTGTGGTGACGTGTGACGTTACTTGCTGAAGACAAATGTTACGTCACATTTATTCATCTTTTAGAGCATGTTTGGATATTTGGATACGCGTTATCGTTTCAAAATTATTAAGATTTGATTGCTATACAAAATCGTAACATCAAATTTCGTCTAGTTTCCCCCCATACTGTAATCGCGGTAACATTTTGCGTCAAAAATGGCACTAGATCGACCTGGCCGCTCCACTATTAAGTGAACTCCGAATTTCGAAGTTGGTCCACATTCTAAAACTGTTTTGCGCTCTTCGGGCTAATGAGAATTAAAAGCCGTGTTCAGTTACATTTAGGAAACGCAAATTGACTTTAAAACAACTTATTGGTCCATTAAGACCGATTTTGTATGCAACGTCCAACAATTATTGCTGCACCCGGCGTTGTTGCGATGTTTACAGGCAACCGGACCTTAATTGCGGATAACCGACACCTATGTAATTTCTCCAGGCCAGAGTAATTGCAACTATTAGGTAATATTGTCAAATGCGAAAGTTGTACGTATTAACTGATTAATTTGTTTATTTAGGTGCAAGAATCAAACCGTTTCTATTTTTCATTAGTTGCATTAGTTGGTTGACCAGCTGATAATTTTACGACTTAATTAATCTTTTAATGTCGTTTGCTACGAAGCACCCTTCTAATTGGAAGCCAGTAAATAAAGACAAATAATTAACAATAATCTCATAATCTCAAAAGTCTTCCAATATCATTTACTGTCATGTTAAATAATACAGTTAATTCATCTCATTTTGCCGCCGTCTTCGAAGCAAGGAACACTGGAAAATTGCTTGACCATCTTTCGTAAGGAATTGGAAGTGCTGCAAAATGTAGATAAGATTCAATAATTTTTAATTTACGTCTTAATAAATGTCATTTTTCTGATATTTGCAAAGCATAGCTGAAAAAAAATTGGTAGTTTGGGAATAACTTTACTAAATATGAACGGATCAAGATAAATCAAATCTCAAATTTTTCGTAATTCCCACTGTAATAACATATCCAAAGGACTTAATATTTATTAAAAAAAAATAGAGATGAAAACGTGATTTTTTTTTTAACATTTATGAGGTGGTTTGGGGGAGTTAAAATTTATAAAAACGTCTGCCAGACAAGGCTAGGGTTCTTTAGTGTCATGTGAACCATAATCTGGTCTGGCAGACGTTTTTTCAATTTTAAATATTTTTTGTCATAATTTCAAAGTTTTGTCCACTTTTCGCCACTTTGATGGCAAATTGCTCAAAAACCGCCCGGCAGAAATGTCTGCCACTAAAGTACAGTACTGTACAGGCCAAAACAAACATTTTGCGCTAGGTTTGGTCCGGTAACAAATTTTTTTTTTTTTTCAATTTCCGGTTACCGCGCACCGCCCGGAAGTTTTGTCTGCCAGCGTAATTGGGGTACGTGTAGTACATACACTAACTACCTATGCGGAAAGGTATCGGTAACTATTTGGTTAAAAAAAATTTCTTCCCCCTCCATATTCTCCCACCATACCAAAAATTTCCGGGGAGAAAAAAGTTCCGTAGTTATATGCCCTCCTCGATCACCGACTGGCAGACGGTAACTTTTCGTCGTCGATTTTGCACGCCATTTCCCTAACTGCTACGTTGATTACATTTCTCTATTCTGATATTCTCCTCTCATATTCCAGTAGAGGAGTAATTCGATTTTCCCAAACTTACTCAATTTATATTATCACTCACAATGGTCTGGCGTTATTGTTCTCAAATTCTTTACAAAATATTCCCCGTCTTATGTAACATCGAAATAAATTAATGAACATAACCTTCACACACAATCTCAACGTCATTGCTGATGGAAAAATCCCCACTCAGTTAATAAACTCCAAGGTCCTCTTCAACACAAACTGGCATGAATCCTAATTTTATTATTTTCAATGCAAAATATAATAAAGCGCAGGAATGCCAATAAGTTTATTAGGAGCCCTTCAGTGGAAGCGTAAGGGCTTTACATTTGAAAGCAAAATTTAAGCACGTAAAAATCTTAAATTTATGCCTCTAATAAAACTTTTATTCATAAACATTTTCCGAAGAGCACAGCATGCCTTTATTTTTATTTTATAACCCCATTACATTACCCACTGTTTGAAATACCCCAGAGACATTTGGAGAAAAAAATTATTCCTGCTACTTGGCAAAAATAACAAAAGACACATAATATATAATAAAATAAAAGTGAATAGATAGACTATTTCCAACAATACACTCACTGAAAAAATATTATCTCAAGAGTAACATTCTTCGGAGTTTATGTTGAAAAAATGTGAATGCATGCATATCCTAATAAAGGTTAAAATATTAGGCTGGATAAGCAGGAGAGTGACTCGCAGCTTATATCCAGAACAGTGGCCTGGAAAAGCCCTCTGCCTACATCCTTGGGGATTTCCAGAAGAGGATTAAGCCCTTTGGACCGTGGCATGCGTTTGGTTTTAGAAAAAATAAGCTTGGATTTATGAAGCTGTAGGAAGCAGGATAATATCTAAAATTGTCAAAACTTTCTAATACCGTTAAATTCGGTGCATATAGAAGTTATGTTCCACTTCAAAAAGAAGGAAATAGTTTTCAAAAACATAAAAACACTAAGCATTACGATAATCGACAAAGCTGTCGCCAACAAAGTTGGCCTCATATGGGGATGGTTAAAAATTATTTAAGTGTCCATGTGACAACAATGGTGTGCCCCATATCAGGCATAATTATTACAAAGTATTCTATAATTTTCTTTTGTAATTTATCATTTCCCTAATTCAGCAGCGAGTATAGAAAGTTTGAAACTAATTCGATAAAATTAAGGTCGGTACACGTTTTACTCACAGACAGCACTACGAATAATTTTGTATTTTTCCTATACGACAAGATAATTGATGCCATTTCGTTTTATGATCCATCTGATAACTTTTTCTAATACTTGGTAACTTTTTATAATACTTTTATACTGCTAAAACTTGCTAAAAATCAACAGTTATAACAAGGATTATTTTTTGTCGTTATTTCCTCCAGGGAACCGGGCGTATCCACATACTAAATTTGATCAAAATTGTATATATTTCTTTCTCCAAAAAAGTTGTAGTGTTAGAGAAACAAACGTTCAGTTTTTTACATCCTATCCCCCAAAGCCCCCATCCCTAAATTTTCTAAATGCAACTAGTGAAGCTATTTCAGGCCGGAACTAAGGAAATATTTATGTTAACTTTGTAGAGTAGATTTGGACTGTCACCAGCTGCCGACTAACAGTACTTTGGAGACTATTTTCCACCTGTATTGTGGGTATCTAATTGTGAGACCATAGGTGATAGCAGAACCACATTTTTAACTAAAATAAATAAAACTGTGTATAGTATTTTGCAGGTTGCGCATAAATGACAAAAATGATATCACTAATAATAAATAATTATCTTCTTATCATAAGAACTCTTCTGATATTTGCTATAAATTAAACTTGTGTGTTTGTCACAAAGGTCTTAATTAATAAATTCAACGTGAAAGAAAAAAATTAATCGGTTACAGAATATTTGTCAATGATATGTTGCCATTAAATATTCATCATGTAACATTTCAAACGAATATACATGTTGTTTACTTTAAAAACAACCACAGGCATTTTGTCGGTTTTGGATGTTTGGATTCAAAATACTTCGTAAACTTTTCGTATGTTAATAATTCAGCGTGTTTTGTGAAGTATTTGAAATTTAGAAAATGGTGACGGAATGTAATCAATACCTATTAAATATAGATTTGAAATATTCCTGGAACCCTAAAAAAGCACTTAGAGCAAAATAATTAATTTATGTATCATACCTATATAATTATAATGTTTTTTCGAAAGTGATCTGATTTGCTGTATACAGTATGTTTCCCTTGAGCAGCTACACCTCATATTTTGGTTGTTTTTAGGTGAATTGACCATTTTCTTCTTTAAATTTTAGTTATTGACACGAGAAAATGACTCGTATGAGCAAATTGATGGGAAATATGATTTGGATATCTAGGTCTAGATTCTAGGTTCTGGATCTAATTATCGAATTTTGTATTAAAATCTCAACAAGTGTATTTTTCTTTATTCACTTATTTGTCGGTCTATTTCCTCTACTAAGGCCAATCACCGACGCCAGGAGACGAGCTAACCACAACCTAGAAATTTTGCCGAACCTGTTTTCCATCGTAGAGTATATACTTTTTACTTGCCTAACATTTAATAGACAAGGAGCCGACTGCTTTACATCACTTACGAAGGATGGTAGATCCGCTATGTAACCTCTGCCTAAAGTTACATACCTTCTACGTATGCGCTGATGTACAGGCCGTTAAAACGTGGAGCGAGCAAGCTGTATTTCCCTGGATTCCCATCCAAGTACTAACCGCGCCCAACGTAGCTGCCTTTTCGTATCGAAATACGAGTGTAGGCAGACGTATCTACACACGCTCCTTCAACAAGTGTAGAAAATAAAGGATATAGCAGAAGTTTTATGGTAGTTTAAATGCGGATGAGAGGTTTATTTTATCTAATAACTATGGCCATACAAAAATAATGCTGTGCACCCGAAGTCACATCATCGTTTTTATGTGTATTCTGGCGTACTAAAAATGTCTAAATTACTTGAACCATTTCTACATTTCTTAGATTAGAAGCAAACATTGTTGGTAAAACCAACAGTACACATCTTGCAATTGTTTTATTTAATGTTAAACTCATAGTTCTATGAGTTTAACAGTAGTTAAAGTTCATCAGTAAATGTTCTTCATATGCGAAGTTTGAAATAAAAATGTTGCCTCTGTCCTTCATCTTCTTTCTACTCGATATACTTGTTATATGATAAGAACGTTTACCGTTTGCTATATTTACTCCTATAAATCTTATCAATATGGCCTCAGGGATAAAAATCAGATTGTCTACACTTATTAAAATTTGATCTTCAATTTAATACATCCACTAGTTCATAGTGATAACACAGTAAAAACCAATTCATTATTCTGGTTTTAGTTAGAGCGAGTTAAACAATAGTCGAAGTGGTTACAAAATAAGAGACCAAATCATCTTTCGAAGTAAAATCTTCTCTGCAATTGAAATCGACCCATTGCAGGATTACTCAATTAAAAATTACTTTTGTGAGTGAACGTCAGTGCTAGTGCGCAGTTCCAACATACTATATCATAAATATAAGCGTATGTGACGTCAATCTATCAGAAAACATAACAAAATTGATTTTTTATAAATTTAAATTAATAATTACTTTTTATTTATTGATCAATTTGGTTCAAAAATAATACAAGCTAGGCAAATGAAGGGAAAATAGATTCTTGCAAAAAAGTCTGCACTATTTGCACTGAACTGCACTCATTTTATAATTATTACCATAACATTTTAATTTGTTGTTAAAATGTTATAAAGCGTTTGTAAATAGGTGTGCTTTATAGTGCTTTATGATGATGGGTGCTGTCGATACAATAGTTTTTGCATAATTCTATTTAGTTATTCCACCTAGGGAAAAAACCTAGAGACAACTTTGACCTCCCGGGGACCTCGCAATTTTCAACTAAAATTGATTCCCAAAACACTTTTGTGTTATTCAAGATCTAACTAAACATTTTTGCAAAAAAGAGCAGCCCATTTTTGCAAAGCATGTCTGTGAATCATTACCTTAAAAAAGATTTGGTTTTCACGAATAAGCAAAAGGCATAACGCTTGTATTTTTTAAGCTGCGTTAATGCAAATGAAGCCAATGAAAACTTGGTTGAAACACGAACATTTTAAGAATAACTAATGAAGTTGAGAGTAAGACAGTACTATCTAATTTCGAAACCTCAAATCCCCATTCAAACGGATTATCAGTTTAACCATAGCAGATGCTAACAGAAACAGTGCAATTTAATTATAAATATATTTATAATACCGGGTGACTCACGAATTGCGCTCGCCCCCGATATTTCCTAAAATATTTGGAATAGAAAATTGAAAATAGGAGGCTTTATTACACGACTAAAATTCCATCTTTTCAATAAAAAATCAAGTTTGGTGCACATCCGGTTTGACCGGAAATGCCCACAACTTTCGATTTTTAAATGGAACACCCTATATATTTTTACATTTTTGGAATCTAGAGGAAATTTTGAATACAATACATCCATTTTGGTCACTTTTTGATAAAGATTAAAAATTTTATTAAAAAATCTATTTCTGAATCCAGAGTGTTGTGGTGCCCAAAATATATTTTAGTTTGTGTGCTACGTTACTATAAAAATAAAAAGATAAAAAGAGCAATATGATTGCATTACTTAATTCTCTAGAGGCGTTTAAAATTTTTAAATGTGATTTTTACCCACTAACTCGGTTTTTTTAAATAGGAATTTAATCGTTCACCAACATTTTTAAATACCTCATTTTCATACGAATCTAATAATACCAAAATTTTGAAAATCCGCTCAGAAATATTTGAGATTTCAGCCAAAATACAATGCAACCAAGCTTTTAGAAACATGCGGCTAATAGATAATAGACTAGTGGGCTTTGGAAACTAAAATGGCACATTTCTGTGTAAATCTGGTAACCTAATAACATTGGAAAAATCATAGTAGCCATTGAATGTAATAAAACAATATCAGCTGTCAGACAGATACAAAATAAAGCGTTGCGGAAATCTCTTTGAGTACAAATTAAAGAAAATGAATAATTTTAGTAGAAATGAAAAGGTCGATATGTTACTGATATATGGAGATCGTCTCAAAAATTCAACTGCAGCTGCAGAACTGTATCAGCAACGATATCCCAACAGACGTCATCCAAGCAGACGCTTGTTTGCCAGAGTGGAACAAGAATTAAGAAACGAACCCAATCAACAAGATGACCATCAAACACTTATTGTAAGTGAGGACAAAGAAATTGATGTATTATGATTTGTGATGATACACCCAACAACATCAACAAGGGAATTGTCAATGGAATGCGACATTAGTCAGTCTTCGGTTTGCAGAATTTTAAAGAAACATAAGTTTCGGTCTTATAAATACCAAATACACCAACATCTTTATGGAGATGATAGCGACAGGAGGCTAGTATATTGCAACTGGTTCTTAAATGCAGTACAACAAAACCCAGGTTTTCTTTTTCATATTTTATATTCAGATGAAAGTAGATTTACGAACCAAGGTATGTTTAACAGAAATAATACTAGGTACTGGGCTCAAGTGAATCCGAGGTTGGTAGGGCGGGGGAATATTCAGGAAAGATTTGGGTTTAACTGTTGGCTTGGAGTACTTGGAGATCGAATAATTGGACCCATATTTTTTGATGGAACACTTACTGGCGAACGATATTTATTCTTTTTACAAAACCAGACAGCAGAATTTCTTGACTTACTTCCTCTTGCCTATTTACAAAATCTGTTTTTCCAACAAGATGGTGCTCCCCCACATAATTCCAGAAGAGTGATGGAATATTTAAACAACTTGCATGGTGAACGCCTTATAGCAAGTCAAGGTCATATCAGGTGGCCTTCTAGGTCACCTGACTTAACACCTCTCGACTATTATGTATGGGGCACTCTCAAAAATAAAGTTTATAAAACTTCTTCAAATACCCGTGAAGAGCTGCAAAATAAAGTTGTACGGGCTCTTAATGAAATAACGCCGGCTGAATTGCGTAGAGCCATTCAAGCAACTGTACGCAGAGCCGAATTGTGTATAGAAAAAAATGGTGGACATTTTGAACAATATCTATAAATGTCAATGTATGGTTTAATTATATTAATTATTTTAAAGATACCTACTGTTACCCAGTTTAAGTTTAATTGTTCAAACGGAATTGATTTTTATTTATTTATAGGCCCGATATTTATTTATGTTCATTTAAATAAAACCCTGAAACTTCAAAATTTTGGTATCATTAGACTCGTATGAAAATGAGGTATTTAAAAATGTTGGTGAACGATTAATTCCCATTTAAAAAACCGAGTTAGTGGGTAAAAATCACATTTAAAAATTTTAAACGCCTCTAGAGAATTAAGTAATGCAATCATATTGCTCTTTTTATTTTTATAGTAACGTAGCACACAAACTAAAATATATTTTGGGCACCACAGCACTCTGGATTCAGAAATAGATTTTTTAATAAAATTTTTAATGTTTATCAAAAAGTGACCAAAATGGATGTATTGTATTCAAAATTTCCTCTAGATTCCAAAAATGTAAAAATATATAGGGTGTTCTATTTAAAAATCGAAAGTTGTGGGCATTTCCGGTCAAACCGGATGTGCACCAAACTTGATTTTTTATTGAAAAGATGGCATTTTAGTCGTGTAATAAGGCCTCCAAATTTCAATTTTCTATTCCAAATATTTTAGGAAATATCGGGGCGAGCGTAATTCGTGACCCACCCGGTATATTTATTAATATAAAAGATTTAATATTAAAAATCAGTAGTGGAAAATTTCCTGCAATAACTTATAGCGTGTATATTTCTTATACTTCAACTACCTTTTCCACTCACTATAACTTCCAGCTTGTTCTCAAGACCTTGATCCGGGCCTGGCCCTTCCTTGGAGACTGCACAAGCACACTATATGTCTACCAGTCGGAAGCTTCTCGTTGCCACAGTGGCCCAGTTGAGTCCATGACCAGCGCAGCACTAAATCAGGAAGGACGAATCTGCCGGGAGTGATAATGCGACGCAACAGTGGAATATATACAATACAAGATAGTAGCGAAGTAGCATGTGACATATTAGTCAAGACTTCCTCTTTCTCGAGACCTTGTGTTGCATCATTCAGTTTTGTATTGAAATACGCTCCTGAGTATAATAATGATGGTTGGTATAGTATTATATCCAAAAATATTTCAAAATGTCAATGTCTCAATAAATGTTTTTGAATTTGGAGAAGACATGATATTATTTATTGGATTATATTGTAAATTGAATTTTCCACGGTCAACACTGGTTCAAAACGAAGACTTAGAGAAAATTCTGAAATTATCTATATCTGCAGTACAGTATAATATACTTTTTTTGAATTGTATTATAAATTAAATTCCCCGCGATCAACAGTGAGTCAAAATGAGGATTTCGACAAAATATTGAGATTTTATTAATCTTCAGTTGGTCGTGTAATATTTGTTTCATGTGTTTTATAATAAGAGGCAAAATATTGTAAAAACTCTAATGGTGTTGGAGATGGATTTAGAGGGTAGGGGTGTATTTAAAATTCACACATAGGGTTGCAACTTGGGATTTTCATGAAATGTGTTATGAAGAAACGTAGTAAAAGAACTGAAAATTATGTATAGTAGTATATATGTAGTTTCTTGAGGGGATTTCAAAGAAATTTGATATCAGCTATCAACTTGGCCGTGTTATGTATTTCCCATTGATTCTGAGCAGATTTACGAACAAAAATCCGTATCAATGTAATTATATATCACGTTTATAATTACTTACGTCCTTGCATACCTCAATCCCAGAAAAGATATAGATTCAAAGAGGGAGTTGCAGGTCATAGCACCACGTGTTTGACGTACTTGCATTAACCATGCTGACGATGGTCAATAATTCAGAAACTGCAGTGTAGTCATGGTAAAATATTCGCCACATTATTTATTTTATTTTTTTCTGTTGGGAGTTGTTGCAATCAATTGGTTTTGTATTGCGCATTTTAAAATAATATGCAGTGTTCAATATATATTACGATAACATGTTATTGTTTAAACGTGCTCTTAAAAACTGTACCAGAAGTTACTTTTCGTATGCTTATTTTTATGATAATAATACTCAAACTTGACGGTATGAAAAGAAATTTCTGTATATTCAATATATGGAATCCTCAACAAGCTTTTCAAAAATTTGTGCCTCGGGGCTGACTATTTAAAATATTATATTATTAAAATTCTGTAACCAATTATTTCTACCTACTGAAGTGCAGATATAGTATCAAAATGTTTTGGTTTAAAGAGACTGGAATGGGAAATCTGGATGTGGAAGTACTTATTTTAGGCAGCAGGTTTTTATGCAAAATGATTAATCAACACAATTTTTGCAAAAACCAACAGTCTCTAATCAATAATAATACTACCGTCTTTAATTTGGTAAAAACTATTATCTTGATCAGATACAGGACTTACCCCTACTAAATTATTTCGTTGCTGCCACTGGGGCATACAGGCATTCTAATTCTGTTTTGCTCCGTAAATTTCTCTATTGTCCTCATAATTGTTGTGGTCTACTTAAGATTATGTGGTAGTAGGACTAACGGGAAGACAACAGGAGTTATTGCCATTATATGGGTAAACATTTAGGAATGATTTAAGGGTCCTAAAATTAATCTCACTCACTGTACGATTATTATATTATATACAATGAGCAATAAGCCATTCTAAACAAAATGATAGAGGTGTTTCAGAATCTCATGAGCCGCGAGATGCGCAAAAGGCAAAGTTTAATCTGAGTTATAAGTATGTTTTTGAAGACACTGGAGGCTGCCTTGCTGTATACATAAACAAGAGCTCGGGATAAATTGTAAACAATAAATATAATATTTTTAAGAAGTGTAACTGAGTCAACATGACAGATTATGTCTCTGCGCATATGAAGATCACGGCTCATGAGGTTTTAAAACACCTCTAACGTAAGGTTGTTAGGAAATTGACATAAAGCTAGAGTATGTAAAACTATTTTCCTCCTTTTAACTATAGTCTGTTTTTTAACCAGGAGGAGCGTTTTTAATTTAACGCGCTAAATCATATATCTGTGATTGGATACGCCCTCGCCGGTTTTACACAAGGCAATAGTCGAAATTTTTGACATATTGTAAACATTTTAATTTGATGTCATAAAGTATTGGTTATAATTTTCTATTTTATCGTTTGCACATTATATATGAGTTTTAATTCTGTTTGTATAAATCTGAAGGTAAAAGTGGCTAATTAATTTGTTCCTTTATATTGCGTAAATGGTTTGGATACTGTATAAAATACCTAGAGGTCAAATAGAGATCGTTGGATTATATAATGTAATAAAATACACACAATAACACTGTAATCGTGTATTGTTGGTTGCCCAAAACGCCAAAAAAGTCTTAGTGTATTTTCTAGTTACTTTTATCGTGTGAATGGAACTTTCATGTTTACTCCTCCTGGTTTAAAAACAGACTATAATACTGTTAGCGAATTGGCGACAAAATTTGACGACGAATAGTTATCGGCTGCCAGTCGGTAATCGAGGAGAGCATATAACTACGATACTTTTTCTCCCTGGAATTGTTTGGTATGGTGGGAGCCTATGGTCGGCGGGGGCATTTTCTTTAAACGAATCGTTATCTGTTCGTAGAGGTAGTTAATATTCAATTCAAATGTAATGACCCCTCATTTTAACCGCGAATATCTTAGAAACAGAGGAGCGGAAAAAATTGAAAAATGTATGTATTCATTATGTGTCTATTCTAAATCATTCACTGAAATTGGAATAATATACATTGGACAGTTTTGAGGTTCTGCAAAGTTGTATTGAAAAATGTTTTTGGAAAATATGCCTAATATGTAAATAATATTTTAGATACTGATAAAGCACGGCAGCAAATTTTTCATAATTTTTTATTCTAAAATTTTGTAGTTATGCTCAAAAACATGACCTCGTGTTTATTCGATTCTTTATCGATGTATTTAAAATTTTCTTGACAAAGTAGTTAAGAGTGGGTATGCCGTCTAAAAATCAGAAATAAATTACTCTCAAACGCCGCCCCGTCCGCGACAAATTATAATTAGACCATTGCAGTTACGAAATTTGTACAGGCGAAAAATAGAAGAAAACATATCAATCTAGGTTTGCATCTTTTTAATATTTTGAGAAAAAATGGTATTAATTAATAAGATTTGTTTTAATTAGCAGCAAATTGCTGATTTTTTAAAAAATATTTAGAATCAAAATATGAGAAAAAGGACTCGATACAAACCTTCATTCATGTTTTCTGTGTATCGTACTATTTTTATTTTTCCAAAAAACATAATACTTTTTGCAAAAACATGTATAGCACGGAACCGTGCAAAGGCACATTTTGCAACAAATGTTACACTGATACGAGCTCCCTCTGGATTTATTATTGTTTAAGCTCCGCCCTTCACCCAGAATTATTTTATGAATGAGAAAATATAACGAGGGAACGAAATAAGAAATTAAACCAAATCATTTCTAATAACACGGGACGCCCAATAAAATACCAAATTCCATTAATTTACTATTATACTTAACAGGTACTCTACTCTTTGATTATACTACAAGTACGGAATTATAACAATATAGTAATTAGTTATATGTAGCCACCCATGCACTAACAATAATGTGTAATTGTGTTTCAATTCTTCTTTATAAAATGGTGATATGCTGGTATATTTGAAAACATTTATTGGACAATACAATTGATACTAAATTTTGAAGATGTGTTCTTTTCGTAAACACATGAATATAGAATTATAAGGGGCGATGCGATTTGCAATGAAAGGAGTTAGAAACACAAAAGTAAAGCGCACATTTTCCCATTTTCTCATCAAGTCACACGCATCAGTTTGTTGCATTAGACCAAGTAACAGGATTTTTTTCATAATAACTTTTATTTCTGGGAAAAATAAAAGAAATGTTTGGGATAAAAACTGTCGGCAGTAAAGTTATGTATCGATCTGTCAAAATAATGAAATCTAGGCTCAAAATGTAAAAAGAAACAGAGAAACCAACTTACTCCTTTAAACCCGAAAATATTTTCCAGAAAAAAGCAACGTCGTGAAAATTTAACAAATCAGAGCTAAAAGTATTGTCCAGAAGGTGATGTGGACCGATGTTGAAAATATTTTCTTGTTGAGATCGCGCACCAATGTAGACGTTCTAAGACTCAAGTTGCAGGTTTTTATCTCTGCTTTAAAAATTTGTAGAGAAAACATTTTTGAATACAAATTTTAACCATCTTTTTTAGTTTCAAAATTTTGCAAATTTTTAGAATCGCTCTGACATTCGTATTTAAAAAAAATGCACTATTAAATTTCATTGATACAAATAATTGATGCTAGGGATTTTTAAAATCTAACCAGTAAAACCAGAGATATCCATATTTTTGAGAAATAACCTACTATGTCTAAAGTTATTAATGATATTTTGATGCGGGGTTTAGTTTAAAACATCTATCATTAAACTTTTGTCTACTATAAAAGCAAATTTGTAAGTTCTCCCCATCCATATATTTTTTAAGAAAATATGAATAATATGAATAAGTGTACACCAGGCAAGTTATTTTATATAATATGTGCTAATATGTGATATGTGCTAAGTATATAACACTAGTTCCTTGGTCAAATTGAGACTACTACTCCTAGAAAGTAAAATTTCAAATAAAAGGTTGCCTCTATCCTTAATCTTTATTTATTCGATATATTTACTTGTTACTGACTTCGAAAAATTGGCATTTGCGCTACATTTACGTCTGCAAATTTCAGGCTAGGGTTGTAAAGAAATTCTTATTTTATACTATATACTATCAAAATAGTACCTGAGAGGTCAACCACTTGTAGAAATTACACGAACTGCCGAGACTGCCTTGCCTGCGGCGCCTGCGTAACTCCAACCAGCCGCACTTGCGGGGCTTTCAATTATATGACCGCCACTGCCATGGCTGCCGACAGCCTGCCTAAAATTCGGAGAACGAGTGCCGACGGTGGTTTACCTCTCGATAGACAACTAGTGAATTTCATAATGATCCGTTGAATAGTTTAATGCTTATAAATAATTACTTATCACTGATTTTCTGCGAATCATTTCTCTTATTCTCGGCGTCTATTGGATGTATAACAATAATAATTAAAATTATTTTTTTGTTTAACTTGCCATAATTCAAAAAACGAGAACATTAATGGATCTCAATTTTACTATGTCATCACTACATATTTATTAATGAACTGTGGTAATATGAAGGTCAAATTTTAATAATTGTAAAAATACGTTTTTTTTTCAAAAACCATGTCGATAAAATGTGAGTATTTGCAAGGATCAGTTAACGAACGGAAAACCCTTTAAGTCTATGCTGAGAAGAAATAAAGATGGAGACACCTTTTTTATTTGAAACTTTTTTTCTGTTTAACAGTTTCTAAGAATATCGCATATAGACAAATTAGACCAATAAATAACTAATACTATACGCATAACACTTATTGGATAAAACAACTTGCGTGGTGTATATTTTTTATTTTAACAATGGTTGCTAATTTTTGTTTATTGGTAAACTACCATTATTTGAGGGAGACTACAAAATAAAAATTCAAGAAGTCCTGAGGAATCCCCTGAGGATCCAAGAGTTTAAATTTTGATTTGTTGAAAGATGTGACAGCTAAAGCTTTACACATACGAAAACTAAACAACATTAAAATGTTAAGTTTTCCATTTAGTTATAAACAAGAATTAGTACTATAATAACAAACAAGACTGCAGCTACGGACACGTATTTCGGAGTTATTGCTCTTCATATATGGCACATGAGGTACGAAGGTACAAAATAGAGTACCTACAATATACTGTGCTTTCCTATCTTTGTTGGTCTTGCTTTTAACAATATAACAATATTATTTATGCCATGCTACGCTGATGAGGAGCAATAACTCTGAAACGTGTGTCTGTAGCTGCAATATTGCATACCACTAATTTTTGTTTATAATTTTTATCGGACCTCATCAACTCTTATTCTTTTTATTTAACATTATTATTTCCTTATTGACGATTATTATTAATTAATGCAGATTACTAATTATTGAATATCTTTTCCATTATGCAAAAATATAGATATACTCGTATACACCATATTACAAATTAAAATTCTAGGGAAGCATAATACCTAGCCGTCTAAATTATAAATACTGTATTTATTGAAGGAATAATATGTTAAAAACGCATTTAGGTTAGAATGATAGGATAGATGTGTCGGGTGTCGGCATAACCTTTGAGCTTTGGCAGGTAGAATTTATATGCAATCATGAACTAATTTCGAGCTTATACGTAAGTGGAATCGCGGTCATTCCTTTCTATTTACTACTACATAGTACTATAAACACATAAAATAATATTTTATCGTTTTTAAAGGACCGCCCACTGGAGTTTCCCTTTCACCTCCCCTGTTGCAAATTTTAGCAGCTTGTCGAGGCATATCTACTCTTGCATTATCAGAAAAAATAATTGCTATATATCAAATATGAATCTAGTTTTCAAGCGCAATAGATAATATTATTGCAAGCTCGGAATAATATTATTTATTGCGATTGATAACTAAATTAAAGTTTGATATACAGGGTGTCCCAGTATTGAGTCCCCGGACAGCAAACTGTGATTCCTGAGTTCATATTGGCTCCATATAATAATCCAATTTACCTTAGTGCAAAAATGCATCACTGAGGAAGTACATTCACTTAAAGTGAGACAGAAAAAGAGATTTTTTTCCAATAGGTTCCGTTTGTTAAAAAAGTATATTAATTTGTTTATAAAGCCAATAACATGTTTAGTTAACTTGTCCGATAATGAAGGTGTTTTTCTCGATATTTTAAAATCTGCGAAAGTTATCCCTCTCTACAAAAAGGGGGCTAATTATAGGCCTATATTCTTATTATCCATTTTATCCAAAATTCTGGAAAAAGTTATTTTCGCCAGAATTACAAATTTTCTTTTAAAATTCAATAATTTCACCTTGTCAATTTGGTTTTCAAAAAAATAAAAGTACAAAATTAGAGGTAGTAAATTTTTTTATGTCTCTTCACGAAAGTTTGAATAATAAAAATAAATATATCGGTATATTTTTAGACCTAAGTAAAGCTTGATAAGTTGAATATGTAAGGTTTACGAGCTAAAGTAAATGAGTGCATCAGTTCGTACCATTCTCAAAGAAGTCAAGTTGTTGAGATTCGTGGTTACAGATCAAATAAGTAAAATACTGAAAGCGGTGAACCTCAAGGTTCAGGCCTTGTACCCCTATTATTCATTCTTTACATTCATGATTTAGCAAATATCTTTGATAAAAATAGTTTAACATTATTCGCTGGTAATGCTTCCTTTCTTTGTGCAGGTCAATCTAAAGACGATGTTATATTAAGTAGCCAAAGTATTCTAAATGCTTTTGTTGAGTGGTTTAATAAAAAAAACTATTTTTAAATATTTCTAAGACAGAGTTTATGATGTTTAAGCCTAGGAATTTTCCAGAAACTGAGATTCAACTCATAAAGATAAATGGAACATCTATCAAACAAGCATACACTGTAAAATTTTTAGGTTTAAATATTAATAATTTTTAAATTGGGATGATCATATACGAGATCTGTGTTCAGGACTATCCTCAGTTTGTTATGTACTCTATAGACTTAAATGTTTAACTAGCAAGCAATTATTTTCTTACTATTACGCACATTTTCACTTTAGAGTAATGTATAGCATTTTATTTTGGGGATCTTCATATTCGTGGATAAAAGTTTTTAGAATGCAAAAGAGGGCACTACGTAATATTGCAGGTGTAAGCAAATTTGATTCTTGCAAAAATTTATTTAAAGAATATAAAGTATTAACGGTACCAGGTATATATATTTATCAAATAGTGAATTATTTTAAATTTAATCATTTCTTACTTGTGATTGACAATTTTAATCATAATTATGCCATTAGAAATTCAAATGTCTTGATTATACCACAACATAATTTGGCATTATATGAAACTAATCCAATATATGTAGGTATTAGATTCTTTAAAATTACGGAATACCTGAATATTTTTACAGAGCATTGAAAGAGCTGCAAAAAAGTTACTCTTAAAATTTTTTGTAATATCAATCAAAATACAAGAAATTATCGTTCTTTTCCTCTATTTGTATTTAACATTTATTTACAATTCTAGAAAAAAATGTTGTAATAACAGAAAAGTGGTTTATTTAAAAAAAATACATTAATAACAAATACTCCACATGATGTCCACCTGTTTCAGTACACAAATTAATACTTCTAAAATTTTGTGTATTATCAACCCAAAATCAAGAATTACCGTTTTTTCTCTGTAGGTCATAGTGCTTGTGAAACAGGAAACCTGTCGTGTTTGAGAAACAAAAGTTATTTGGTTGTTATCAAGTTTACATAGAGTACTTATAGAGATACAGTCCCATCAAAATTCCCACATTTACTGCCTAACTTTAAGAGGGTGTACTTCCTTAGGGATGCATTTTTGGACCAGGCGTAGAGGTTACGCCTGTGACTTTTACGTCAAAGGATCAGTTATATGTTGCTTTTTTTAAATAACACAAATAGGTATAAAACCTTGAAATTAAATATTTCGCTGACGTTCCGGATAATCTATTCTGTGTCCTTTTTCAAAGCTTTTTTAGAAAAATATTTTTTGCTATGTATGATAAATACACAGCTCTAAGAACGTTTGTTATATTCAATATCCATAGATACTTACTATTTACATAGAACAGTTTATACAGTTAACAGTTTTTTTTAGTTTTTATACAATGTTAAGTTTGTGAAGTTCTTCTTTTAACATTGGCAACCAAGTTGTACAGACATCTACGGAACAATTCGACACGCATCTATCCTCATTCAATAATATTATCGCGGATTCTTTAATTTTTCTTTTTTTGCTATCTGCCTCTTGGCAAGATTCTTGCTTAAAATTGTTAATCCATTATCTGGAAATAGTGACTCGTATATAAAAAATAGTAAACATTTTATCGAAAAAGTTTATGAAAACATTATTCAAAATACACATCTGATGGTTAGTTTTGACGTAGTTAGTCTGTTCACTAACGTCCCAGTAGACAAAATTTTAAAAATAATCAAAGACAAATTGTTAAATGATAATAATTTGGAAGCTAGAACTAAATTGAGCGTAAACACCATAATGGAAACTTTAAATATGTGTATAAAAACAACTTATTTTCAATTGGAAAATGATTTCTATCAGCAGGATTTCGGTATGGCAGTGGGTTCTCCATTGTCACCGATTTTAAGCAATATGTTTATGGAGGATTGTGAGACTAGACATATTAAAAATTGTGCATATAAACCGGTTATCTGGTGGAGATACGTAGATGATATCTTTGCAATCTGGCCTCATGGTATTGAGTTACTAGATAGTTTTTTGTAACATTTAAATAATAAAGAACCTTCTATTAAATTCACTTTAGAAAAGGAAACTAGAAATGAGTTACCATTTTTAGATGTTTTAATTAAAAGAGTAAGTGGTACAATGAAACAAGTGTTTACAGAAAACCAACACATACCAACAGATATTTAAATTTGAACTCAAATCAGTCGGTGCACCTTAAGAGGGGTGTTGTAAAATGTTTGTATGGTAGGGCCAAAATCATTTCTTCTAATGATGAAATACTAAACAATGAGAAGCGGTTTATAAAGGAAGCTCTTATAAATAACCAATACCCTGGGGGTTTTGTCGATAAAACCTTCATAAATATTGAAAATAACAATCAGGTACGACAAAAACCAGAAAAACGTTACACAGCGTTAATTCCTTATGTATGCGGATTATCTGAAAAGTTGCGTCGCATCGGTGATATTTATAGTATTCCGTGTGAGTGCAACAAACAATACGTGGGTGAGTCATCCAGACCTCTTAGTGTAAGATTGGGCGAACATCAAAATTAAATAAGAAAAAATGAAATTCAGTGGTCCAAGATCTGCGAACACGCTTGGGAGAATGGACACAGAATAAACTGGGACTCGGCAAACATTTTAACAAAAGAGGCAGATAGAAAAAAAAAGAAAAAGCAAAGAATCCGCGATAATATTCTTGAATGAGGATAGATGCGTGTCGAATTGTTCCGTAGATGTCTGTACAACTTGGTTGCCAATGTTAAAAGAAGAACTTCACAAACTTAGCATTGTATAAACATTAAAAAACTGTTAACTATATCAACAGTTCTATGTAAATATTTAGTATCTATGGATATTGAATATAACAAACATTCTTAGAGCTGTGCATTTATCATAAACAGCAAAGAAGATTTTTCAAAAAAAGCCTTGAAAAAGGAAACAGAATAGATTTCCGAAACGTCGGTGAAATATTTAATTTCAAGTTTTTATACTTGTTTGTGTTGTTTATTTAAAAAAAGCAACCTTTAACTGATCCTTTGACGTAAAAGTCACAGGCGTAGAGGTTATTTACCAGTAAAATACTGGTTAATTGTGATATTTTGTAGGTTCCCCGAGCACCACTTAAAAAGACATGTGGCAAGAAGTCCCAAAGAATTGAAGAAGGAAAAAAAATTAAGATAATGCCACAAATAACATTTAGACAATATATTATTGCATATATGAAATTCAAAGCATCCCAAACAATATAGATATATATATTATTATTACTGTTTTATTATTCGTTTATCATGTCATATCGGTTATATAAATAAAAACTTGTTTACGATTTTCAATGCACCTACATATATCAATACTTTACATGCGTATTTTACGTCATATAATATTGCATATCATCGTCACTAATTAGAGAATTGAATTAAAAATTGGATTTAATTAAGCATCCGGCATTTATAGTGTTTTTATTGTTGATTGATTATTGAATTTTTTATTAACTACGAATCGCTGTAATTGCTAAACCACTGAAAATGGCATGTAAATAGGGACATTTATTTTGTTTTATATTTGAATAACAATAAATACTTCGCATTTAATAGCAAATGGAAAACTGAATTCGAATGTGACCAGCCAGAAAATATGCCCTACTATAAACTGATTAATACGTTTATAACAACATTTTATAGTACGTGGTAATATCAGCGAAGCTGAATTTGCAGGTTATTTGTAATAATAGTAATGGCAAAAGGTTTTTATTTAGAGAAAGAATTATTACATAGCATGACATAAAGAATTATCTTGGTCCAAGTCGGTCATGGAATTAAGAACTGCTTCTTAGCTTACGTCATCCTCTTGTAATGATTACACTGACCTGCAAGGTTTTTTCATCAACCCAAATAAGTGACTCCGAAGGTTTTTGATGTGCTGAACACGATGCCGTTGACCGCTTCGCGCCATCACGGCACTATTTTGAGAAAATCTAATCTGAAAGAGCTTAGGTACTCATTTCCTCGACCTACGCGTCATTAAAGGTGAACTAGCACTAACCTATCTGGAAGAGAATATACATCGCCTCATCAGAAAAGGAAAAATGCTAGGAAACAACATGTTCACCTCTAATAAAATTAAATGAGCGGTGCCCTGCTTCAAGCCCTTTAAGTTACCAGACAGGGATGGTATTTTTCCTACCCTGCCTCAACACTGAGGAGCTGATCCCATGCTTGACAAGCATATTTGAAGCAAGCAACTCTCTTGCGCATATTCCGTAAGCCTGGATGGAAGTTAAGGTGGCGTTTGTTAAAAAGATAGGCAGGCGCCTATCGGAGGAACCTAAATCATATCGATTAATTTAACCTCTTTTCTCCTGGAGAAAATACTAGATGAACAATTTGTCTATCAGTCTGGCAAATCGACAGTAAATGCTCTACATTGACTGGTTAAAGGCATTGGAAATACATTAGCCACAAAAGAAGTGGCCATGAGTGCATTCATAAATATAGAGGGTGCATTTGATAACACCTCGTATGAATCCATACAAAGAGCTGCAGGAAAAAGGGGAATACAGTTCCCAACTATCAAATGGATACAATCCATGTTAAGGAGCCGAATAACTACTGTAGTTGCAGTCAAGGGTTATTCTATCGCCCTGGCTGTGGTCAATGGTGGTGGATGATCTCCTCCATAAGCTGAATAATTCTGGCTTCAACGTTCAGAATTGTGCTGATGATTTGGTTATTACTGTGAGAGGTAGGCATGAGGTTATGACGTCAAATCATGTCAATCCTTGTAAAACAGTTATTCTTCCGTTTACGAAACAAAACTACGTTTAAGAGCTCCTATGTTAAATGGAACGGTGCTGAACTTTTCCAGTGAAGTTAAGTATCTAGGAAGAATTTTAGATTAAAAACTTACCTGGAACTCACATTTAGAAAGAACACTTACCAAAGTCATTGCGGCTATTTGAACGTGCCGCAGGCTGTTTGGTAAGATTTTGCCACAATAACTGCGCATATATTAGAACGGGTGGTAAGGGAAACCATCAGTAGGGCTCCAAAATGTACAGAAGTTAATGGAATGCATTTTGAACAATTGCTAACATTTTATTTTCCCCTATCTCATAAATAACTATCAATACATTCGTACATTTTATTTAATCTTTGGGTATTTTTTTAACAATACCAATTGATAAATAATGTAGCATGTACAGGAATTCAATAATTTCGGTGTAAATTAGTACCTAAATTAGACGTATTATACATTAAATAAAAGGTTAATGTTTTGTGCTGTGTTGGTGCAAGTAAAAAAATATGGTTACCATTTTAAAAAAATGGAATAAAACTCATTTGCTTTTTATGTTTTTTCAAATAATTATTAGGTGTTTTCGCTATGTGCAAATTTGCTTTTTTGATGTTATTAAAATGAAGTACTTGTTATACTAAAGCACTTATTGATATTTAAGCAGCACTCTATCCTCCATCCAATTAAAATTTCTCGGTTATAACGTAAATGCATATCTTGTAATTATATTAAGAGTGTTCGGCCCGCGATTAGACTAAGGATTTGAAATTGCGGACCGCTTCATTTTCTTATAATATAATTAATTGATGTCTGTTAACTTATTTAATTGTTCAATGTTTAGTTTTAGTAATTGAACGAGTACGCAAAACTCGCGGTGACGTCATCGGTTATATTAGTTTCTTAATCGCGTTTAAAAATTGTTACGTACAACATTGTATTTACTTTATTTAGGTTTTACAAGTGATTAAATAAGTAACGCCTACCTAATACGGGATTTGTAAAAGCTACTTTAGGAAATATACCTGCAAAATAACGTGTTTATAACACAAAATGACATTGGCAATATAACTGATGACGCCATGAGTGCATAGTGAATTGATGAAGTATTTTTGGCGAAAAAATTTCAATACAAAATTAAAATGGCTTATTCTAAGGTATCATTCGACTGTTTCTCAAAATTCAAGTGTTTTTTTACTATAATAAAGCATTATCTTCACAGTGAAAGTGAATTTCAAATTTGTGAAAACACCTAATTCAAAATAGTGATTTTTGCATGAAACAAACTTTTACTGAAATGCACCAATAGACATGAAGGCGAAACATCAAACTCAAGGCCTACTGGGAAATTTTATGAAAATACACATATGACGCCATTTGGGAAAACATCACCTAGTTGTGATACATCGTTGTAACGAAAATTATCTGGAATCTACATATGCAAAAATACATATAGGTTGCTATTCAAAAATTAAAAGTTGTTGCTACTTCCGATTGGACGGACCACCCCATTCAGCCTCTCAACTGCTACGGCGACCGGTGCCGTGGATGTGTCACTGCGCCAATATTCTTGACTAAAGATGACGGTCTCGGATGATTAGGGGTCGAGCTTGAGCTCTTTGCCCCAATCATCGCTGTAGACCTGGACCGGCCTCGTAAGGGGTGGGCCTGCTTTTTCGCCTATCCCCCCCGCAAATGCAGACTTCCCTGGTACTGGCTGTTGGACCCTGCCAGCTGGGTCGTTTCTTCTGGCGCTCTTCTGTCTTGGTCTTCTTTCTTCGCTGGCATGTATAGGCTCCCGGGAGCGTCTTTCGTCTCTCGTGAGAGGGAACGGCTGTTACCGAGCCCTCTCGGAGTTTGAAAGGGATTTGGGGGTGTTGACTAGTCGGAAGCCCAGGGTGCCAATTGGCATCATGTGCTCCGATTTCGTCGGAAGGAAGTGTGAACTGTGTAGTTCAGGATTGTGTTCGGCCAGAGACGCTTGTTGTTTGCTTGGTACCCTCGGGATCGGGTATTGGATGTTTTTGGTCATTGTCTCCTTGTGGTGTGGCTTGCAGATCGGGCTGAAACAGATAAAGAGTTAGTTATACTTACCCATTATCCAATGTGTGACTGGCTCCAGGCTGGTGGCTGGGGATGTTGTCTTTACTAATTTAATAAACTTTTTTTTGATTGATTGATATAATTAGTGTAAAAACATGACAGGCTAAGAATGCAGATTTTACCCCCATGACTGTCCTTGACCAAGATAATTTTTGATATCGTGGAATAATTTCCCCGAAATATGTCAATTTGAGCTAATGCTATTCAACTCAATGTTAAGTTTTCAGGAATACCCTGAACGTTTCAAACAATTTAACGTGTAAGTTTTGAGGTAAATATTATACTTACGAGTTTATCAAATTAGTTTAGAGTGTAATGCTAAAAATAAGAAAGCTGCCAATGTTCGTCTTAATTTAAGAAACAATTGAGTACACATAGAAGGGTAATAGAAACATTTATTTACAAACAAAAATAAGGTATGCAAACTATTAATTATAATATTAGACATAAACGAAACATCACACAGAATACAAGTTAGAAATGCTGAAATTGACCATCCAGTAACAATTGGGGTTACTTCGTAGATTTTATGGCTTAACATAACATAAACTACGATACCTTTCAATATGAAGGATGATCATATCATACACCTAAAATGTCATGAAACCACTAATTATTTACGGGTATGCGCCATCGAAAGCTACTTACTGTAATGATGTATACCAGTGAATATTACTACTCTTTAGTGACTTACTTCTTTAGTTTATTTATTCTTAATTTGAGTAAACGAGTACAATTTTATTAGGAGCACGAAAGTTCAGTAATGTTAGTAAATAAACTGTAGTACATACATCATGAATGATGTATTGGATATAAATTGGATAGGTATGTAATTCTTGAAAGTAGGTATCTAATTTCTATATTATCAAGCCCAATGAAATATATCGATCTGAGTATTTATGTTCATATACGTCTCTACAAACAAGAAATCAAGTTGTATGGTGTTTATTTGAATTCTTTTAACTTTAAGTTAATGCTATTGGAAAATTATTTTTCTGACTTAAGTGGCCATTTCCTAGAAAGAGACATCCGATAGGGAAATATATATTATTTTTGGCCATATTTTTTTTCTTAGTACGTATATTTAAAAAGACTATAAGAGTACCTAAGTAGAACCATAACAAGACCATTAATATGAGTTTTCACTAAAAAATTTCAGTGGTTTGCAAAATAGCTAGATTTAAATTTCTAAATTATTGAGTGAAAATTCATAGTAATAGTCTTGTTATGGTTCTACTTAAGTACTCTTATGGTCTTCCTAAATATTCGTACTAAGAAAAAAAAGTTATTGGCAAAAATAATAAATATTTCTCCATCGGATGTCTGTTTCTAGGGAATGGCCACCTTAATACTTTTGTAAGTCACCAACAATGCATAACGACACAGAAATATCACTAAATATTGTAAATTTGGATCCGTTGAAGTAATATGATATATCAGCAAATGTTGCTTCAAGTCGCTTTGTCTTTTGCTTAATAATATTATAATGTTAGGAAAACGTAGTCGCATTGGTTATGTAACACAGATGGACATTGAATATTTTCCATTTCAAGCGTTATACGAGAAAATTAATTTTTTTCATCTCTTCCGTTTTTTACTACCATTTGAAAAGACAAATAATTTTATTTTTTAATTTAAAATTTATTTAATATTTGTGATCTGTCATTTTAACATATTGGCAAATACGGAAAAGTACACTTTCTCTATGCATTTTCATCCAACATATTTTCTACTAGGGTTTCAAAGAGAGACTAAAACAGTATTTTTAAAGTTCTGAATTCATTTAGTATTTGGTGACTATCATTTTAACGTTTTGCGAAATTTATATTTTTTTCGAATTCTGCAAATCGAGTGAACTATATGCCATTTCCTTGATGTTTCCTTGAATATCTCTCAAAAAACGAATGTCTTCATCTGGAGGGCAAAGAGCAATTATGAGAATGAGAAGGTCAACATCCTGTCCCACGACAATTACCGTGGGATTGTTATAGGCTTCCTTAATAGCAGTTTGGTCAATTAGAACATCAGCATGTGTTGCAGAAAAAGCTTAGATACCGGCATATTCCAATGTTTCCATCAGTTGGTTAATCAAACGTTCTTTATTCATCAGATTGCTTTGCAAATTTTTCTGTGACTCAGGAACAGGCGTCTTTTCATTGAAAATAATTTCAGTAGATACCAACCAACTTCAAACGTCATTTGTCAGATTAGGGCTGAATATTGGAAAAAAATATACAGACGTAAATGATGTATAATTTCATAACAAATATTTTGGTTCTATTCGTTTTCCTCCTCAGAGCAACAGTTTTTGAGAAAAATCATAAATCGGGCGCAATGTCACGTAAGAGGGAGATTTCTGAAGCAAAAAGGGGATGAAGCACTATCCTGAGAGGTCGGAACTCTTTTGATCTGTATTTAGATGTCTATTAAGAGTCTGTACCCAAATTTTTAATAATTTATAAATTATTTCTCCTATTTGCCATTTGAATTGCTAATTTACTGTGACTATTAGTCCTACAGAAAAACGCAATTTAATCTTTTTTGTAGAAAGTTCCATAAACTACAAATTAAATTTGAACCAATTTGTTTGAAAATTTATATTTCGCTAGATATTTGCAGGAAAAGACAGTCGCCCTTTCAACTCCTGTAAAAAATTATGCTTACGGAATATCTATGGAGACTCAAGAGATTGTTTAAAATAGCAACATCCTGTTGTATACAAAAATCCAGCGAGATGGAAATTTGTCCGCAGACGAATGCTAACTACCTACACTGGGGTATATAGTTTATGATAGTAATAACCAGGACATTACAGACGTGAGAAGCGTGGGGCGCCCTGGCGACCTCTGGTAAGTAAAACAACTTTAGGCTATTATGAGGTTATATATTGCGGTGTCCTCCATGTATCGTTAGACACGTTAAAATTATCCGTTGGCTTTTAATAATTCCTGTTAAAGAAAGAAAAACCTGTTTCAAGAAATTATTCTTGTTTAATATATTATTTGTTTAATTGCAGGGACCCTTAGGGCTGGTTTGGAGATGGATTGGGTGTTAAGAGGTAAATTGGGATGTTGGTAGCGGATAGATGTTTTCTATGTTCAAATTTTGCTACGTTCAGCTTAATTGTTATATTGGTAGTTTCTCGTGTAGATAAGTCGATGCCTGTGTGGTAGTTTATTGTATTATCTGTCGTGTGAAATGTCCCACGTAAGTTCTGAATGTATTGTTTTATTTATGAAGAATGTTTGGACGGTCTCTCTGACGAAGTCAATTATTCGCAGCATCTATGTGATCCTATGTAACTCCTCAATACTGATGTATCGATCTGAGTTGGTTAATAGGCGAAATATTTAATTTTGCGTTGGCTGGATACGTTTAAGTTGTGTATCTGAGGCCCAGTTCCAGACATGGTAGCTATGAGTTAATGTGGGAATTTTAACGTAAATGCCTGAGTATGTAAACTCAAATCCAAAATATAAGGAGCATTTGCGGCTTCCTTTATTCTTTTTTTACTATTGTCTGGAGGTGTGACAAAAAATGACCACAAATTAAATTAAGTAGTTTTTTTATAAACTACCGCCGAGGGAAGTAAATAAGTTACGCCCACTAAATCTGATTGATGGCAAATTCTGCTACAGATCTACTGATTGGTCGAATTCTATTATGCGTATTAGTCCAGTATGTAGAGTCCACGTTGACTTGCAGAGCCGGAGTTAGAATTTCAGAGTTTGGCAAGTAATGAAACAATGAAAGTAAAATATTCCCTGCTTTCATAAATGTTGGATTTCACAGTTCTACCTATTATTAAATAAAAATACAACAACCCTACATTCGTTTTATTTAGGATTTAATTCTAGCATTATATTGAACCTACCTAACAATGGTTGTATAATTCTAATATATACATGTGTATTGCCAAAGCACGTGTAGCTAAAATACATTGTTGTTTCTTTTTTTGGTATATGTGACAAAAAAATCTTTCCTTTTGTATATTGTGTAAGACAACATTATTATTGGTATCTACATTAAACCTACTTACTGCAATGCATGCGCCAATAATTAAATTATTCTTCATCCCCGGAAGATGACGATGATGAGGAATCATTGGGATTTATTAAAATTGGTTGTTGTTGAGGAACTGTGGCAAAATATTGATTTTCAATTTTGTTTAATATGGTTCACGCATCCCGTCCAATGCTTTTCTATGGGCTTCCCACTGTCTAATAAGTTGTATCACATTATGACTAAGTCGGGGGCTTGTGTTTCTAACGTAATTTTTTAATGCACTCCAAATTTTTTCAATAGGATTTAACTCGCAGTCTTAAAACTGTATGACCATATTGTTCAGCAAATTCGTCTATTACAAATGTTTTTTTAATGTTTGCATTTTTCGCCTTTTTTTTTAAATTCAATTAATTCAAACTTTCGCGTCGAAGTAGTTGGTATTTTCTCAGCTTGTCGCGAATGGTAAGAGGCATTATCTAACACTATGACCGAATTTGGCTTTATGTTACGCAACAGTTTTTCTGCAAACCGTTTTTCAAGTGGCGTTCATATCTTGGTGGTAATCGGCCGATGACTTTGCTATGTTTTTTGCGGAAAGCATTAAACACCCTTTTACAAATCCATCTTCATTACCCGTGTGTACTATTATTATACGTTTACCTCTCGAGGAAGGTACATTTGAAGAACATTTTAAAGTGTCATCCGATCAAAAAAAGTTTTGAATTTTTTTTTTTTCTGAAATAGGTTTAGAATGCCATGAAACGTGGAAATTTTAAATTTGAGTAAAAATTTCCCATCCCATTATTTACTCCATTTAGACGGTCCACCCTGTATATTTTCCAGTGAAAGTGTAACCATTTCATCGCTGACAGCAGCGTCAGCTACCTACCAAATTTGACTGCTCTACGTCAAGTAGTTTTTTTTAGATAATACACCAACAGACAGACAGACAGACTGACGGAATTGAAAAACCTATGTTTTCGTAATCTACGTGATCTGAAACGTGAAAATCCGAAAAAACCTCGGAGGGTGATTTTTTCTCGAATACAATACTTCCCTTTGGTATGCGAGGGAAGTAAAACATTTAAAAACAAACATATTTGATAGTAATAAAAGAAATGCTAAAAAGCTGAGTTCATATTTATAAAGCACATACGATGACTCCTCTGACGGTAATTTTTTATTCGCTGAATAAATATGAACCTAATGTTCTGTTATTTTTGTGGTGCGTGCACTTTCTGTTGAAACTGTAGATAAGAAGAAAAAAAAACTGTAGTGTAGTGCTAGTATTTTAATGAGATTAAGTTGGAAAATTTGCCAGTAGTGTTTTTTGTGGTAATAAATATTTAAATGAAGAGTTGTCATACGACAAGTAAAATACGAATGTAGTCATAAAAATCTTGAATCCGGTTCTGAACGCATTAAGCAGGTGTTCGTTTGCAAGCGTGCGGCGCTCTGCGATGTAATTCTTAAGGGATGCCGCTTTGAATGTTATATTTTGGATACAACTTTACGTTAAAATTTCCCCATACTCGGTGGTGAAATTTGATATCAATATTTTTAGTAACCGTTGCTTCTTTCCAACATATTTAGTGGTCTCTTATGTATAGGTTTTGAGAGCCAACCAAAAAAGCGCATTTTTTTAAAACAATTCTAAAATAATGCAAATTTGGAGATTTTTACAAGAATACTTTTTGTACAAAATTAATTTTCAATCCAACTACGTTGTTAAGTTTTATTCATTGTTTAAAATAAACTGATATATAAATAACTAAATATTGCAGGAAAATATTATGAACGATAAACGCATTTCAAAAAATAGCTTTTTTGTTCGTAAAGGTAAAAAATATTGTACACTTCCATAAAACATATTTTTTACTACCCTACCGTTTGAAAGAGAGACTAAAACAGTATTTTTAAAGTTCTGAATTCATTTAATATTTGGTGACTATATTTTTTACCTTCGAAATTTGGATCTAGAAAATGTGATCCCGGATGATTCTAAATAACGCTTAAGTTGTTCATGAGTATATGTCTTGCTCTTTTTCAAGTGTATATGTCTTAATGTTGTTCATGACTATATGTCTTGCTGAAGAACAATAAAAAACGTATTGTTTTTACTGATAATGAATAAAGCTTTCTGTTATGACAATAAACCTTAATAGTCTGATGATTATTGTAACAAAATAAAATACTAACGGTGACCTCCATATATCTTCTGAAGTCACCGACCTCTGTCTATAAAAACAGATACACCTATAAAAAACAGGAAGATAATCACAAATATTATATTAGAGAAAGGAGAAGTTACCAGATACCAAAACATTCGCACATTTATTTCGAAAGATCGACAAAATACGCTGGCGTTCACTATACAATATGAGCATATGAAAAAAATGCAACTCTGATTAAACAAATTAAAAACAATCTTTAAAAAAATCTTACAACAATACGATACATTCCTGGTAAGAATTCAAAGTCTAGTCTAGTATTTTATTTTTTTCGGTGTTTCATTATGGTAGAATAATTTATTTAGTGTATTACTATATTTTTTGTGTTATTTATCACATCAAATACTAATCTATATACTATAGTGTATTACAAAGTCTTTTATACACATATACTGTAATTTTAGTTTGTATTGACAATACTCATGCAAAATATCTTTGTAAACGAGGGTTGATGAAATAAATAAAATAAAAAATACAATAACGGCTACTTTATAAAATCCTTCTCTTATACAATATAAACCCTAACTACGTTGTTAAATTTTATTCATTGTTTAAAATAAACTGATGTATAAATAACTAAATATTACAGGAAAATAGTATGTACAATAAACGCATTTCAAAAAACAACTTTTTATTCGTGAAGGTAAAAAAATATTGTACAGTTTTAATTTTAAGAAGTCGATTTTTCAATATTAATACTTTTCATGGCAATATCAACTTTGTTGTCGATATCTTTATCGACATCTTATGATATTTCTGGCATGTTTGCATTTTCGCAATTAATTCCTGCACATTCCTTGCAAAATATGGAGCATATGATGCCAAACTCTCTGCTACCACAATTTCCATGACAGGAATATAGAAGTACTTTGTGATTTTATCATTTTTAGGTGACAAACTAACATATTAAACAATAAAAACCATTTAAAGCATTTTTTACCCCTTAATTTTGGATATATTCAGTAGCCTAGTAGTTTCGACTCTTTCTGTGAATCCTCATATCTTCCATATATCTTTCATGTAAATCTGCGATTGATTTGCAACTATGGCAGCTCTATTGGATTCGTCATGTCGAGTTTTTAACTTTTAACGCCAGAATCAATTTCCCCGAAAATACCTAATTTTATGACGACTAACACTGATTTTTTATTTTAGCTGCTCCATTTAAGAGTCAAAGCATGAGACTATAAAGAGGTTGGGTGTAGGATCATCCTTAACAGACTGGAATACTTATTAATTGTTCTCGCTTGCCTTTTTTATCTTACTCAATAAACGGCAACAAAACGGTGCATTAAAAGTTACTCAACCGAAAGGTAAGTATAGGCACCACTTTGCTTTATGCTCTTGTAAGTCGAAATCTACTTCCATAGATCGATAATCCGGTAAAACAAGAAACGCCGAGACATTTTTGAGTTAAGTCAGCAATGATCAAACAGAAAATAAAAGATCGTTAACCAAAAACACAATATATTCATCGAGCTGACATACATGTGAGAAAAGATATCTTAATTACCAAATATACTAAACGAATGCCAAAACAAATGTAAATTGCCGAAGGTCATGCCTGAGTTTATTTACGGTTTCAAAAATATGCATCAAAATATATCACTGAATTAAAATTTACTGTGAACAACAAGCAATTCCTAAAATAGGGCTAAAAATACTGACAACGAAGTTATTATACTAAAATTACAACATGTTACCATCATCTGGTAGCCATAAATTTCTTAACCGCTATGATAAGCATTATTATACGATAGGTAGTTGCCACGGCACGTCGCTTAATATTCACTATTTGCATCTAGTTGGACAAACAAATAAAGCAGTACATTTAAACTAGGCACTTTATGGTCCGAAGCATAAACGCTGGAACACAAATAGTCACCAATCGAATCACTAAATGAAATGAAATTTCGTAATTTCCACTTGCTCCAAGTTTATAACGGGAGTCCATTAGTCTGCTACTTTATTGAAATAATAAAATGGGAAACAAACTTACAGTTTCAGTTCCTTGTCACCGTATTGTGTATAGCTACTAAAAACCTACCAAAAAATCACAAGATCCCATAACGATTATTTCTCAGTTTTTGCCGATATTTCTTGCCTAGGCTATAAGCCATATGAGAGGAAATAATTGAACATACCTAAAAAACATACATACGAATTGAAAGTTGAGAACCTCTTTCATTTAAAAACATTTAAACTAGGTTAAAACATGTTGGGTTGATCAACGCATTTTAGGACATGGATGAAACTTGCTACAATATAAATTGCTTTGTGTGTATAACTGCAATCGTTGTGCCCTTAGTGGTTCCAATAAAGGAAACAGCCTGTATAATGAATTGCAATCGTGTCGAAGTTCGTGTCCGATTAAAGTAAACCGTATGCCCCTTTCCTGAACTAGTTCCAATAACATAAGGAAGACAACTAGATAATATTATCTTAAACGGTAATAAAGCACAATGGGCGACATAACGAAAACCACCTAAATTAAATCGAATATCCGAGGAAGGGATGCAGAATAGCCTCCCAATTTGCAGGCCCGTAGGATCCCTACTTACATTAAATCTTATGATAAAGGCGTGGTTTTGTGGTCGCCATAAATGCGTAACATTATGCTTGTAGGACAGGGACATATTCCTTATTGTCCCGATGTCTCGTATCTGCACACGCACAACCTATTTTATAACCCCAGGACCAAACAGGACGACAAGAATTTCCATAATCCTCGTTTGCATTATCGTGAGCTTTGTATGCATCGATGAATTATACAAATTTTTATTCTCAGATTTTTATAAATAACGAATTTCGAATTCTTAGAATTTACAAAAATATCTCGGATCAAAATGTTGATTGAGTAAATATCCTGTTGTAGTAATTTCCACCTTCTAGTTTATTTTAAATTATAGTATACAACAATTTGACTTTCTACGGAACTCGATCCGGAGTCAGACATCAACCACAGTGCGAAGTGCTGGACGGGCCGAAGATAAACCAGTGTCACTAGACACTGAACTTGCTGGCATTTAAAAATTGCTGATTCACCACTTTAGTCCAAGCATATGGATAGGTTAAATCGCAAAATTGTGACCGGAGGGGATCTCCACGGGAAAAGTTATATTAAGCTGAGATGTAAAAATAATAAAATGTACTACTATTTCTACCCTTTTCTTAGGGGTAGAATATAAATGAAACAGTTTATTATTGAGTACAAATCGAGAGCGATGAGAGATGTGCAAAAAGGTTTCAGATAAAGATTGTAGAGATTACAATTTTGCTTAAGAAAAGTGATAAGAGTTTATACCCTATTTCTGACGGTTTGGGGGTAAAATTTGCACGACGTTTAGGGGATGAATGGAATATTAAAAAAATCGGTAAAGCTATTTACACAGAACTTGCCCCTTATTCATTCAAGACGGTCATTCTAAGAAATTATTAATTAACAGATGACATGATAATTATAATCGCGATGTAGTTAGCCCTATTATTACAGAGAAAACATAATAACTTTTTTCCATCATCTACTGTATAGTGGTGGGGGAAAACTTTTTATTATTTTTTTATTTTCAAAACATTTTTTTTGTTGAAATAGGTTCCCACACAGCACATGACATCCTTAGGATATCCTCATTTGGTTCCGTATATCCCAATCGAGGAAAACATTCCTCAGGATATCCTTAGGATATCCCAACAAAATATATACAACCTAAGAATATCCCAAATGGGGATATCCTAGACAAATCCTCGCAGGATGTCCTAGTAATATCCCGCAATAATATTAAAAATCTAACAAAATATCCACTGTAGGAATATCCTGGGCAAGTCCTAGAGTGGTCCTATTATAGGTATTATTATTTAAGAGATTTCAACAACAAAAATAATGAAAAGTATATATATATTATTTTGAAGCTATTTATTTATAGTCTTTTATTGGTTTGTAAAATTTTCTTCTAAAAACTTATTTGTTTGTTCTATTTGATAATCCCCTCCAGTACAAATCATTCATTAAAAATGTATTAAAAATGTGTATCCAACTTAAATAGCAGTTATTTATAATTTGGTTTAAATACAGTTACTGTGTTTTGAATTAGCCGCCTTTTTGTGAAAAGTCGGAAAATGTGATTGGTTATTGTCCGCAGATCTTATTGTCAGATACTTAATTCTTTATATTTTTCTGAGTGAATAGAATTTTTTTAAATTCATTATAACTTTTCAGTACGCTATGATTTTTTGAAGTTGTATATATATATATCATCCCTTATAACTTCTAACCACCCTAAACTCTGTTGATTTTAGTAACACCAAAAAAAGGCAAGAGATCAATTTTTATGTAATATTTCATGCTTTTACAATTTTTATTTGAAACTTTCTTTACTATCTTTTACACATTTTGAGTACTTTTGAAAAAACACTGTTATTTTTTTTTGCACCCTTTCTCAGGGTTGAAAAAAAATTTCTTGCATTAATCATGTTCAAATACTTCAAAGTAACATATCAAAAATTCAAGCATTTACCTTAAAATTTTGATTTGTCGACCTATTTCATTGGACTTATATATAACCTCTATTGGTTTGGTAGATTTACTTTTAAAGTAATACAAATATGTGTATGGAGTTGTACATATATGTATCACATTTTTATTAGTCATTTTACCTCTGCCATTATATAAACTTGTATTCCTTTGTCTTCGCTTATCAGCTCAGTTTAAAAGCAATTATGCTATAAAATAATATGTATTTTTTGCTGTCTTTAGAAATATCCAATATGTCCTGTACACACCCGTACTGATGTCCTCAGGACATCATCAGTAAAGCCCGAACTGTCCCATTTGGATATCCTACGGACATCCTAAGGTGATAATGGGATCTTCCCAGGATATCCCATATGTCCTGAAAAGTTGTCCCCAGTATGTTCTGAGGATCTCCTTGTGCTGTATGGGTTAGAGTATAATGGAACGAGAAAATTTGAAAATTGAAGAAAAACATTTTTTTCCATCATCTATTCTATTGTAGTGGTAAAAATTTTGTTTTTAAATATTTCATAAAAAATTTTCAAGACAAATTTCTTTTCTAAATGTCATAAAACATAAATTTGGGCAAACATTTTTTTTTATCGCCCATTTTATAAAAACTTCAAAATTTCAATTTTTCTTATATTTTAAATAAAAAAATATACGTATTTTTTTGAGTAGGTTTAGATTGTCACGAAACGTGGAAATTTTAAATTTGAGCAAATTTTCAAAAAAATATTTTTTTGAAATAGGTTTATAGTGTCACAAAATGTGAAAATTTTAAAATTAAGCGAAAAAATTTTTTCCCCTTTATCTATTCCCCCGGTCCATCCTATATATTTTCCAGTGAAAATCTAGCCATTTCTTCGGTGGCAGTGGCGTCGCCTACCTACCAAATTTGACTGTTCTCCGTCAAGTAGTTTTTTAGTTAATGCACCAACAGACTGACAGACAGACAGACAGACTGACAGAATTCAAAACCCTATATTTTCGTAATCTAAAGGGTGTCTCAACAAGAGCGTCGGGTTTAATGTTAAGAAAAACATTTTTTTTTAATTAAGCGAATATTTATTTTTCAACGTGAAGGGGAATAGTTGCGATTAAACATGAAACACGACATCCGGCAAATGGCCTCCACGGGGCCTCTGGCACACGGTCATTCTCTAGTAGTACATCGGCGAATGCCGAATGGAAGTATCTGGATTCTCGGCCACACTTTCCCTCACTGCGGCTATGTTTTCGAACGACCGACAAGGACGGCGAAGCATAGTGGTCTTCTCATCTATCAACGTGAATTTTGTTTCAAATTTGTTAATTAACTGCGAACGGTCGACTCATTTGGTGCATTGTTGCGACCGAAAATTGCACGTAATCTGCGAACTGTTTCCGCAAAACTTTCACCACTTGTAGTGAGTTTTCACAATAATTAAACGTTGCTCGTTTGAGTAGTGCTGCATGATTTCTAATCGCGTGCTTTGTACATGACAACTGTCAACAAATGAACACGGAACTAATCGCACAAACCAAATGGCGGCAAATTCAAATCCGGCGCTCTTGTTGAGACACCCATTATATGATCTGAAACGTGAAAATCCGAAAAAATCTCGGAGGGTGATTTTTTCTCGAATACAATACTTCCCTTCGGTATGTGAGGGAAGTAAAAATTGTACAAAGTTGAAAAGTTATTTTTTTTAATATCCTTATATAGAAAAATCTCAACTTTCTTTGCAAAGATAAAGTTTCTTTGTCTGTTTGTTTATATAAAAGTTATAAACATCTGAATTTTTAAATTCACGATTTCCAGGGTTAAACGTGATGATATATTTTTTTAAGACAACACTGTCTTGGTGAAATTTGCTTCACAAAAGTCCTTAACATTTTTTTCCATCTCATGTCAAAGGTGATATCTAAATAAAATTACTGTAATTCCTACGATTTTTATTTCACTCGACGCCACTGCAATATGGTCTATGAGCTACCGGCCTCGACAACAGACCCATTTCCACAAGGCTCGACAAAGCTCGAAACCATTCCGTGGATGACTGACTATACTTGCCGATGTGGGGCTTCCTAATTTAATACTAAAGCTCTCTCGGATAATAACCGTAGGCATATTACTACTATCCCTTGTGATTATTTGATATAATCCATAGCGCCAACATCATAAAACAGTAGTACGGTTGTAAACCACGTTTCAAAATTTTTTAATGGGACACAATTTATTTATTTATTTATTTAGCATACACTGCTCAACAGGTATAACCCATTTACAGAGCAGGACGGATACATAAAAACAAAATATTAAGTATATGCAATATACATTAAAGAAATATAAAGTCCTCCTAAAAATAACATAATATTATTACTAAAGAAAAACAAATATCAAAGACAAGAATTATAAAAATACATATTATAACATAAGCATAATAATAAAACTATATAAAACCAGAATCCAAAGAAAAACAAAGAATTAATGGCTATAAAAATCTTTTATGGTATTAACAGTGTAGCTGAAAATATCAAATTTGTCACAATGTTTGTTGTAATTATGACACATTGAGAATAGAGGAGAAAATAGGGAAGATAAAAAGTTTGCATTATCCGAATATTTAATGTGACATAAAATTGCAATTTATTTAAAAATTCTGGGTAATCGATCTTGTTATGTATTAGATTATGCAAAAATATTTGAGAGTAGCAAACCCGCCTGTTCTCAAGAGTGTCCATAGAGAATCTACTCAAGAGTTCTAGATGTGGAAAACCAATTGATGGGTATACTTCATCACACTTGAACCACAATAATGTTACAAATCCCTTTTGTACTCTTTCTATGCTATTAACATGAGTTACGTAATGAGGGTTCCAGATGAGTGACGCGTATTCAAGTTTGGACCGGACAAAAGCTAGGTAAAGTAATTTTAGAGTATCAGTATTAGTGAACTCTGTGCTTGGTCTGAATAGAGATCCCAAAATCTTAAAAGATTCTGAACTTATGTTATTTATGTGTGGTACAAAGGAAAGTTCTTTATCAAAAATTACTTCAAGGTCCTTGAAAGTGACGGGTTCTTGAAGTTCCACCTTGTCTATGCTATAATTAAACGTGGTGGGCATGAGTTTTGTTGTGTAGGATATAACGTTGCATTTGGACACATTTAAGTTTAACTTATTTCGAACACATCAATTAGATACGTTGGAGAGGCTGTTTTGTAATAGATTGCAGTCCGTCATAGAAATAATAGTCCTAAAACGTTTGAGATCATCCGCATAGAGCAAAAAGTCGGTTTGAGTAACGTCCAGAATATCATTTATAAATTTATTAAAAAGTAACGGTCCCAGAATTGATCCTTGCGGAACACCTGATGTTGCCACGTACTCGACAGACCGAAAGCCACTATAAGCGACATATTGTTTTCTACCTAAGAGATAGGATTGAAAATATACAAGCAAGGATTGGGAGAAACCGACGGAGGACATTTTATGAACTCAATGGTGACAAATGCCTTAGAAAAATCTGTGTATATTACATCCATTTGCAAGCGTTGATCAATGACCTCAGAGATAGATTGAGTTATGCATATTAGATTAGAGGTGAATGAGCGCCCTTTAACAAAACCATGCTGGTAAACTGATAGCTGGCTTTTAATGCTGGGATATATGGTGTCATGCAGTAAAACTTCAAAACCCTTGCAAAAATTACATATTATCGATATAGGCCTAAAATTGGCAATATTGTTTTTATCGCCTTCCTTAAAAACTGGGCATACTTTTGAATATTTCCAAATATCTGGAAGCTGGCCATTGCCATTGCGAATACATAAGTTAAAAAGTATGGAAAGTGGATATGAAAAAATAGCGGCACAATCTTTAATCAGAAAGGATGGGATATCATCCGGCTCAGCTGTTAATTTATGTTTTAATTTTTTTAGAGTTTACTTCATTTTCACTGAAGCAATTGATAGCGACAGTTGAGGTGTTTGCTACTTGGTCGTTTATCGACTCGAAATTGTCCGTGGGTGGCAGGAAAAACTTACTAAAAAATCTGCGAATGAGTTTATAATCTCAAAAGGATTATCAAAATGTTGATCGCTTAAAAACAAATGAGTGGAAATATCAGTAGATTTCTTTTTACTATCAATATGAGACCCAAACTGTGGTTCCTGTACAATATTATTTTCAATGTTACGAACGTAATTTGTGTAGGCTATATCGACATCAACCTTAATTTTAGCCCTTAACCGCTTGAATTCTGCATATGCCACAAGGGCATTATGTTGCGTATAGTTATGCCACAATTTTGCTTTATATTTTACATTTTTTATTATATCCCCATTATACCATGGAGGATATTTCCTTTTATATGAAGAGTTGAACTTTGGAACACACGTATCGAATACTGCGTAAAGCCTATCATAGAAGGCCTTACAAGCAGGATAAATATGAGTAAAGGATTTGACAAAAGTCCAGTCTTCATGTTGGAGTGTGTCGTACAGTATCTGAAAATTGGCTTTTCTGAAGTTATAGCGTCTATCTCTATTTTTTGGGAAGTGTTAGTTATGTTAGTTATAATATTGTATAAGATATAAGGTTTTATAACAAATAATGTTCATGAATAACTGTATAAGATCGCCAATTCAAAAATGTATTACTTATTTGCACAAAATCTTCCTCTCCTTTTTTCAAGACCAATTAGAATTTCAATTTTTTGCAACTGGGATAAAATGTTACACAAATTGTTGTATGTGTAGTTTGAAGTACCGCCTTAAAGAACTAAATTGACTTGTTGAAACATATTCTTTATAGGATTTTGCAAACAGCAGAAAAAATAACTAACTATGAGAATTGAAAGGAAAACTATGTATAGAAATAATAATGAAATCTTTGCATTCTTTCGATAACCTGAATTCTCGTTATGCTAGCAAATTAAAATCTTAAAATGAATTTGTCTAATTTCTTATTTGAAAATTCTCATTATAACACTAGCATCCACACAGTCCCCTACGGCTATGCAGATTAAACTAGTATCTACATAACCCACTACGATCATGAGGATTCAGTTAAAAATGAGAACAAAGGCCTTAAATGAATTTATATATCTACCTTGTCTTCAAAAAATTGTTTCAAAGAATATGTTTCAGTACAATTATAAGCAAACAAATAATAATTCACTTTTAAATTGACTTAAATTGTCTTAAAATTGTTATTCCAGGTGGCTACTTTAAAATGACAACACTGTATTGTAAACTGTGAAAGACAAAGTTCATGAAAGCAAATTTCATGTTTGCGTTAATTAAATCCATCTTGTCTAACATTTACCTAGTAAATGCAACCTAGAGTTGCATAAGGCACACATTATAAGATTTGCAGCTCAGGGATGTTAACATCAGTGAAATATAATTACCTGCCGTTTCGGGGCCCGACGTTGGGAACGTAAGAGGAGCTGGCAGTGATGGCCTCGTCAGGAATTGCACCAGTTTCCATCCCGAGTGGTTCATTACAAGCTCCTGAAATAAACATAACATTGACAAATCACTGGTGCTTCACAGGAAAGTTTATAGACGTGAAATAATGAATATTTTTACATTATAATATATAATTGTCATTATAGTCCAGTCGGTATAGTAAAAAATACACCAGAAGCTCTCAAAAAATGTTGTCTGAGATTTTTCTTTTGCAACTGTTAGTGCACGGCTTAAGCATCACAAAACTACAAAAATCAATTCTGGGGGTGCCGCGCAACTCCCCCCAAAAACCACTCCCTCGGTGAAAAAAGCCTTATCTTACTGATAACCTGTTAACCGTTGAAGATATCAAAATTTGCTCATCATAAAAAAGAGAGCTTGACTAATTGCCTTAAAAAAGTCCCCTTGTAATTTTCTAGTATATGCCATGATTCTCAAGAAAATTGACATTGACAAAAATTGCAAAATTTGTACTTTTAATGCGCGCGAATGTTCGTTTATTCAAATTTTTTGCGCGTGGCCTATAGAAAAAATTGAATGGCTCGAAAACCAAACAAACTAGGCAGAAAAATCAAAATGGGTTTTAAATGGGATATAAAATACTCTTTTGTGTTGCCATTTTCGAGGGCTATTAATATTTATTAGTATATAAAAATAACAATATAATATAGTTATCTCTTGATTTTTTGTGCATCTAACTATTCACAGGCCCATAAAAAATAACTGACTATAATATAAGTTATAAATGCATTATCTCTTAGTTCAAGGTAGTACTTGAATGCAGAAAAAGTTAGGAATAAAAATATTCACATTTACAAATTTAGCAGCATGTTAAAATTAGCCGAAAAGAATCCAAAAAGGCTGCATATTCAATTTTTTGATATTTTTTTAATACAATTTTTTAACTAAGAAATGATTAGAGACAATAGTTATATGATACTGATATGAACTAAAAGATAATGCATTTATAACTTATTTTAAAGTCAGTTATTTTTTATGGGCCTGTGAATAGTTAAAAGTGTAAGGTATTAAGAGGTAACTAATTATATTGTTATTTTTATATACTAATAGATATCAATAGCCATCAAAAATGGAAACACAAAAGCGTATTTTATATTCCCTTTAAACCCATTTTGATTTTTCCTCCTAACATGTTTGGCTTTCGAGCAATTCAACTTTTTCTATAGGCCGCGCGCAAAAAATTTCAAGTAAACGAAAATTCGTGCGCATTAAAAATACCAATTTTGCAAATTTTTTCAATACATACCAATTTTCTTGAAAACCATGGCATATACAAGAAAATTACAAGGGACCTTTTTTTTAGACAATTAGTCAAGCTTTATGATGAGCATTTTTTTTATATCTTCAACGGTTAATGAGTTATCAGTAAAATGAGGCTTTTCTCACCGAAGGGGTGGTTTTTTTGGGAGTGTTGCACGGTACCCCCAGAACTGAATTTTGTGCTTTTGTGATGTATAATCCCTCCACTAACAGTTACTGAAGGAAAATTTCAGATAATATTTTTTGTTATGCAAATATTTATAATTATTGGACTATTAGTATAAATAAAGTATAGTAGTTTATGCAACAAAAGTGGTTATGATAGCTATATCGTACGAGAAAGAAGATTGAGCACTACGCCGTAGGCGAAGTGCCTCAATCTTTCGAGTGCGATATGGATAATCCACTCGAGTTGTACAGTATACTTTCTCTACGACCAGCTTAAGAAAAATCACAAAGTTTTAAAAGATTTATTAAACATTAACACACTCACACACACTGAGAATTACTTTGACAGCTTACGCACTAACTTGAATTTTTTAAAACGAATAGTTGGCTATGTACTTAATACACGAACTGCGATTGGTCGGTTTCATATCCATCCTAGATAGGATATGAAATATATCCGTTCAGATAACTGGAATGGCCTACTTATCCATTCTACAGACTGTACAGAAAAAAGGAAATATACATAAAGGAGTAGAAAGAAGTTATGTAAAGGCACTGCATAGTTTAGGTGAATTTCAAACATTGATAAATTAGTATGAAGAACAGACATACACATTCACGCATATCTATGAGATTTAAATAAGTTTTAAAATAAGATTTAAAACAGTCTAGACACACGCCTTACAACAACTGATGAAACTTAAGAATTTTCGAAAATATGTATTGGTTAATACATGAAACAACATTTCTAGTTAATACTACAAAGGAATAAAAGACAAAATTGGATCTATTTCTAACCAATTTCAACTATATTAAAAATCGCTGCCTAACGAATTACTACTTCCACGTCCAGATTTCCCATCCAAGTCTCATTCTAGTAAGTGGTAATAATTGGTCATAGAATTTTAACAATATGAAATTTGAAAACGTCCGCCCCAGAGAAACCTGCGCACAAGAAAAGTTACAGACTGACACTCCCACCAAAAGACAGAAATATGTTTTGCTCAAATTTAAAATTTCGACGTTTCATGACATTCTAAACCCATTTCAACAAAAAAAATTGTACTTACTCTCCACTAGGTGGATGTGGAAGTAAAGAGAAAGATGTTTTCAATTCAACTCGAAGGTTTTTCATTTTGTTTGTTCACTCAGTAATTTGACTTACCTCAAGCGACCTCTATTTAATAATAATAATAATAATAATAATTTATTGGTGCCAATAATACAAAGGTATTTTACACAGGTCAGGTACAGAACAACAACAAGGAAACACCTTGCATAATACAACACGAAAAATAAAATAAAAAAGGGTATATACCTATACATATATATAAAATACACACAAACATATAGACCTACATACACGTTTATACATATGTGATCAGATAATAATATTAACATTTGAGGATAAATATTCTTCAAAGGAAAAAAAAGCATTGGCTATTAAAAACGATTTAATTGTCTTCTTGAAGACAACGTGGTCAAGTTCTCTTATTCTCAGAGGTAGATGGTTAAAAAATTTGATGGCGTAATAATTTGTTCCAGTACGTGACTTCGACAGACGTAAAGCATCTGAATATATATTGTTTCTGTTTCTCGTTGAATACCCATGAATTTCACTATGAGAATTGTAGTTCGATTTATGTTCTTTGATATACAGTAGACATTGTAGTATGTAAACACTAGGCAAAGTTAATATATTTAATTTTTTAAATGCATGTTTGCAGTCATCTCGATATTTTAAGCCGTATACAATTCGTACAGCTTTTCTTTGTAACGAAAAGACCTGGATACTGTGACTTGAATGTCCCCAAACCAAGATAGCATAAGATAAACATGAATGTATGAGACCATGATAAGCTGTGATAAGAGTATTCTGGGAGACATTACGTACAAGATTTCTTAATAAATATATATGAGTGGAGATTTTCTTACAAACAAAATTTATATGCTGAGTCCAAGCTAGCTTGCTGTCAAGATACACCCCAAGAAATTTTACAGTTATTGCCAATATTTGCCCCTGAATTTCTTAAAGTAAAAACCATTGTTTCCGTTTTAGATTTATTAAGGCTAAGTTGGTTAGCTGTAAACCAATCCTGAGCTTCCGACTGTGTATTTTTCATTATACCTCTAAGGGTGTCTAAATCTCTATGTGATTGAATGTTTGTGGTGTCATCTGCAAACAGAACAAATGTTGATAAAGGGATGTTAGTTAAGTCGTTAATATAAATCAAAAACAAGATCGGTCCCAATATAGAGCCCTGCGGTACTCCATATTCCATATGTAGTACACTTGAATTTTGATTTTCATGAGAGACGTACTGATATCTATTACTAAGATATGACTCTATTAACTTGCTACTGTTCACATCAAAGTTATAAAAGCGTAATTTATCAAGTAATATGTTATGTGATACACAGTCAAAAGCCTTGGACAAATCTAGGAATTGGGTAAATACATATTCACCGTCTTCAAAACTTCTACTTATCAAGTTTGTTAATTTATTTATGGCTAAAGTGGTGGATAAATTAGCTCTAAAACCAAACTGACTAGAGCTAAACAGATTTTTGGATTCAAAATAACAAGTGATTTGAATTTTTAAAATGCTTTCTAAGATTTTAGAAATTAACGGTAGGATAGAAATAGGCCTGTAGTTTCCTACATCGTTTATGTTATCTTTTTTATGTAATGCTATGACTTTAGCAAGCTTAAGAATATTAGGAAACGTGCTTGTACGGATACAAATGTTTATTAAGTTAGTCCAACTGAGGATTAAAATAATGTATCTAATTGCGTTTAAGATTTTTATATCCATGAAGTAAGCATCCTTAGACTTAGTCTTTTTCAAGTTAGTAATGATATCATTTACCTCAACATAAGTTACTTCTCTAAAAGAAAAGAAATTGTTTTCGATATTTCTCGCCTTTGTGCCTAAGAAATCGTTGTAAGTGTTATTAGTAACAGGTAATTCACTTATTATATGCTTAGCTATATTAGCAAAATGTGTATTAAATTCGTTGGCGGATATATTATCTGACTTATTTACCGGATGATTTTTATTGTGATTTATGATTCGCCACATGGTTTTTTGGGAGTTACTTGAGTTTGCAATAAGATTGTCGTGAGCATCTTTTCTCGCTTTACAAAGTTGTGACCTGTACTGTTGTCTATGAATTCTGACTGCTCTCTTTATGTCATCTGTAGGTGTTCTTTTATATATATCCTCCAAGAAATGCAAAGTGTCTCTTGCAATCCGTAAATCATCATTGAACCAATTAATTTTTGATGTTTTTATGCCATTTACTAATTTTTGATTTTTCAGGAAATGCTTTTTCAACAGCTGATCTTATATGATTAATAAAATGTTCAAATTTGGTATCAGTGGTTATGTTGTTGTCCTTTATAAAGCTCCAGTCTACATTTTGCAAAAGGTTATTTAGGTAATATAAACCAGTATCACTTATTGGCCTATAATTTATTCTCTTGGAAGCTAATCTTGGTTTAGGGTGATGCAAGTTTAATAATATTCCTAAATGGTCTGACAATCTGGAGTCTAAAATAGTCCAGTCAAAATAAAAATTATCAAAATTAACAAAAATATTATCAAGACAATAATTGTTTCTAGTGTTCTTGTTATTAATTGGATTTAAACCAAAGGACCTAAAAGTGTTTAAAAGCAATAATGTATTGTTTCCATCGGTATTAAAATGCACGTTAAAATCGCCTGTGACAATGATTTTTTTAGTTTCATTTTTACTTCTCCTGGTAATTATGTCTAGGGCCAGCGATAGTTTCTCTAGAAAAAATGTTGAAATCTCCATTTGGCGATCTATATACGGTTATTATTTGGATATCAAAGTAATTTAATCCTACTAGCTCACAGTGAAGTTCACTTGATAAATTATTTATTTGTTTAATTGGGTAACAGTTATGTCCAGTTAAGCAATATATTGCAACACCTCCATGTATAGATTTTACTCTGGAAAAGTGAGTGACGAGTTTATAATTATTTAGCCATAGATTTTCAATTTCATTATTTAAGAACCAATGCTCATTTATACATAAAAAATCAAATTGATTCTCATCTAAAAATACGTCTAATTCATTAATTTTATTACGCAAACATTGTATATTTAGGTGATAGATATTTAGCTTTTTACTAATGTCGATATTGTCAGGATTTACTAGTCTATTTTCATTATCGTCTCTGAACGTTTGTGTAAAAAATCCTCGTTATTATGGGGTTGGTCTATATTTACACATTCAGCTACTGGGATCACAGCCTGTTGAATTGTATTTGTTTTAGTTGGCGATGGTGCTTTATAATCATCGCGAAACTTTATAAATATTAGATTCTTATCTAGAGATACATTTGACAGCATGTTCCGTACTAGAAGATCAGCAAAAGCAGTTCTAGGTAACTTTCTACCCTGTTTACAATTTATATCAACATATTGTACCCTGCCTTCCGTGTAATTGTTAAATTTGCTCAAAAATTCTTTTAGTTTTTGGTTATATTTTATTATGTATTTATTAACATTATTATCCCCGTTATAAAGGGGAATGGAAGAAAATAATATATTAGTGTTTGTGCACAATTTTAGTTTTAGTATTAGTATTAGTATTTATTTTAAATTACAAGATTTGGCTCAACACTGATTCCGCTGCATTTCATCAAGCTACGCTTAGTGTAGGTGAGCAAAAGATGATACGCGAATGATCAGAATATTTGAGTATTTGGCGGATGCGCCAGTGACAAATGAAAAACTTAGTTCCCCATTTAAAATAATGACAATTTTTTACAATCTGTAGGGTATTATTGCTCTATGGTAGTCCCATTGCAGTTTTTTATCAAGTTACGTTGAGTGCACTGTTGGTCAGACTCTCAGAAACTCACAGATTAATAAAAGACGTGGATAAAGAACAATGTAGAAATGGTATATACTGTATTTGAAGCCAAAGTAAACAATAAAGTGATAGAAGGGGCAAGGAGGGGTTATGTTTACATTAGTCCGCTTACAGAGGCGTATCGTTTGAAGAGGGTTAATTATGAGCTAAAGATTCTTATTAATTTTTTATGCTTTGGTACTCATGAAACAGTTATATTTATTACACTAGGTATATTACATAAATGTTTCTGAGTCATCTAAGATATTAAAATATAAAAATGAGAAAGATGAAAATACATACTTTATTTAAATAATAATTTTATGAACTTAAAATAAACATGGCTACCTAACCAGCCCTCTACGCCTATGCGTCTGTTGACTTTCTTATGAAAAGATGGCATATTTTCTTTCGTTTCATACGCATTTCACACAAAGCACTTTTTAGGCATTGTTAAAATAGTATATATGTGAATAGACAATGGTTAAACACACCTTAAACACTTTATAAAGTCCATCAGACAAAAACACAAACTAAAAAACAAACCACAGAACAGATTGCTTTTGTTGATATGTCAACTGTCATCAAGTACGTTGACCGGGTGGTTCAAATTGTCCAATCATACGCCGGAAAAACGTAAACAAAATAAAAGACACAGCAAATAAGACTTTGGCTTCAACTATTCCTTGTTGTTTTAGAAATCTATGTTTATCTCTTGATCTGTGCAGAAACTGAATAAAATAAAATTTCTTCCTGCTGCTATTGCATATAGCCCAGTCGTCTGTGATTTTAAGGCATCACTAAACGTTATATGGCTGAAATTTTCAGGCTAAGTATTTCTTTTAGTGCAGAATACGATAAAAAAAAGTCTACAGCTGTAAGCTGCCGGCGACCCCTAAATAAATCGAAAATATTGGCCGTAATTCGGTTCTAGGCCAATAACTCGAAAAATAGGAAAATATACATATAAAGAAAGTACTAGCATTAGGAGATATAGGGAGAAATTTCACATAAAAAATGTATATGAAGTTATCCTGTACGATAAAAAATGTAGACTCCCGGTTTTTTTGTATAACTCACCAAAATGGAACACGGCGACACATAAGTACGGGGCGCGAAGCGTGCGCGTTTTCGAACGCGTTACACTAAATTTGTTATAACTTTTGAACTAATTAATTAAATTGAGCTCAACAAAGCTTAAATTAAACGAGAAACTATTGGATTATTATATTTTCGAATATAGAAATGAATGTATGTAGAAGCAGTATATATATGAATTTGGAGCGTAAAGAAATTTCAGATGAAATCGGCAAAAGCTCTACCATTTTTATAAATTCTAAGGTAAAAACCTGAAATTTTTACGCATTGCTCCTGATGTAATGTATAAAAAGATACGATGAGTGAAAAAAATCTCAAAAATTAATTTTTGGCGATATACACTTCCAAAATATCAAAATCTTGAAAAAGTGATAAAATTTGATATGTATAACTAACTTTAACCACTTTGTTACAACTTATTTCATTTTGTAATAAAAGAGACGGGCAATATGTGCATAGTTTAGAGCTAAAGTCGTATTTTTTAATTAAAAAAATTACTACCAAATCCATATTAAAAAAATTTAAAAAAATTAATCCTTAAATACATTTATTGTAATCCATTTCTTCTTTCTTTTAAACTACACCTTGGCCTGATTTCGTTTTAAAAAAAATCCTGAATATTTAACTACGACGATATATTATAAATTAATAAAAAAAGTAACTTAAATCGTGGATCATCAATTATAGGACAGATTCCTCTGAATAGACTAAAATATAGCCAAAATCTTTAATTTTAAGGAACATAAACTTATAATAATCAAGCATCTTAAAATTTACATTTATAATAATAGGGTATCTAATCCTAGTTTAATTGTAAGTTTCTCAACTTTATTAACAACAAAACTAACCTTTATTTAAATTATAATTTCACTTAATAATTTAAGATTATGTCTATTTTTAAAAATTAATTATGAGCTAACAAAAAAATAATATTACTTGTGTTACTGGTTTAAATCGGGTTATTAAATTTCTGTAGGTGCGATTTTTAAAGCTTGAAATGTTTACTTTAAGATCCTTCTAGGGGTTACCTTAAAAATTACATTAGCTCTTTTTATTTTACGAAAATAAAAGAACAATTTTTCTTTGCTCCAAAATTCGTGAATCTAGGGGTAAAATAAACGTTAATAACTTTTATTTAAAAAATTATTTGGCATACCCATCCATCGGATCTAGTTATACATTACTTTAAGAGTAATATGTGAAAGTTTCAGATTTTTGTCTTAAGAATTGTAAAAATGGTAGAGCTTTTACCGATATGTACTATTCCTACATACAATCATTTTATATTTGAAAATATGATAATCCAGCCCAACTAGCACAATTAGTCGTGGGAACGTAGCAATGACTATTGTAGGCACTTTAAAGTGTTTTGGTACTAGTCACAGACACGTAATAGGAACGTTCCTAATACGTTTTTATGACCAAAATGGGGAATATTTTTTGGTGACGATAACGTTCCAGCCACGTTCCTGGAACTTGTCTGGCTACGCTCCAATGACGTTGTTGCTCCGGAGTGGCGACGTGGCGGCGTAGACGCCGCAACTTTCAGAAAACTTTACCACTCCCTACTCTTTCAAATCGATGTTGCCCCTTCTTTGTCTTGCAACCGATTTTATTATATTTATGTTTCATTCTTACATATGATTCTTGTTCTTGTTCATTTCCCTAACTCAGAAATTTAATAGAATACCAGAAGGTAATATTAGACAGCAAAACTTGTGGTATTTTCCAATGGTCTAAGGGTCACAATTGAAACGAATGCAATTTTACTGACAAACATAATTATAAAACGTCCGAATCTAACCACGCGCTTTTAAAATTTGCATTTTTTAATGAAAATACTGTTTTTAAAATATGTAATGTCATGCGAGAATATGACACACTACGTGTCGAAACCTATTTTTTATTGTTCTTCGGAACTTAATACTACTTTTTATGTATTCATTTGTTGTAGTTGGTGAAGAAATGGCGATAAATCAAATTTATTAGTCAATTGTGAAATTATGGTTCATGTGTTATAACAATGGCGTCGATAATTTTGGCCATCAACATGGCGTATTTCAGAAAATATGACTTTAAGGTCGTTTTCACCAAGAAATGCTACTTGAAAGTAATTGCTACTTGGCGATAGTGACGACAACTGCAAATACGTAACTTTAAAGTTATATTTACCACAAATCTGCGAATGGAACTGTAGCATCACTTCAAAGTCGCAGCAAAGTTGTGACTACCACAAATTGCCTCTTCAAAGTTGCCGCTGCTACTTTATGGTTACATTTTTCTTGATATTGATTCGGAACGTACGTGTTAGCCGTACGTTGAGGTCTAGACTGAACGCGTTCCTAGCTTTTGCTGTTTATCATTTACCTAACTTCACATTGAAATACCTATCAGCTCATCAGCTGTCGCAATTTACTTGTATGCAGCCATATATTTGTATTTTATCTATGGCCATATATCAACGACTTAATAAACATAAACCTTGTTGGTATAATATACTATTACAGTGATAGATAACATAGAAGAAAAGGTAGGTGTAATAAAACTGTGTTGAAATATTAAATTTTTTTGCCTTATTTTGAACACAAAATGTTGCAAAGCATTATATAGCAGCATATAATTCTAGTCTAGGTTAGGCAAACATATTATATAGGTTAGGTTTGTTGCATTAACTTTATCTATGGTCAACATTGGGAACTAGATGGTGCAATTTACTTCATGGTAAATTTCAGAGGTGATGTGCACTTTGTAGTAGCCGTACACAGTTCTGTAAGTAGCAGTAACGTCATTAACACCTATGAATATTACTTACAAGTTCCACTACTTTAAAGAAATAGTGAAGGTTCCCAGAACATCGCGGCAACTATTAAAACTACTTGAAGGTGATTGCAACTTTGAAGTCACATTTCAGTGATGCGAGTTAGTCGCTGCTACTTTTTCTTTACCACCTTCAAGTTCTGAAAACCCGAAAGTCGTCCCACTGGTAACTACCACGTTCCCATGTACCACGAAAGCTACGTAGAAGTTGCATAACTATAAAGTAATCATTAGTGGTAGAAACTACGAGGCAGGGACTGTAGACTTGTCAAATGAAGTTATTTTTACACCAAAGTCGTAAATTTAGTCGCAATTACGTAATGGTTACTCATACGAAGTTCCTATCTCAGTTACTGTCACTTTGGTGCTAGTTGGGAGTAGCCATATTATTATGTTTCTCATTTAATTTAAGCTTTGTTTAGCTCAATTTCATTAATTAGTTCAAAAGTTACAACAAATTTAGTGTAGCGCGTTCGAGACCGCGCATTGTTCGCGAGCCGTACTCATGTGTCGCCAAGTTCCATTCTCGTGCCCTAAACAAAAGAATCTGGAGCCTACATTTTTGATCGTACAAAAAAAATTCATATACGTTTTTGATGTGAAATTTCCCCCTCTATCGCCTAGGTGCTATTAGTTTTTTGATATTTTTTCGAGTTATTGGCCAAAAACCGAATTTCGGCCAATATTTTCGATTTTTTTAGGGATCGCCGGCACCTTACAGTTGAAAACTTTTTTTATCGTATTCTACAACAACAAAAATACTTATTCTGCCATATAACATTTAGTGACCGGTTTTTATCAATTTCTGTCTCCGACAACTGGGCTAATAGAGCTTTGGGGCAGAGGACGGTGCAACAGATCATTGTAGTTAATAATGCTAAAATGCAATATAACTTCGGGAAAATCATGGTGCTCCTAGATATCAAAAACTATTTTGATACAGTCTGGATTCTGAAGCTCATCTACAAACTATACAGCTACAGCTCTCCAGGTCATGTCGCCAATCTGACACGGCATCCATGTACGTCGATGATATGGATATTATTGGATATGTATGCACATAGTCATAGCGCTCAGATCGCTTAAGATGCACATGCCTCGAGTTACGATGTATTTCGGAAAGTGGAAGATCAACGAAGAGAGGTCACATCAGGTTAGGGTTTTTCCAGAGCTCAGAAAGAGCAAAATCATCACACAATCTTGATCAAGGGAGTCAAAACTAAAACTAAAGAGTATGTGAGGAAGTCCACTTAGACATTCGAATTATAGTAAACACGTCGGTTCCCTGTCTAGAAATTTGTACCTTCTGATGACAAGGAATAGTAGACTAAACAGACAAAATATAAACTTAATATACACAGTTGTCGACACTTGCGTGGCGAGGGACAAATAATGAAACCATTTCTTATAAAACTGAATTTCTTAGCCTCATTTCAAATTCAAGCAGGTAACTCTCTCCCAAAGAATTAACGTCCGTCGTCACGAGATTGTTCCATTAATGAATTTCTGTCAAACCGCCAAATCTGTCAAAAATGTCATCGACACGTAATGTTACACGAATAAGAGAGCATACAGGAACCTTTCAGGATTAAACTTAAATCGGCATATCAGGCGCTGCCCATCTTTCGGCAGACTGCGCAACTGTCCTTCCTATTATCAAGAGTGTCGCGCCCATATATAATACATCCTTACACAGCTACTACTAGGTTTTTAATCTTCCTCCATCTCTTCGTTTTTTTGTTTCCATTTATTCTACATTTTTACTTCAAAATTAAGAAATAAATCATTTTTCGCAAGTGAAGTGTTTGAAACTAATTTTTCATGGATTGAAAATTTGTAACTAATGTCACAGATCTGGAATATGCCTTGGAATATATTATTTCATTATAAAAATATTTGTGTTTATATAATTTTTTTGAGGATGTGTTAAGCTAGTTGATTACAATTATAATATCAAAGACAAAAATTTAACCAACGTGTCATCGTCAGGGTAACTTTATAATAATACATGAAACATAGCAGATCTAAACAGGATTGAATATGAGAGAATATGAAAATAAATTATTAAAATTCACAGTAATAACAACGGAAATAGTCAGGAACAGCTTAAAACAGTGCAGAGCTTTGGTATTCCGTGTTGTGCTCGAGGTTATTCATGTTCTATTCATTTGTATAGATGAAGAATTTGTGTTTTACTTGACGCTTACTCACGCTTGTGAACTTCGAAGTGAAGTCATCACCTCGAGTATAAGTCAGTCATAAAGTTAATCATAACTTTAAATTATATTGTTTTTAACCATCCAGTCTTAAGACAATATCTTTATAACATCTATTCAACGATCCTTCTACTACGAAAGCAGAGTAGGATATACATTTTAGAGATTATTTCAAATATGCCTGGACTTGCCTCTACTCAGAGCTCCGGCGCCTTATCACTGTGGATGGGTGGCTGGTACTAGATCAGGATGCTGGGTTACATTTTAATGATCTCTTTCCAAACATATTTACAATATAAGAAACATAGAGTACAGACATACATATCGATGTATTAACATACTGAAAGATCGACATAGCAATGGTTTCTAATCTGATGCATCGATGTGTAAGGAACCGCCACATCAGATATCGCGATTTCAAACACTGAAAATGCTAATATGCACTTATACGCGGCCTGTATACGTTATAATCGACTGCGCAGAAATATTTACAAAGATTGACTCTTTTCCATACCTCATCATCTCAAATGGAATTCGCTTTCTTCTTGCCATTACGGAGCTCCAGAAATTGATTAGGCAAGTGTAGATATTTAAGTTATGTAAAAAATACACGGAACAATAAAAGAGTTTTTACTCGCCTCTTTGATACTTTCTAAATAAATATAAAGTTATATTTGGAACAAAAAACTGAATCATTCCGTATATTCTCGTTAAAATGAACTAAAACTGTATTTGAAATTCCTAACACTACACTAATACTGTGAACTATATCTCAAATTACTTGGAAGGTATTTGAAAAGCATGCAAATAGTCTTCCTCCAACACCTGCTGATACTTATCAACATTTATATCGTGTCTCTCAAATTTAAGGATGGCTAGGAAACAAACTGGACCCAGAAGACCGGGGATGGAAATTAATAAAACATAGTTTTGAGCCAATTCAAATCTTCTCCCACCTGCTCCAGAAACCATTTTCATATTATTTTTTGTAAATGCAAGAAGGGTTATAGTAATAAGTCTGGCTGCAAAGAAGTCGGATTATTTTGTTCACCAGTATGTAGCAATTGTTGAATCAAATACAACAGATGAGAATACTTTTGATATCAATGAAGAGATAACTGATCTATCCTTTCTCTTACAATAATTTACAGAAATCCAGCAAGGACAGGAAGAAGAAGACAAAGAAGAAGAAAGCGAAGAAGACGAAGAAGAAGAAAGCGAAGAAGATGAAAGCGAAGAAGAAGACATGGCTGTTGAAGTTTAATTCGAAGATTGTTAATCATACGATGATTTTTAAAAGTCAACAATAATCCATTCCACTTTGATAATTACCAAAAATACATTTTTTTGAATCAATAGGAAACTGTCTGATCAGACTTGTTTAATCATAATAGATCATGGATCACGTATACTGGGAAAACCGTCTCGGTGGCGCAATGCTGAAGGTGTTTGACTTGCCACCATGGAGTCCCAGGTTCGAATCCTGGCTAGGGTATGGGTGTTCAGTGGCGCTTTTTCATGTGTTACCGAGATGGTAGCAGCGAGCTAGACCACTGTTGAGTGGCGCAACATGTCTAGTCGCTGTTATCTCTCCTGACTTCGAGTCTCAGCTGCGGTACATGGCAATATCGCAGAGAATGGTTGTTGTGATGATGTCTATGTGTAGTTAAGTTAAGCTAGACAACTGTCTGTAATTGGGATACCCATCCTGTAGACATGTTCACCTAACAAAAAAAACAGGTTAAAAAAATTACGCCAAGTACACTACCTCATAGGTGACGCGAAAATGTGTGCATATTATGCAGAATAATTTTGAAATCGCGATATATCATGAATGATGATTCGTAAGAAAAAAGTCCTGAAACAGTTCTTGTAGATAATTGCACGATCTATAAATTTTGTGTGACATATTTTTACGACACTTATCGTTTACGAGAAATATGCTAAAAACTGTGACCTTTAGGTGGGGACTTTTGACATTTGATTTGTAATAGTGTATGCAAGGTCTGATGACAATACAATTATTTGGCGACTATGATCTGATGCTGCAGCCAGGATAGTCAGCTTACAATGCAACTTCTCAAAGGTCACTGGTAGACATACCGTGACGAAGGAGGAAATATTAAAGTATAAGTAAAAAAACATTTTCCGAAACAAGCTTTTATTAAAATGCACTACAACGAACAAAATAAATCGTTTGTGATTTGATTGGAGTAGGGCAAAGTGGTCTCAGTGCGGATGAGTGGCTGTTAACTAAGGTAAGTTAGAAATTATCAAATCAACCAAATAACATCATTTTGTCAATGTTGATGACCTTGCCTAAATGCTTGCATGGAAATTACTATGCAGTAATACAGTATTTCAACTATGTGCCGTATAAGTTTCATTACAGTGAAAATGTTCTGTTTGCGTACCGCTCTAATTATTATGCTGTCAACATTACATAGTTCCTCTTATACGTAATCACGAGATTTTATAGTTTTCAGCTGACCTGTAATGCAAGCAATGTATATGTTTCACATACATACAAATATGTGTTAATTTTTTGATAATGCATTAGCGAGTCTTAATATCTGTGGTGTTCCTAGGATTTTTAGTTGTTATATAGGGAACGTACAAATTGAGAGTTTCATATTGTAATAATTGATCTAATAATATTTTCTGGAATATATTTATTTATTTATTTAAATATAGTATACTACATAATATAGATGAAGTGATACCAACATAAAACTAGAGTTAGCATTATACTCTTTGCAGTATACGCCAATTTACTTATTCGACATTTTATATCATTATTGCACATTCCATTTTAAGTTATTCTATATATTGCTTACATGAAACGTTACGGACAGACAGATGGACATACGGACAGACATTTTAATAGTTATGTAAAATGCGAACTAACCTAAAAATATGGAAATTTATTTTCTACGATGGATGTTCACGGCTATCGAAATCTGCAGATCATATTCAATATACTCTTCGTGTTCATATTTACGAAAACTGTAATAATATTCTTATTTAATGGTACAGCTAATTTTGTAAGAATGTGTCCTTAACACCATTTATTTTACAGTAGAATATATCACCAGTGAACTTGATCTTCCAATAATTAGAGTAAGCTTGAAACATTGACCTTAAAGAATGGTTAGTAAAAATTATGAAATAAAATTTCACTTTCTCTCAATTAATTAAAACTTATTACTTATACTGATATTAGATTTTTAAATTTTTTCCTTTCACACGTTCTAGTGGCCTCGTATGTAGATATTGATATAACTAACCGATTAGAGCAACTACCGAGTTTGGTTGCTGTTGCTTTAAATAAATTTGCAAAGAAAAATGGTCCTATACTAATTTATCGTTTTGGCCATTGCTATAAAATTGTTCATTTATTAAAAATGTAAATAAAAAAATGGTTGGCTGAAGTCCATGCCTCTGATATTTTTATAAAACTAATTGTTAACTTGCAAAACTAGAGCGCTTTAAGTCGTTTCATTGTAATTCGCTTTGGTTTTAATTTGTTAATTTTTATATCGATAAGTAGAGAAAAACATTGGCTGACGTGTACTTTGCTGATTTTCAGAAACATTCTCAATTTACTCCAAAAAATGTCAAAGTAAGAAAATAGCCCTTCAAAGGCGGAGTAGTAATTATTTTGATAAATATTGTTTAAATCGAGTCCCTGATAAAGAACACAAGTTTTTGACCTTGGGGTCGGGTGAGGCGAAAACCGCCACCTCGAATTAAAGGTGCAAGAAATGGTTTTTTCAAAAAAGTTGGGCAACGCTCGATCCTAGGTGAAGAATGATGCAGACAAAGTTCAAAAGTATAAAATTTCATACATTTCTTGTATATACATTTTTATTGTAAGTCTAACGTTTAAAGAGATAACTTTCTTTATTATTCTTTTGCAAGAGAATCACATTATGGAAATGAAGAAGGTTCTTTCTCGTATTTCCAGTATATCGACTGCTTTCTTTGATGTTTTATCGTTAAAAAACGCAGTTATTTATCCATTTTTCTTATATTAATATCAACAACGAATTTTCTGGACTTAATGTTATTAGGGTACTACACCACCCTACCTCCACTGCGCAGAGACAGTATTACGAGAAGCAACGTAATGCTGTCTTTATAATTTGGCCTACTTAATGTTTTGACTCATATAATCACGATCGTCGCTTTTGATTGATAATTTAAGCAGATTTTTAGTTTTTTTTTCTCAAAAACGGTCGATTTTACGAAATTCTTTCAAGAGCTAAAAAAATTTCTAAATGAATCATAATGTTAAATTGTTTTTTTTTAATTGAAAGAAAAAATACCAGGCAGAAAGATATTTTCAGAATTATGAGAAGGGTAGTTAATATCACCAATTTGTAGACGCGCTAGGTGGATGAAATAATTTCGGATGCCCTTTCATTAGTAATCGAGATATGCCAAATTTCGCTTTTTTCTGATTATGTTATTTTCAGATAAGAATTAAAAACTGTTTTTTTGCACAAGCATTTAAGACTTTTATATGATAAATCCCACCTTCATTTTCGATACGGAGTTGGTAGTTAAACTTTTTGCACGTTATTGCAAAATACCCTGTATACTTATACATGAAAGCAAAGGAGAAAGAACATAATTGTAAAGAACTTCGAATATTTTTTGGAACTACTTAGATGGCGATAAAAGCTTTATAAAAACAATACAGGCCGATAAAACAGGGGCTGTTTTGTTGATCAAAACCGTCTGATTATATGATACAATTCTGATATTAAAAAAAAATCTATCGCATCATTTTTTGTCTACCACCCTTTTCGTCCCCTAAAAAGTGAGGTCTTATCCTAAGGTTCTGATGTAACTTTTCTAAAGTATTTTGATGTGCTGAAGCCAACTTTGGACAAAAAATTGTACTACCTAATATCACCCATTTTATTCCCTAAAAAGGGCAAAATAAAGATCTTGTTTTAAGGTTCTGATCTACCTAACTTCTCTGAAGTATTTTGATGCGCTGAGGCCAATTTTGGGGGAAAAAAAATTCTGTCGTCTCATTTTTCCTGTCACCTCTAGGAGATAAAAGGAGGTTGTTGAGGGAAACTTGTTTTTGTCCAAAATTGGCTTCAGCGCATCAAAATACTTCAGAAAAGTTACATCAGAACCTTAAAACAAGATCTCCATTTTGTACTTTTTAGGGAATAAAAGGGATGGTAGACAAAAACTGAGGCGGCAGATCATTACTTTATTTTCAGAATTGGTTTCAGCATGTCAGAAAACATGGAAACAGCGCCACGTTCTGTTTTTTGTCGGCCTGTGTAATTATTAAGAAACATCGTAGATTTCAGCCAATATTTTTCTTAATGTATTTTACATATAGGGGACCCTTCCTGCTAAGTGATTGACATAATAAAATAATATAGAAGCGTTTTTTCTACCCCATTTTTGAAAATTCATCCGCTTTAAACGCAACAGTATACAGGTGACTAAAGTTTGTTTTATTGTTCCTTATCACTTTGCGAAACTTTTGATATAAGGTACACCGACAATAAAATCACTTAATTTTTAGTATATCATGTAAAATATATGTTTGGCCTGGAGATACATACCACGCATATGGCGGAAGGTGAAGGTTACCTACCTCCCAAAAATAGGTAGGATTTCGGACCAAACACCCAAGTCATATAGACCCATAAGCCTGTCCTCTTTCCTGCTTAAAACACTGGAAAGACTACTGGACAGGTATATTAGAGACGAAATTCTAAGAGAAAACCCTCTTAGTGAACGTCAGTATGCATACCAGCCGGGAAAGTCAACAGACCTCGCGTTGGATGATTTAAATAGGCTACTGGCAAAGTCATTAGATGACAAAGAAATTGCAGTAGCCACTTTTCTAGATATAGAAGGAGCGTTTAACAACGCAACAACGCACTCGTTAACGAATGCGCTGTTAACCAGAGGAGTCCCAACAGTGCTATGCCAGTGGATCAAGGCCAGCCTAGAGAAACGGATAATAGTATCCACTTTAGGCGAGGCTACCATTGAGGCAAAGGTGAGTACAGGTTGCCCCCAAGGAGGGGTACTATCTCCACTACTGTGGGCAACCCTTGTTGACGACCTCCTCCGGAAAATTTCTGCGGAAGGCTTTTATTGCCTAGGATATGCTGACGACATAGTAATAGTTGTCAGGGGGCGATTTGCGAACACGATATCAGAGCGTTCACAAAGAGCCCTAAATATTGTCGACAGGTGGTGTAATGAGGAAGGACTCTCCATTAACCCCCACAAAACCACAGTCGTCACTTTCACAAGAAAAAGAGTCTTGGAAGGCCTTAAGCCCCTAGTGCTCAACGGTGTGGAGATTCCATTTCTCAGTGAGGTAAAATACCTAGGAGTCATTTTTGACCAAAAACTGACATGGAACTCCCACATTGAAAAAGTCACACAGAAAGCAACAATAGCCCTCGGAAGGTGCAGGCAGATGTGTGGAAAAAATTGGGGATTAAATCCCAAAATGACTCTATGGTTATACACTAGGGTAGTAAGACCCATGATAACCTACGGATCGGTAGCATGGTGGACTAAGACAGTGCAGTTGGGAGCTGTAAGGCTGTTAAGTGGCGTACAAAGGCTTGCGTGCCTGTGCGCCACGGGAGCCATAAAAACTGCTCCAACGGCTGCACTGGAAGTCCTTCTGGACTTGCCACCACTACACATATTTATTCAAGGAGAAGCTCGCTCAGTGCTGCATAGGCTAATGCAAGGCCCTACGCCAATAAGGCAGCAACATGGAACAGAGCACCAAAAGCTATACTTAGAGTTGAAGGCGGATCCCATTCTAGGAATGCCCACGGACATTACAATCCCAAAGTATAACTTTAATAAAAATTTCAAAATCATAATACCAGACAGGGAAGACTGGACAAACGGTCCTCCCATACCGGCACAAACAGTCTGGTATACAGACGGCTCTAAGACAGAACAGGGAGTTGGAGCTGGGATTTATGGGATAAGGTCAAAAACGAAAATCCCAATAAGTCTAGGAAAATACGCCACAATATTTCAGGCTGAAGTGGCCGCAATACAGTGGTGCGCAAAGGAAATCAAAAGGCAAGGAACTGTAAATCAGTCGATTGCCATTTTTTCCGATAGCCAGGCTGCGCTAAAAGCAATCGGTTCCATGCAAGTCGAATCGAGACTTGTATGGGACTGCATAAATACCCTTATAGACCTAGGAAGTCAGAATAAAGTGACCGTAGCATGGGTACCAGGACACAAGGGACACAAGGGAAATGAAAAGGCTGATGAACTGGCCAGAGAAGGCGCGGATAGCGCCCTCATAGGACCCGAACCCTTTTGTGGTGTGGCCAAGCCATGCATACGAGCATCCATTAATAAATGGGTGCAAACCAAATCTCTGGAATGGTGGAACAATTTCCCACGACAGAGACAGGCTAAAGAGTTCATTAAAGAACGATCGGCCAAATTTACGGAGGACCTGTTATGCCAAAATAGAAAGGCCATTAGAATAATAGTGGGTCTTCTAACCGGCCACTGCCGACTCAATAGACATTTGAGTCTAATGGGTCTGGCAGAGGACGCAACATGCAGATTCTGCCAAGAGGCAGAGGAAACCTCAGTCCACGTTTTGTGCCATTGTGAAGGCCTTGCTAGACTGAGATTCCAACTACTTGGCGAGGAAAAACCAAGAGCTGACAGCTACACTAAGGGGCCCTTATCAAGGCTGTGGAGTCTGATACAAAGGACAAAACTGGATAAGGAGCTCTAAGGAAACCAATCAGGAGCACCACAATAGATCCATGGGGGTCGCGGTGGTCAAGGCCAATCAGCCAGCTCCTCCTTCCTAATCTAATCTAATCTAATCTAGTATATCATAAATTGATAAAAAAAAAATGAAATTGCAAAAAAACACGGACACATACATTTCAGCCGACTACAATTATCATATTGACAAGCAGCGTTTAAAACAAGTAGAACTGACAATTAAATCTTATAGGAGCGTTTATTTTTATTGTATCTTTACTTTACTGTTAATTAAAAAATCAGCAACGCCGTAATGACTGAGATGGTTTTCTCGGTTTTTTATTATTACATCTTTACAATGTTCAACTTCAGTCACACAATAAAATCATATAAAAATTTCTACCACCAGCTCTAGAATGTGCTGCTCCTAAAATATTTTACCAATTTTAATTCAGTTTCTGCGGAATTATCACTCATATCTGAGTTTCAATAATCATCATGTCTCGGTGTGTTCTGATTTTCGTTAATTAACTATTTAACATCAATTCCTGCCCCTGAGAGGTTTAGGAAAGATGAAACTACCCGGTTCTCGTTTATGTTGCGGAGGCTAGGTCGTGGTTCGAAAATTATTGAAAATTTAGTATTTGATGGGCGCCAATAGCCAAAACCCAATACCTATGTTATACTTGTATTCAATATGTATAATTGTGGCTATTCAGTGGCGTTATAGATTTCATAGGTATCATGAATTAATTGAAAAATTGAAATTTAGAGGCAGCTACCTTCCTTACACAAATTATATGTAGGAATAAAATTTTGTAAGGCTGACGGCCGATGAAAAGTAAAAGTTAATAAAATGTTACATGTGCTGAAGGCTATAATTTATATACTGTTAATAAAAAAATTCACAAGAAGCGTGTTGATATTCAACTGAGAATGATACTCTCACCACAGATCTTTTCCTTGAACTGCCGGAGCTGCCTCGTCCCACACAAACCTTCGCTTCCCCTTCCTCTGTTTGCCTTCGATTACTGATATTTGTTGAAACCTAGACTTCGATTACTTCTATTCGTCGCTATTCAAGCTCCTATATCTAGTGACATCCGTGGATATGAACAATACAAATTCCCTCTTGGGCCAAATCAAGTTTATCCTAACAGGACCATCACCATTAAGCTGGTCATCAAAATTGACATCAAACCGGTCCTTAACATTTGACCATCAACAGCAATCTGGTCCATGACATTGACGTCAAACCGGTACTTCACATTGATGTCTAACCGGTCCTTAACATTGACGTCTAACTGGTCCTTAACACCTCATACCTATCTCCAGGGATTTGAGGCTTTAAATCTGCGGCAAGTACAGTTCTAGAAGGTCTGTGTTCTTCGCTTCAAGAATAGGAAATGGTTAATTTATTGCCGTCATTAAAATAGATTTCGATTGCTGCCAACAGTAAAATGATAAAAAGTGCTTACTTGAAATTCTGTTTTTATTATAAAATCTACTTAATTATTGCACTATTTTACTTCCTATTTTTAGTTACTTATTAGTTACTAAATTTCTATTCATTTAAATTATTAATTAAAGCTTGTTCTTAAATTTTTGCCAATATTATATAGATTTCTAATGAGCTTCTCAATAAGAGTCGGTGGGTTTGCTTGTAAAATAACAGATGGCGCTCCGTGTATGTTTTAAACTTTTATTAATATTTATACTGGCGATACAGACACGACTGACAAATCTTCGAGTGGAACTGAGGACGCTCGGCAGCTCTAGGGATTCTGTGAACAAAATGTAAATAAATTTAAATCATCTGCTATTATAGTGGTTTTAAGAACCCCGTAATTAAATTATATTTATTCAGTAGCGTCCTGGAACTTTAGGTCGGTACAACTAGTATTACCAAAAAATAGATAAGTAAAACTGGAAAGAATGAATAACAGTTACGAGGAAAATGTTTAAATGCCAAAAGTATTGTTGGCATCGGCGCTTGCTACGTTAATATTTCTTACAATGAATTATGAGGTCGATTGTTAAAATGCGATTTTCTCGAAAACGGACAATTTCTAAGACTAAATGACAAGTACACCTTTTTCGCCAAGATCAGATACGTTTACGATTTATATGAAAAAAGCAATAACGTTACGGGTAAAACAGTTAAGATTACATTTACACATTAAACATAGCTTAGAGGCGCCTTCTAGGAGCTACAGAAAAAAATTGGAGCAGATATGAATTCTTTATCTCAAAAAACTCCCATTCACCAATTTCCATAACAATATTTGAAAAAATTCAAAATTTGTGTGAGATAATAATTAATTATATATTGTTGACTTTAACACCCTGTATGAACTTTTGTATTAAGGTAAGTTTAGCTACATCATATTAGAAATTCACTGTTGCTCTATAGACCATTATTTACGGCCCACCCTATATATACAATACTGCTATACTCTAAAATAGGTCTCACTCAAGATATAAAAGAAGAATGGTAATGAATATTTTACATAAAGACATATTTCACATATATTTTTAATATTTAGCTTATAACTCGGCTTATATAAGTACATTAATATTCTCAATTTTTGTTCTATAGATACAGAACATAATTAAATTGTTTATTCCGGCGTTTTATATGCTAAAATTTATATTGCATATACAGTAAACTCGCATTACTGTTTCATATATTGTGTAATTAGAAATATAAATTAGTAAAATTGTATAAAGTCCTAATTATAACCGTTATGTAAATTAAATTTTAACTTTATAAGCTAAACCCTCATGTGAATAAATTAGTTATTAATTATTATTATTATTATTAGTTTTATTGTTATTAAATTGTTATCACTAAATTCATATATTATACTATAAATTTATATTGCAATCTATTACATTACCGCAGTACTCGTTTGGGTTTATTAGTATAATTTCATATCATAAAATTGGTGATTAACAGTAATTCTTTCTATTGACTTATATTAAATATCATGTATAGTATATATGATCTCAATTGGGACAGCATAAAAACGAAAACTCGGAGTAAAGTCGGCATCTCCTTTTGGGACATAGGCGGCGGCGGTAGAAATGTAAAAAATGCTTTAAATACTAAATAATTATTTTTTAACTGCTGAAGAAAGGAATTTCTATAATACGTTTATTCAATAGAAGCGGTTAATGAAAAAATATGTTTGTCACATTTGACAAGTCACATAAATTATATATCAAGGCTACGTATATTGTCTAGTGACCTACCTCTCGTTCTATCTTCTAGCGGCAAAGTTATGTAATCTTAGGCGGGAGTTGCATAGATGGTATATAATCCTTCCGAAGGGGCGTGAAGTAGCAACTGTCTTGTTTATTAAATGTTAGGCCATGATAATACGAACTTTGCAGTATCATGATGTTAGGCAGGTAGAAAATTTCTACTATTCTATAAAGGAAAGACTCGGCAAAATTTTAAATAAATTAATTAAGTTAACGTTAAATAAACAAATTTCAAATAAAGCTTTTTTTTTATTTCTGTTTTCTTAACCGCTTCTCAAGTCACCGAGGTAACTCTTTGAAAATCCAGAATGATTTTGTGTTAGGTAAAGAGAGTTGTCTATGAACTTTAAATAAGCAATATTCCATTCATCACTATCTGAGTTTTCAGAACTTGAATCGGTATTTACATTAATAATAATTGGATTAATAGGTGGTAATATAGAATATTCATATTCCTTTTTTATCACATAAGATACACACTTCCTCCATATATCGCTTTTGCCTATTTCGTCTACTATTATCTTTATATTCTTTAACACCCACTTCATAATTGTGGGGATTGATTATATTGATGCAGTCTTGTTTTTATATCAGCCCACACCATTTCAATGGGGTTGAAAATGCAATAATATAGAGGCAGGCGTAAAATAGTATGATCGTGTGCTTCATAAATATTTTCAACGGCATATTCCTTTTTAAAATTTTGCTTCCCAATCTGTTCTAACAAAGCCTTTTTTGTATTTTCTACTGATATTTCCAAGCCTTTACCTTTTATAAATTCAATGATATCGCCTTTTCTTGTGTTGGTGTTCGAAATTTTTGTGTGTTGCCGCGAATGGTATGACGCATTGTCCATAACAGTTACAGAATTTGGTGGGATATTTGGTACAGCTGTTCCTTTGTCCACTTCTCAAATAATTCATATCCTCGTGGTAGTAGACAGAGGATTGCTAGATATTTTTAGCAGACAACAGCAACGCATTTGGAATAAAACTGTTTTTACTTCCAGCATGTAGAATTATAATTCTTTTTCCCCTAGAACATGGAGCACTTAAATTACGCTTTTTGGTGTTATCTACCCAACCGTATTGAACTACATCATAGGTGTCAAACCATGTTTTGTCAAGATAAATTATGTCTCTATTTGCATCTCGGTATTCTTTTATTTTACGCAGGTACTCGTGTCGATGATCAACGATGCGTGCCGATTCCATAACTACACTTCAATCCAATTTTTTGTACCTAAAACCGCAAAACGTTGCACAAAGTGTCTAATGATTTATAGTCATAATCTAGATAGTCGCGTAACTTATCCCTAATATATGAATATTCAATATTTTCGCCTTTTAAACACGAGTAAATATTCAAAGTATCCCTTTGGGTTTGAACGTGTAAGTCTTTATTTTCAAATTCCGCTTGCATAGGCTCTGTATCAAAATCGTCCGTTTCTTTGTCACGACTATCGAATGGCCTCCAAAACGCCATTTCAAACAATTAATTGAAAAAAATCACTCAAACACTATAAAACTGATAATTTGTTCAAATATTCATTAGAATTAAGTAATTTATAACGCTTCCGGGCTGCACTGCACTGCCTCGTACAGATCATACGATACAAACAGTTCATAAGTATTTTTTTGATATATATTATGGCATACAACAAATTTCAATAAGGTTGGTGATGACAAATCAAATTTTCTAAGCATCTAATCCCACCTATACTTCTATGTGACAGGCGGATCAAGTCCTCGTGGACTGTAGACGAGGAGTGGTGAATATAAATCTGTAAAATTCTATGCTCTCTCATTCAATGTGAAGCGATATATTGACAATACCCCGTAAAATCCTCTAGTTTCATGCTGTTCCAATTGAATATAAATTTCGTTTCGAATATAATGCTCTCCTGAGTAGTTTAGTCGGATTAAATCCATAATTCTCTTTTTTTGTTTCACGTCTTTATTGCTTGGCTTTGCATAATAATTTTGCATCGGTTGTCTCATCTACTATTGTCTCAAAGATCTACAATATTGTTAGTGTGATCATACTTTATTTGCTTGCTTCTGAAATATTTGGTAAATCCCTTCTGGTAACCACAGTACATCTTTTTCTTATATCTTAGAAAATACACCTTCTTGTAATACTTTGTATTATGCCTCTAGATCACAGTCACCACTGCCCAATGTATTCTCGAAATGTTCTCCACATTCTGCTGGTACAAAGAATCTACAAACAACTTATTAAGATTTTCACTGATTTTCAGCAATTTTTGAGGTTAGGGAAAAATACTGATGTGATGGAGTACTTCTGACGGCAGCATCAATACAAAAAAGTATCCATACTCTGCTCAAATGTACATGACCTTTTTTCACTTCCATCACTTACCAAATGGAAGTGAAAAAATCACACTCTGGGATCTCTTCGAATTTTCACGTTTCAGCCTACGTAGATTACGAAAACAAAGGTCGTTCAAATTCGTCTGTCTGTCTGCCGATCTGTTGACACCATTTTACGGAGAACCGCGAAATGTGGTAGGTAACTGATGCTACTGCCAGCGAAAACATGCGTAGATTTTCTGTAATGAGACATTTATAAATTCCTGTCACATTACTAATAATCTAGTTTATCCTACCAGAGTCTTGCACACGCACCCAAAGTGGGAATTTCGGATACAAAAGCTTGACGAAATTCAATACAAACCCGTGCTCTCCTGGCATTATTCTTCAGCATACTGCGCTGGACTAATATCAGTAATGTTACTCAGTTGCGACTTTACCCAGCCGGAACGAATATATAAGTTGACCCCTAGGTTCTGCAGCGTGTTGCGCTGGAGTCCGTTGTGTTGACAAGTTATTTACCCAACGCCTTTACACCGCTGTAGGTTCTCTACGGATACTCAGCGTCGTCACCCAACTGGAGGGGATATAAACCGGCCGATAGGGACTGGGGTTTTCATGGTTATTTGTATCAGGTCGGACCCGGTGACATCGAGAAGATCGGCACCACGACGAAATAGAAAGTAACTGCTACGTTGTTCCATTACACTCTTACCCGCTTCGCACACGTATGATTAAATAATGTCTAGGGACCGTACAACATACGGAAACCACTAAAATGAATGTATATTATGTGACACTGTCTTATTTACCTTCTGTACGAGAAGTAAACTGTTTATTTATATTTGGACTATCTTATTTACTAAACTGAACCCTGGAATAACTTCTTGAAACCAGCTACCCAAGCAAGGAACTTTACATTTCCCTGAAAACATACAGGATGGACCGCCTAAGGAGAGTAACAAATGAAAAAGTATGACAAATGGTAATAATAGTTGACACAATTGGAAAGGCAATATTATAGACTTAACGAAAAATATCAGGGCGGTCATCCTAAGAAATAATTCAAGTATGGTGGAAATTTCTAAATGTATTTATGCAAATCTTTCATATTTAGTGCCTTTTATTTATTATAATTTTTTTGTCTCGGATGACCACTCTATATATCTTTTAATAAAATGTATCAGGTTTTCTTCGCATCAATAGTACATTCCGAATATTATTCTCCTATGTCGTTTCTCAATTAATAGTTGTTTAAAGTGACCAACCCGTATAGATAAGCGGGGAAGTTCTGTGTAGATAACTTACTGATCTTTTCTTATATGTGTCTGTGTTATTAATGTGTACTTGTATTGTAGTAAAATATCTTACTATCGCATAAAACTAAACACCCAGATGTAAAGATGATAAAATGACTGCTTCTAGAACAAGCTATGAACTATTTGTTCATGGAAACAATTTTAACACTTTGTATTAGTATGGATTTATTTTTAGTAAATATTTGTTTAAATTTTGATTGAAAGAAGATGTAGTTAAGTCGAGGGAGGAGATATCTTCAAGCAGGAACTATTTTGAATTAAGTACACTTCAAGAGGAACACAAAAAATAAGTTGTAGGTTACATAAAGATTCATTAGGTTGTAACAATTCACAAATTAAAAAAAAGGTTCAAAGTAGAGTTGTTTTTGAGTAATATGCCAATTGGATGTGCTATTTTACAGCACATTGTATGGTGATTAAAAACCTAATACTGGATTACTTAACCCTTAGGAAATTGTGGAAGTTTCCAAAAGACTATGTTTCTGGAATAATATAAAATTCCCAATTTAAGGTTGTTCTATTGCCTAAATGTTAGTTGGTATTGTCTTAATTCTTTTTATTGAGACTCCCTGCCTCATATATCTTCTAAATAACTGTCGAGGAATTTCCAAAATAGTACAGTTAACCCCAATATAATATCTGCTCCTGTGATTTCTACTCCAAAGTATCAATTAGGGGTTCTTTTTGACAAATGGGACAAATATGAGTAAGAATATAAACAACTGTCCAAGAAATCTTTACTTTCATATCCAGATTTTCCATCAAAGTCTCTTTAAGCGAAAGCATCTTGGTATTATATTTGTACTCTAGTCAGAAATTCATAAAACGATGTGCCACTTCAATAGATTTTGGACTGACTGACGTTTAATGGGGGTAGAAAATCTTTAATTCGCTGTTGTAAGTTAGAACTGGTAGTTGTGTATCATCTAAGTCGTAGTTGCAAGAGAATCTCATTCTGAGAGTAAAGTTAGATTTTCAGTTAAGTTGTATTGAGGGTAATATACAGAATTTCTTTATTGCGTATCGATCATGTTTAATTAGTGACTATGAATCTCATTTTTTATATTTTTTGTCGTACATCTTACTTGTGTCGTAATAAATGTGTAATTATTCCGATGACAATAAAGATAGTAATTGTAACAACGAATTAAACATAATTGAGCATATATATGTCTTTTACCACTTTTTATTAAATAACTTGAAAACTAAGAAATAATGGAAGATAACTTTAGAATTAGTACTTTTCATAAATAAAATATACATGCGCTTGTTAATTACATTAATGCACCTGATATTTGCCTTGATTTTCAGATTTCATAGTAAAATGTAAATTTTGACAATATTTGTAGATTTTAATAGTTCCATGGCACGATTGGTAGTAACAGTTTTGTCCCTTGGCTGGCAAAATTATGTAATACTTTCTTCTTATTATCACCCCAGTGGCGTCATCTTTGCGTGTTCACACTCCTTATCCACGCCCCTATGCTCTCCACCAAAAAACAAGCTGCCGTTCGCACTAGGAAGCCTTATTTTTGTTTCGGTATAAAAACAGTTACACTTTTACTAGCTTTATTTACTTATTTACCCCTACCCCAATAAAATAGGCTCAAAGTATATTCTAGTTCCAGATCTCTTTATAAGAGAACCCGCAGTAATATCCAGTAGGCACGAGCAGACGCTCAGGGTGATGACTAGTCCATTTTTTCGAAACGATGGCAAACCTGGATCCAATAACTTCTCACACAGCTGTAAATAAGACTCATCGAATTTCGATTTCTTCTCTAAAATAGGTTTCATCACATTCAGTGAAACTTGATGAAAAGAACCGCTGCCCAAGGAATCGCTACTTCCACATCCAGATTTTCCGTCCAAGTCTTTTTAAAGGATGACATCTTATATTTGCACTCTAGTATATGAAAATAATTTGTCATAGAATTAATAATAACATATTTGAGACAGATGTTATAAAATAATTTGAAGCGTTGGTTTTTAGCATATACGCCAAAAATTAAATTTCTAGACTCTTATTAGCTTGTTTTACTTACTTTCCGTGTATACTCCCCACCCCCCACTTCAACGGAATCGTCTCAAGCAGATGATATCATAATACAAACGCGTGCCAAATATCAATTATCTAAATTTTATTTTATCAGCCCCTTTAATAATGGAGTGGAAGGTGGTTAAGGGGTTGAAAAATGTTATAAAAAATCTGAGGCCTTGGCTTCTAGTTTATACATCAAATCCCAAGTTTCTGTACCCTTACCAGCTTGCTTTACTTATTTTCTCCTATATACCCCTACTCACCCATCACCCCTTCAACGAGATCATCTCAAAATTTAATGAAGTTCCAGATGTAATAAATACATGTACCAAGTTTCAAGTGAATATATCAATTTTATAATATATTCTGGGGGTGGTAGAGGGGTTGAAAAATATAATAAAAAATCTGAGGCCTTGGCTTCTAGTGTATTCACCAAGTCACAAGTTCTTCACTTTTATCAGCTTGCTTTGCATCTTATTTTTCCCTATTTACCCCTCTATAACCCCCAACCCTTCACCGGAATCAGCGCAAAATATAATTCAGTTCCAGATCTATATATATATCATATCATATGTATAGGTACCAAATTTCAAGTCATCTTAATCCGCTCCTGAGAAAACGTGCGCACAAGAAAAGTTACAGACAGACCGAGCGACCGACAGACAATAATTTTTTTTTATCAAATCTGGAATCTCGACGTTCTATGACGATGCTACGTGGATATGGAAGTAAAACAAGTTTGAGGTGGACTATATTTAGAGATTAAAACTAGAAACCTTAACCACCCATTTACAACCCAGAAGAAATTTGTGCACAATAAAAGCAACGTGGAATGCAGATAAAAGCAGTTTTTATTGCCTAGTCAAGTACCTATTCCTATTTAAAATTTAAGCAAACAATAAACATTGTTTAAGATTGAAATAAAGTTTTCGAAATTGTTACTAGGACTTATATACCCTCGTTTATTTTATTTAACCACACCATCATTCAGTATATCGAACTGACGTAAACTGATACATATTGGTCGGATACATTTCTGATTATTGCTTTCATAAAACTCCCAGGAAAAAATGAATAAGAAGAAACGCGTTTTTGTGTTCATAACATATTCCAAGTAGAGCATATCACAATGGCTATCGTAAAAGAAAATCGGCTGTACGGCTTACTGAGATTCGAGTAAATACACTCGCTATTACTATTCTCCTCAGCAAATGATATTCAAACGTTAAAAACTGCTGTATTTCATGTATAAGAATTTTCAATTTCTGCAAAGCTCTTACCAGGCATCTTTTCAACTATCTCAATTTAGAAACTAGTTCAGATATGTTTTAAATTTATTTTAGGTTCCTTGCTCTGCGGGAAATGAGGAGAAATAATGTCAATTTTTAAAAGTTTGGTTACTACTTAAAAGTTAAATGGATATGTCGGAGTTTGAAAATGTTTAGCATTGCAAAATTAGCCGCTTCATAATTCAGCATTAAACAATGCTGAATTTTAACAGGATATTAACTTCTATTTTTAATATGCCCGAGGACGCAAATGAGAGCAGCACTGCAGAGACGCGCTCTGAAGAATATCTAGCAGGGCCAGGCGATTTTCTAAATCAAAGTTGATGTTTCTTTCCTTTCCCCTAAGGAAATTTTCTTAATTCAGAGGCGCTCTGAGAGTATTTTGAATATGTATGAGTTACAACATTGTGAAATAAATAAATGACATACTAGAGTGCAGCATGGAAATATTTATAGGTATTAGGAAAATGAAAACGTTTTACACTTTATGTACTTAATATGAAAACAACAAATTACCTGATTATTATGTATACTGCTACTCGGATATAAGTACTCCTATAAACTAAAAAAAGACAAAATATAATGTGAATTAATCCAAATAACAGTCCTTGTAATCATAATACAAGAGTTTAGAATTTTATGATGAAATTTAAAAAATCGGTAAAGGTCTTTACACAGAACTTCCCTCGTTATTTGTGCATGACGGTCACTCTAAAAAAAATAATAATTACGAAATGACATTGAGAATAATAATCGGAATATAGTTATTGCTATTATTACAAAGAAAACTTGATAAGTTTTGGTCAAAAAAATATACAGATTGCTCATCCAAAAGCTCAATACTAAATAACAGGTGCCACATATGGCAGGCTTGCGCAAATACCTTTACAAATGTCCACCATGACTGAATTATTTCTTGGGATGACCACATTTTTCAATAAAAGTATAATAGGTGTATATGTCAGATATTATTGCCATCCGTCACATCAATGCAACATTCGCGTAATGGAGTGGAAGTATAATGGTGGTTAAAAAATTTCATTTTTATTATAATTTTTCAAAAATGTTAAAAAAAATTTTTTAAATTTCTACTTCTGAAAAAGGTTTAAAATGTCAAACGTAGAAATTTTAAATTTGAGCAAAAATTTCCATCTATTCTATAATAGTGGTAAAAGAAGTTTAAGATTTAAAAATTACATCTTTTTTTTAAATAGGTTTAGAATGTCATGAAACGTGAAACTTTTAAATTTGAGTAAAAAAGTTTCCATCTATTCTAGTGTTAATTTTTTTTCCAAACTGGTAACAAAATGTTGCAAAAATTTTTTTTCCGAAATTGGTTTGGAATGTCATGAAACGTGGAAATTTTAAATTTGAGCAAACCAAATTTTTCGTCTATTCTATAGTAGTGATAAATAGATTAAAAATGTTTTCAAATTTTTTTAAAAATGTTTCAAAAACATTTTTAAATTTGTTTGAATAGTTTTAGAATGCCATGGAAACGTGGATAGTTTAAATCTGAACAAAGAAAAAAAATTCTATCTTAGTGGTAAATTTTTTAAAAAATAGTAAACAAAATTTCTAATTTTTCTTTTAAATAGATTTAGAACGCTATGAAACGTGGAAATATTAAATTTGAAGAAATAAAAAAAAAATCCATCTATTTTAGTGGTAAAAAAAATTTCAAAAATGTTGGTAAAAAAAATTTCAAAAAATTTTCAAATTTTTTTTTTCTGAATCAGGCTTAGAATGCCATGAAACGTGGAAATTTTAAATTTGAAGAAAAAAAAATTATCATTTTAGTAGAAAAAAATTTTTCAAAAATGTTGGTAAAAAAATTCGGTAAAGGTATTTACACAGAACTTCCCTCGTTATTTGCGCATGAGGTTGCTCTAAAATTTTTTTAATTACGAAATGACATTGGGAATAATAATCGGAATATAGTTATTGCTATTGTTACAAAGAAAACCTGATAACTTTTGGTCAAGAAAATATATAGAGTTCTCATCCAACAGCAAAAGTTCAATACTAAATAGCAGGTGCCACATATGGCAGGCTTGCGCAAATACCTTTACAAATGTCCACCATGACTGAATTATTTCTTGGGATGACCACCCTGTACATTTTTCAATAAAAGTATAATAGGTGCATATGCCAGATATTATTGCCATCTGTCACATTTTCAATCCAACATTCACGTAATGGAGTGGAAGTATAGTGTGTGGTTAAGAAATTTAATTTTTTTAAATTTTTCAAAAGATGTTGGTAAAATAATTTTCAAAATTTTTTCTTCTGAATTAGGTTTAAAATGTCAAACGTAGAAATTTTAAATTTGAGCAAAAAGGAAAGTTTCCTTCTATTCTATAGTAGTGCTAAAAAAAGTTTAAAAATTAAGAATTATGTATTTTTTAAAATAGGTTTAGAATGGTGTGAAACGTGAAAATTTTAAATTTGAGCAAATAAAAATAAATTCGATCTATTTTTTGGTGGTAGAAACTTTTTGAAAAATGTTGGTGAAAAAAATTTTCTGAAATACCTAGGTTTAGAATGTCATTTAAATTTGAGCATTCTAGTGTTAAATTTTTTTCCAAACTGGTAACAAATTCTTGCAATTTTTTTTTTTCCGAAATTGGTTTGGAATATCATGAAACGTGGAAATTTTAAATTTGAGCAAAAACATTTTTTTCGTCTGTTCTATAGTAGTGATACATAAATGGATTAAAAATGTTTTCAAATTTTTTATAAAAATTCTTCAAAAACATTTTTAAATTTGTTTGAATAGTTTTAGTGTCATGGAAACGTGGATAGTTAAAATCTGAACAAAGAAAAAAAAATTGTATCTTAGTGGTAAAATTTTTTAAAAATAGTAAGAATAATGTCTAATTTTTCTTTTAAATAGATTTAGAACACTATGAAACGTGGAAATTTGAAATTTGAAGAAATAAAAAAAAATCCATCTATTTTAGTGGTAAACAAATTTTCAAAAATGGTAAAAAAAATTTTCAGAATATTTTTTTTTTAATCAGGCTTAGAATGCCATGAAACGTGGAAATTTTAAATTTGAAGAAAGAAAAGAAAATTATTTCATTTTAGTAGTAAACATTTTTTCAAAAATATTAGTGAAAAAAATTTTCAATTTTTTTTTTCCTGAAATAGGTTAAGCGTGTCATGAAACGTAGAAATTTTAAATTTGAGCAAAAAAAAATTTTTTTCACTATTTATTCCGTTTAGATGGTCCACACTGTATATTTTCCCGTGAAATTTCTACCATGTCTTCGCTGACAGTAGCGTCAACTACCTACCAAGTTTGACTGCTCTCCGTCAAGTAGTTTTTTAGTAAATGCACCAACAGACAGACAGACAGACAGACAGACAGACAGACAGACAGACTGACGGAATTGAAAAACCTATATTTTCGTAATCTACGTGTTCTGAAACGTCAGAATCCGAAAAAATCTCGGAGGGTGATTTTTTCTCGAATACAATACTTCCCTTCGGTATGCGAGGGAAGTAAAAAAATTAATTTTTTTTTAATAGTTTTAGAATGCCATGAAACGTAGAAATTTTAAATTTGAACAAAAAAAAATATTTTTTATCTTGGTAAACATTTTTTCAAGTGTTGGTGAAACAAATTTTCAAAATTATTTTTTCCCGAAATGGGATTAGCGCGTGATGAAACGTGGAAATTTTAAATTTGAGCGAAAAAAAAAAATTTTTCACTATTTATTCCGTTTAGACGGTCCACTCTGTATATTTTCCAGTGAAATTTCTACCAGTTCTGCGCTGACAGTAGCGTCAACTACCTGCCAAATTTGACTGCTCTCCGTCAAGTAGTTTTTTAGTAAATGCACCAACAGACAGACAGACAGACAGACAGACAGACTGACGGAATTGAAAAACCTATATTTTCGTAATCTACGTGTTCTGAAACGTCAGAATCCGAAAAAATCTCGGAGGGTGATTTTTTTTCGAATACAATACTTCCCTTCGGTATGCGAGGGAAGTAAAACAAACCAAATATTATATAAACCATACTATATAGAGGTTGTAACATGCAAATTGCTATTTTTATTGTTTCCAAAATTTGAATACTTATTGGCTCATATTTATTGGTGAGCCAAATTCGTTCAGCAAATAACTAAATTTAACTTCAAATAAATTAAGTATATAGCTCAAGTAATAAAATAGACAACTATAAATATAATGGTATAGTATTGCTGGTCATATATCTTCAAGGTAAATATTAAAATCAAAGGTTTCTTTGTAAGAGATTTAATTCAAACTAAACAAAGTAAACCAGTAAAATAATAGAATGTCGTCAATTTTATCCGATGCGTAACTCAAATCCACATTTAATGTATAAGAGAGTATCATAAAACTATGTCAATTTAGTTTTTATTTTGATTAACGTCACCAAATATGTCGGTTTTAAAACTTCCGCGTGAGGAGGCACTTGTTGCCTGACTACGACGCAGTAAAGTAGCCCGTCAAAATTACTCGAGCATCGTACTCCTTGACCACATGTCTAACATATGAAATAACCATTAGAAGTTTAGTTTTATCTGAGAGGTTGGAGGAATATAAATATGTATCTGTATTTTTGGAAAACCGGATTTATTCCGGTTTTTTCCTTGGTGGGATTTTTTCCTTTCATTACTTGCCATTGGTAGGTTTTTTGAGAAAGATTTTTTTTGAGGAGTAAAAACCATTACATCAGGATTTTTATAGAAGATAAGTAACATACAACATTTTTATAAATTTAGCTTTACCTTATTTAATTCGCATACACTTTATTTAAATTTCATTAGTAAATGATATTTGTTTATCTTAGCCATCGCTACTCAGCTCATTTTTAATCAAAATATGAGTCTCTATTATTATGATAGATATAAATACTTGTATAATCATATTCTGTAAAAAATTCGGTGATCACCAAGTTTTATGAATTAATTATTATTCTGTGTATCTATTTCTCTAAGGTTAAATTCTGAGCAGTATTATTTACGAATGATTTAAGGCAGATTTTTGCTATATGACATATATGCATACATCCGTTAACATAATTTCTAATTGGTTCTAAATTTTAAAAAAGAAAAACATTGCATTGTATATTAATACATACAGGGTTATTGAATATGAATGATATATATGTGTATATATATTTATTTAAAAATTGCAGTTTGATCAATTTCTAATAAAATTGATTTTAAATTTTAATCAGATTTTTATACTCAATCTATGCTATCTGAGACTCTAGTACAATCCATTTGACACTTAAAATCATAAATAACATTATATCAAGTACTTGTTACTTCACTCTGAGTATCTTCTACAGCTCTTGATACTCAGTAACAACTAAAGTAAAGAGTAGTTGGCGCCTATAAATCAACATCTTTTGTCACCTCATACACAGAAATAAATAATGGTAAGTGCATAAACTAACTTATTTTAACATTAAAATTCTGCCTTTCCTAAGTTACAAGGTGCTTTACTAAGGTCAAAGTTGCATCTCTTATAGATGCAATTCTATATTACATAAGTAATCATTATCTATGAATGGCTGACTTATAACATTTTCTAAAACTGCAAAAAATTTGTTTCAGCGTGGACTGAATTTGTCATTAGTTTAAATAACCAGTGAAAAAAATTCTAGCAAGTTGTCGGCAGAGACAGTGTTGCCTATACAGGGTATAATTAGTTTCATGTCATTAAAAAAACTGGTGGTAGGGAACGACAAGACAAACAAAAAACCTCATGTAACATGGGGTCTAAAGCTCATAGTTTTGGAGAAAAAAAATAAACAAAAATTTCCAAAATACTTAATAACATAGTTTGAGAACTGCTGGCATATTGGGGTAGGCTTTATTACCTCACGTCTTGTCGCACATCAAAAGTATGCCGAAAAAGCAGTTAAAAGCGACCGACAGAGGACACCGCCATGTTTCTTGCTTCTTCGTGGCCAAACTATCTTATTATGCGTGCTATACTCTCCCTTGTAATATTCTCAAGCAATATTTCAGTTTGTGTCCTTACTTGGTAAAGACCGTACACACGACGCGACCTACCCGATCCTTGGCTTTGTCTGTTGCTTTTGTTCTTTTTGAATTATGTGCCACTTATGTTAAGATTTATTTTATTGACTTATCGTTAGTCGTTAGTGCTTGATTACGTGAGATACTACTTCTCGTTCGTGCTTTTTGTGTTACTTTTTGGATTTTGAAAAATTAAGTAGGTAGGTAAATAAATTCATTTTAGGTCTTTGTTCTTATTTTTAACTGAATCTTCATGACCGTAGGGGATTATGTAGAAACTAGTATTATCTGCATGGCCGTAGGGGACTATGTAGATGCTAGTGTTAGAATGAGAATTTTGAAATAAGTAATTAGACAAATTCATTTTAGGATTTTAATTTGCTAGCATAACCAGAATTCAGGTTATCGAAAGGATGCAAAGCTTTCATTAATATTTTTACACATAGTTTTTCTTTTAGTTCCCATAGATACTTATTTTTTTCTGTTGTTTGCAAAATCCTATAAAGAATGTTTCAATACAACATGTACTATCTAGTTCAAAAACGAATAGTAATAATTTAACCACCACCCTTCGAGCAGCAGACTGCTCAGGAATAAAGATATCTTGTAGTGGTTGCACAATTAACGTTAATATTGTAAATAATAATTAAAATAATTTAAAAAATTCTATTTTCAGTTGATTTCTTTGATAAGAATAAATATTTTTGAACTAGATATTTGTTGAATTCTTGTATGTACATTAAAAATTATATAAAATAGGCAATAATATGTATGTGATACGCAATAGTATATTATTCAACGAGCACATAATGATGGCTATTATTCACAAGGGTGAAGTTTAAGACACGAGCCGCAGGCGAGTGTCGTAAATTACCAGAGTGAATAATAGCCACTATATGCGAGTAGAATACTATACTTTGTCCACGACTATTAAATATTTAATATTTATTTAATTCATCTTCATTTCATTTCTTCTATATAAGAAAGAATCATATGTCATTATCATAATTATTTAGATTTTTCGGGCAACAAGTTTAATGCGGCGATTTCTGTAGCTTGCTTTATCTCTGGCGATGTCAAAGATATATCGTTTTCACTGTTAGTATCCATTTATTAAATCATATTACTCTTTTTGGGTACCTATAATATGTAAAATTATTGTAAATAACGTTGGCCTTGAAATCGCACAAATTTTGACAATTCAAATCAATTATAGAATTACGGTTTGACACATCGTCATTGCTTATTATTAAAAAAATATAATTTGCAGGCGCCTCGGTAATTGGTTGCCGCGTGTTGATAATAGATGATGCTTTTAAAAAAACTTACTAATGTACTTTTTGAGTGTTCATTAAAGTACCATTTGAGTGCTTCCTACAAAACTTAGAGAAACAACACTTGTCTTTTGGTTGCTACAATTTTGACATCCGACTGTCCTCATTATTCACTGCAGGGAATAATGGATAGCATTATCCTTGAGGAAACAGATTCATAATAAGTACATTATTTAATAGTCGTGGACAAAATATTTTGCGCACGGTGTCATGGTAACGCAAACAAAATAATGTCAATGAAAAAATGTTCAATTTGAGACACTGACGTTAATGCTTTTTTTTTTACAGTTGTAGAAAAAATGCTTTTCACTACTACAGGCTTCATTGTTTAAGTGCTGCGACCATATTTTTTGATATCTGACATGGCGAAAAACATTTCTTCAATCAAAGACAAATTCTTATGCACAGAGGAGAGGAGAGGTGTTAAGAGATGCCAGTGATTGATCCTGATATTTGACACTGCGCATTCAAAATTAAGTCTGACAAATTAATTAACACAAATTGTCAGACAGACAAGATGTAATAGATATGAGAGATCCTAAACTTCATTTTAAAACAAAAATCAAGGAAGTGTTATAAAAAATTAGGTCTGACAAATCAATTTACAGATATTGTCAGATAAACACATTTTTTCGAAAATGGTTCGTTATTTACTACAAATTGCGTAAATTTCAAGCAGGCGTTTTGTAAGTAAAATCATTTTCTTAAGATCAATTCAAAAATTCATAAGAAATAACAATTAACAAATTTTTAATAGTCTTACGGGTGGAACATGATTTTTACAGGTTTTGCAACAAATTTCACATTTAAAATTTTAGGTGTTTGATGGGGTACTTGTTTGTTATGAGAGCTCAGCCTATTATATATTACTGGACATTTAATACTTTTGATTCATCAGAAAAAATGAACCATTACGCCTTTTATGTTACTTATTGTTTTGAAATGAACTGGATATGTTTGAACTGAAATATTTTGTGACATCGCACATATTATTTATTTTGGATTTGTACATGTTAATTGAATGCTTCAATTATTATTTTGAAATGAGGCAAAAATGTTCGAGATCTTACATATCTTAATAACTGAATCTAATATACAGGTTCTCCTGGAATTGAGTTCCCGGACGGGAACCTGCGGTTTGTGAGTTCTAATTGAACCTATATAACCCAACTTACCTTAGTCCAAAAATACATTCCTGAGGAAGTACATCCTCTTAAAGTGAGACAAAGAAAAACATATTTTACAATAATTTCCGTCATATTGAAAACAAAATATTTAAATTTTCATGTTGTTCTTCGGTTTGGGTACTTTTGCCTGTATTTCTGCTCAGAGGTTCGAGAATTACACTTCATTTCTCCTTATGTCAAATGCATATCAGCATATCCTTCATTACTAAATTGATTCATAATATAAAATTACAGTCCACTGTGAGATTGGAATTACCGAAATTAAACATATAATTGCTATTTTTTGAATTAATTAATTTTTGTATTGTCATGACAACATCAGAAGTTTTCTGTTTCGCGAGCACCTATGACCTATAGTGAAACAATGATAATTCTTGATTTTTGGTTGATAATACACAAAATTAAAAAAGTATTAATTTGTGTACTGAAACAAGTGGACATCATGTGGAGCATTTGTAATGAATGTGTTTTTTTTTTTAATAAACTGTATCTTTCTGTAATTACAAAATATTATTCTAGAATTGTAAATAAATGTCAAATAGAAATAGAGGAATAAACGGCAGCCTTTTCAATGCTCTGCAAAAATATTCAAATATTCCGTAATTTTACAGGTTAATTAAACAAATATAGCTAGTCAAATATTAATTATCATGAAAAGAAATTGAGAAACATAAGATATTTGGTTGTTATCAAGTTTACGTAGAGAATCTACTTATAGAGATACAACTCCCATCAAGATTTGAAAATTTTATCTTCAATGTAACTAACGGAAATGATTTGAATTTTTTTTCTCTGTCTCACTTTAACAGAATGTACTTCTCCAGGGATGCATTTTTGCAATATAAACTCAAGAATCACAAGTTCCCACACGAGAATTCAATTCTAGGACACCCTGTATTTGGGAAGTTCTTATTCAATTTTATTATATAATAATGTCCAAATAACACCTTTAGTACTTACCAATGTCACGAAAATCGTTAACAGAGTGACATAAACTCTAATTCTGCTCCTAGCTAACTGTTGTTCACAAGGACGCTGAATCTAATTCCCGTTTTAATTAAGTGCCTCTAAACAAACACCCCACTAATCCTTGCAACTAATTTCAATTGTATCCGTGAAAATATGGGCCGATAAATCAGCCGGGAAAAGGAAAGGAACTACCTGTTCCCGACTGCTGTAATCAGTGAACATTTCTCTCTATGTATAAACTTTATGAAAGCTCGCATGAATCTTGAATTAATATGCCGCAGGCCCATGTTATTACGTGATGAAAGCTCGTCACGTGACTTGCTTACACGAACTGGTACTCGTATTCAGAATACGTGTATAAAAAATGAGGGATGTTAATACTTTTTTGTGGCTTTTTGTCAACAAATTATTTCAGATACACTTTTTCTTCGATGCTTATGAAACAAGTTTCGCATAAAAAAATCTCATCTCGCGTGTGCACAACTTTTGGATACTAATAAATACTAATTAGTGCAGTAGACTTAGTGCAAATGTACTCCGAAAGGAAAAATCCAAGACACTTCATGTAAGAAAATTGACTCATGTAAAACAGGCCAAGAATATTGAATATCATGCTTCGGTAACACTTTATATTTAGTACCACATTGATTAAATAATTCACAAAGCTGATAAAATCAGTTTCTCGTAAATAAAAGTAGTAAAAAGGCCTACAGAACCCAACAAATCGGTTAATTTTACTGCAAAATCGAAAAACCGTCCTCTTATTATAATTGCTAATAACTAACAATAAATTTAACCTTGTGCTTTTGAAATTATCGAATGTTGTACGTCTCAATGTACTTAAAAAACACTGAAAATTTAAAATCCATATTACTTCCACATCCACGTAGTGGATTGGAAGTATAGTAATCGTAAAAAAAATTTCAAACACTTTTTTCTTCAAATAGGTTTATTTTTTAAGGTTTTTGCAAAAAGCTGTTTGTTTATTAAAAAGGTGCTCTCAGAAAATTTTCCTAAATTCCTTTGTAGACATTGTAGAGTAACGAATCAAAGAGGATTCGCAAATTTAATTGTTTAAAATCAAAACTGAAAAACACATGCGTTTTAAAGTTATAAACAAATGGAATAACTCATTTATTTTTACGTACGTTGTTGGTACAAGGATCATTTTAAACATACGAGGTTTCTGCGCATTAAAAAGAGAATGCTCTAAATCACTTGGGACCCGAGATTTTTTTTCTTTTATTCGTAGCTGATTCAATTATTCACTCTGTTATTTGAAATGAACACAGTAAGTAGATCAAGACTTGCTCTGCATTATGTAATAATTCCAAATAAATGTAGCTGGTAATTTTTGGGCAGCAGCTTAATAATGAGCCACGTAACTTCGGTAGAGCGCGTGGATGCTGAGTGATCATGCCATTTATCAGGCGGTATTACAAATTGATAGGATCTCCTACGATAAAGTCATTCAGGTTGGCAATTTGTTCATAGGCTACGATAGTTGCATTGTATTCGATGCCTTAGATATTTACCGCTGTTTCACGTGTAATGAATTTCACCACTCTTCTAATAATTGCGACAAACCCGTGTCATGCCCAAGGTGTGCTCAAAATCATGAAGTTCATTTATGCACCTCTGAAACTTTAACATGCTCAACTTGATCTAATTTGAAAAACGTCCCCACAGATCACGCTGCTTGGGATACTAATAAGTGTACTGCGTATATTGGAGCACGCGATAAACTTCGTAGTGATATACTAGCTTTAACCATTCAATAGCAATCAGCGGCAAATCCCTCAATGGAAGCTCATCTCACGAATGCTGGTCGCAATATGAGTAGTGTAGAATTTTTAATTTACTATCAAAATACGCGAGGTGTCAGAACTAAGACGGTCGAACTTTGCAACGCATCGGCGTGCTCCGAATATTCCGTGATAGCTTTAACCGAAACCTGGCTAGATTCGTCCGTTTTTAATAGCGAACTATTCAGCAATAAATTCAATGTTTTCCGTTCAGATAGAGATTTTGCTGCCATTAGTAGATCAAAAGGTGGAGGGGTATTATTAGCAGTAAATGTAAAATACACTTCTTCTTTATTAAGCCTTGATACTGCAGGTTTTAACAACATACCTGCCATCGACATCTTAGGTATAAAAATTTCAAATAATTACCAGTCTCTTTACATATTTGTCATCTACATACCACCGAGTATACCTGTTGCCGATTTAGAATATTTCTTTGAGACACTAGGTACCCTGAAGTCTTTAAAAAATAACGATAATGATATAGTCATTTTGGGTGATTTTAATATCCCCAAATATGCATCTTACCTAAAAGACTCAAAATCTAACGCCCAAATTAGAACCTTGAATAATTTCCTAGACACTAATAATTTATCTCAATACAACTTATTATATAATCGCAATGACAATATGACAATGACTGTGATGTATCTCAATCTCCTGATCCGTTAACTAATGAAGATTTTCATCACCCTGCTCTGATCATGTCAACTGAAATAAGTACTGTTAAGAACCTTAATAATAATGTTCCAGCTAATCATGATGTTAGTTATAATTTCCGCAAATGTGATTTCTCCAAATTGTATGAAAACCTTCTCAACATAGACTGGTCCTTCATATCTTCTTTTGATGACGTCAATGGTGCATGCACTCATTTTTACAACAAGCTTGACTCTGTATTTGAATCTTGTGTACCTAAGAAATCGACTTCTCGTAGCGGCAGATATCCTCCGTGGTTTAATGGCAGTACCATAAAAAAAAAGCCTTAAAGAACGTCTTAGGAGACAGTATGCAAGAACCAGTGATCCACTTATACACAATAACCTCAAAAACATCAGAAGGGAAATAAAATATGATACCAATTTAGCCTACAGAAATTTCGTGCAGATAATATAATAAATTATCCTAATAAATGTTGGGCTTTCATCAAAAGTAGAAAAGGGTGGATCAGTGTATCTGAAGAGATGTTCTTTGAGGGATCTTCGCTAAACAATCCCTCTGATATACTAAATGCATTTGCCAATTATTTCGGTCAATCTTATAATGAGTCCTCATTAGATATCGAGGAACATCACATTGAGGCCGATATACCCAACAATAATCCTATTGTTAGCATAAACTCTTTCAGTGAAGATGAGGTTATTTGGGCTCTAAAACGAATTAAACCCAAAATGACGACCGGTCCTGATTCCATTCCAGCTTCTTTATTAAAGGATTTCGCTATCATCTTTGCATATCCTCTAACTCTAATTTTTAACTTAATCTTAAAAAACTGCCTATTTCCTGACCTATGGAAATATTCCAAAGTATGTCCCATCTTCAAAAGGGGAAACAAGCTAGATATTGAGAACTTTAGACCAATCTCTGTAATTTGTAACTTCTGTAAATTCTTAGAAATATTACTGCATGATGGAATATATCATTCAATTAACTCCAAAATCTCTATTAATCAACATGGATTTATGAAAGGGCGTTCAACAACAACAAATTTATTCTGTGTAACTCAATATATTTCTTAATCCTTAGATGAACGTGGGCAGACAGATGTCATATATACCGATTTCTCCAAAGCGTTTGATAGACTTGATCACCAGTTACTTAATAAATTAGAAAAAATAGGCTTCTCATATTCTTTGCTCCTTTTGTTTAAATCGTAGTGGAGTCAGTACGTTGCATTAAATGGGTTCAAATCGACAGAATTTGCTGCTACATCTGGAGTTCCTCAGGAATCCATTCTGGGGCCCTTGTTTTTTAACATGTTTATTAACGACATAGGGAACGAAATTAATTTGTCTCACCTTCTATATGCCGACGATCTAAAAATTTTCATAGTAATTGATGAAATCGATGACTGTTTTCAACTTCAAACTTGCCTTGACAAAATAAACACCTGGTATATAGTTAGTTTCTTGTTAAGTTGGATATCCCTTGTTGCTCTGATCCAGGATTTCTACTAATCGTACAGTTTATTCTCCACTTTTTTTAAATGTTAAACACAAAATTTTTGTTAATGTTGAAACGCAGTGCAATATGTCTTATAGAAAATCTGTCTTTTGCTTTAGCAATACAACAGCATAAAAAAATATAATAAAAGTGCTAACTGTTTTATTTCGGCTACTCATTACATATTCAAATAGAGACAGATTTACATTAGAAAAAAATCGGTAAAGGTATTTACACAGAACTTCCCTCTTTATTTGTGCATGGCGGTCACTCTAAAAAATAATTAATTATGAAATGACATTGAGAATTAATAATAATCCGAATATATCACTATTATTACAAAGAAAACCCTGATAACTTTTGGTCAAAAAAATATACAGAGTGGTCATCCGACAGCAAAAATTCAATACTAAATAACAGGTGCCAAATATGGAAGGCTTGCGCAAATACCTTTACAAATGCCCATCGTGGTTGAATTATTTCTTGGGATGACCACCCTGTCAATAAAACTATAATAGGTGCACTCGCAGGTGCATATGCCAAATATTATTGCCATCTGTCACATTTTCAGTTCCACATTCACGTAGTGGAGTGGAAGTATAGAAGGTTAAAAAATTTAGTATTTTTTTAAATAGGTTTGGAATGTTATGAAACGTGAAAATTTCAAATTTGACCAAACAATTTTTTATTCATTTATTCTAGTGGTAAAAAAATTTCCTTGAAATAGATTTAGAATGTCATGAAACGTGGAAATTGTAAATTTGAGCAAAAACGTATTTTGTTCGTCATTTATTTTGTATTTTGTAGAGGGCAAAAATTTGCAATTTTTAATTTTTATTTATTTTCAAAAGTTTTTGGAATAGGCTTAGAATGTAATGAAACGTGGAAATTTTAAATTAGAGCGAATTTTTTTTTCCATCAATTCTGTAGTTAACAGTGGTAAAAAATTTTTTTTTGGAAAAAATCTAATTTTATTTTTACCACTACTATGGAATTGATGGAAAAATTTTTTTCGCTCAAATCTTAAATTTTCACGTTTCATTGCATTATTCTAAGTCTATTCCAAGAACTTTTGAAAATAAATAAAAACAAAACATTTGCAAATTTTTACCCACTACAAAATAAAAAGCAGATGCCGCAGAAAAATTGTTTTTGGTCAAATTTAACATTTCCACGTTTCATGACATTCTACACTTGTTTCAAGAAAAAATTTTTGCTACTGCTATAAAATAGATGTTTTTACCACTAGAATACTTGAAAAAAATTTTGTTTGCTCAAATTTAAAATTTTCACGTTTCATAACATTCTAAACCTATAAAAAAAAATTAAATTTTTTAACCACTGCTATACTTCCCCACTCCACTAAGTGAATGTGGAACTGAAAATGTGATAGATGGCAATAATATTTGGCATATGCACATACGAGTGCACCTATTATAGTTTTATTGAAAAATGTACAGGGTGGTCATCCCAAGAAATAATTCAACCACGGTGGGCACTTGTAAAGGCATTGGCGCAAGTCTTGGCACCTGTTATTTAGTATTGAATTGTTTGCTGTCGGATGACCACTCTGTATGTTTTTTTGACCAAAAGTTATAAGGTTTTCTTTGTAATGATAGTGATAACTATATTCCGATTATTATTCTCAATGTCATTTCGCAATAATTTTTTTAGAGTGACCGCCATGCACAAATAAAGAGGGAAGTTCTGTGTAAATACCTTTAAATAGGCTTAGAATGTCATGAACGTGGAAATTATAATTTGAGAATAAAATGTATCCATCTATTTTATGGTAGTAGTAAAAAAAGACTCTTTTTCAAAAATAATCTCATTTTTTTCTTGAAATAGCTTTAGAATGTGATGAAATGTCAAAATTTTAAATTTGAGCAAAACAATTTTTTTTATTATTTATTCCCTTTAGACGGTCCACCCTGTATATATTTCAGTGAAAGTTTAACCATTTCTCCGCAGACAGTAGCGTCAGCTACCTACCAAATTTGACTGTTCTCCGTCAATTAGTTTTTTAGTTAATGCACCAACAGACAGATAGACAGACAGACGGAATTAAAAAACCTATATTTTCGTAATCATCTGAAACGTGAAAATGCGAAAAAATCTCGGAGGGTGATTTTTTCTCGAATACAATACTTCCCTTCGGTATGCGAGGGAAGAAAAAAAACGGAAATTTAAATGAACAAATGACGAAACCTAATGTATTTGTTACCGAGCTCAGTATCAATATTAGGTAATAAATTCCAGATAATCGGTGGACTGGATAAAATTTTACTTCACAATTTTTAGGTTCCCTTCTTGAGGGTGATTCTATATTTTACATTATTTTCTCTTTCTGTCTTTTATAACCGTTTGAAGAATTTTTTTATTTGTTTGTTCTAGGTTAGGTACATTACATTAATAAACCTATCTAGGCTGGCTCAAAATCAAACGAATAATAAATTACATAGCCGCACAAAAAAATTCTTTTTGATCTGGAGGTCTGACCGTGTTTTCTATACGTTTTTAGGATCGCTGAATCCGAAACCGAGCTCTATTTAACTCCATCCATCAGGATTTTGCCATAACCTCAAGATTTCTACATCTCTTCATTTAAATCGCTGTAACTTTTTATAGACAAAAAGGACCCCCACTTTATTATGCTAGATCGATTGCAACCTAAATGTTCAATCTGACGATGTGGGGCCCGATATTCTTTCGGCTCTTTTTAAGTGAGATATCGGCCGAAAAAGTGAGAGGTCCTAGGATATCGCTTCTCTACCGACACAGCTTAGCATCGAGAGCTATTTCTATCAAACAAAAGCTAGCAATAATCTCAAAAGTTCAGGGTTACATAGAAAGACATGATAAATTGATTGATGATAATCGGAGGCCGATGCGTGTTTCAGTTTTCGAGTTATGGCCGCTCAAAGTCACCGGAAGGTGATAATCAAATTTTTTTACCGCTTCCTGAGGTCATATCTCGAAGAAGGAATAAGTTACAGAGCTGCGGTTAATGCCATTCGATATCTCTCGCCTTCCCATATAGTTTTAAAATTTTTCAGATTAATAGATCCCGGATTCTGATTCAGCGACCCCAAAAACATGTAGTAAACATGGTCAGAAAGAAAATTTTATTTTGTGTGGCTGTGTTACTTGACTAATTTTACGTCCTCAGGTGACTAGCCTGGACCTAAATACAATATATAGCTCTGTATGTTCCAGGAAGTAGTCTTATCTATAATATATATGTCATTATACGGGTACATGTAACCTACCTACGTAAACATATATCCATCCAAAGTAATTTATACGATAAAGCCTTGTCGAGCTGACGAGATTTCCGGTAAATTCTGTGAGAGCTTTCCTAATTGCTGCAGCTCATTTCCGTAATCGATTCCAAACAATCTAATTGGACAAATCTGTTAATTGGTAAACACTTTTTATGTAATCGCATCAAATACGGATGTAGTGCATCTTTTATGGGTATAAATGCGGCATAAAATTCTAAAGCCTTTTTAGTGTACAGTTACAGTTTATATAAAATGTTAATCGACTGATTTAGAATAGTGAAAATATTTTTGCAAATATTTTTAAAAGTGATATAGGAAATATACTTTCCACACACAATATTCCGTGCCAGTGTAACAATTATTACGTGGTTGAGTCATCCAGACCTTCAGTGTAAGATTGGGTGAATACAAGAATTACATAAGGAAACCCGCAGCCTATGGAACCACTACCTCAGCATACATATTTCCCTTCCAATCTTTAAAGGAAAACATCTCGACTATATTTGCACTCTAGTATGTGGAAATAATTGGTCATAGAATTTTAATAACATAATATTTCAGGCAGACGTAATAAAAAATTTGAGGTGTTGTTGGCTTCTAGCATATACACCAAATCTCAAGTTTCTCTATTCTTACCAGCTTACTTTACTTATTATCCCTTATTTACCCCTATTTAACCCCCAATCCATCACCAGAATTAGCGCAAAATATGGTCTAGTTTCAGATCTCATCATGTTACATATGTGTACCAAACTGGAAGTCAATATCTTAAATCGGTCCTGAGAAAATGTGCGCACAAAAAAGTTACAAATCGACTGACAGACAGTCAGACCAACCGAGCGACCGACAGACAGACAGAAATTTATTTTTCGCTCCTTAAAATCTCGACATCTTATGACATTCTAAGCCTATTTCAGCAATAATAAAAATATTTTTTTACGACTACTATACTTCCACTCCATTACGTGAATGTGGAAGTAATTCATATCACATACCAATATATTTATTATTAAAAATAGATTAAAAAATTGATTGATTGATTGATTTGCCATCGTAAATTGAGCATTGCTGCCGATTCCTGCATCCAGTCTGGAGGTTCGTTCCAACACGCAGCTCCATCGTCCGCCGAACACGCCCTACGGACCGCCAAACCGCGTGCCGGAGCCAAACCTTGGATGTTTTATATGCCGCCGGACCGGCTGCATACGCTGGGTTGCACATTGGACATGCTTGTTGTCAGCAGCGAGAGCTACATGACGCATGGAGTGGGAATATAGGATGGGAAGTGTAAGCGTTTGCAAGATGCTTCTTTTTAGTTTCCATGCTTCTTTGAAGTTTCCATCTTCTTATTTATTCTTCTTCTAAGTTTTCTGTTTCTTCTGTTTCTGAATCTAGTAGTGTGCACCTCCTTCTGCCCGCTTGCGTTTACTTCGTTTATTTGCCAAGACATACATAAATTCGCTCGCAGCAGGGAGCTTTTATATATTAACCGTCCCACAGGTAAACATCCGTTTACGGTGGAAGTACAAGGAAGAGCCCTGTCGCTCGGCAGAGAGAGCCCTTCACAGCGGATTACGAGAAAGAATGTTTTGCACACCCTGTATACTAGTTTGTTTTTGTAGTAATTACTTTCAACTGCCGCTTGCCAATTCCGGATATTTTTCTATTTCACTACCTGTATTTAATACATTCTCAATTTCGCTTTTATTTTCAATTTTAATAAAGAAATAAACTAGTACACTAATGCATCAAAAACTACTACTTATCTTTTCGTCCACAGCTGGTATGTTTATATTATCTTATAAACACACAATTTACTTGAGGGGCGTCTGTCTTGAAGGGACGGTCGCAGGTATAGTGTTTACGAAGTCAATTGAAACTGGTCAGTGTTAAAGCACAGGACCGTGCGCACTTAACTTGATATTTTGTCCTATGTATTTAACAATGGTATCAAGAATCGAATAGTAGTTGGAACTGTGTAGGCGAGTCCGAGACTGGCAATATAATCAGCCCGAATGAACCATCTACGACTGCACTGGTTTAAAGATAATAAAACATACAGGTCCACTAGCATAAAAAAAAACTTGTAAATCGTTTCTCAGCAGTCAACGTGAACTTGTGAGATGTGCTGTCATTGGCCTGGGTTTGAGGACGGGTGGCGACGATTGGCTGGCGCCCGGGTATTGCTCAGTCTGATTGGTCGGTCCGTGTTTGAGTTATATCAGTCATTAGTCAACGTGGACTCGATATTTCTCCAGTGCAGTGCGAAAAATGGTTTTCAGAAGAGCTTTATACCAAATATTCCGCCTAATTCGGTAATTGTATCAGATAATGCTTCTTATCACTCGCGAATATTAAATAAAATACCAAATACCAGTACAAGAAAGACATTTTAAAATTCATGACAGAAAAAAATATGGAAATTCCTGTAAAAGTTCCAATAAAGCGCGAATTACTGAAATGAATAAAAGAGCAGAATTTCAAAAGGGAATATGTTATTGATAACTTTCAAATATACACGGTCATAAACTTTTGCGGATACCTCCGTACTATGCATATTTAATCCTATCGAGATGGTTTGAGCAACTTTAAAAGATCGTTTGCGAAAATGTAATGACTCTCCAACGTTAAGCGCGGCAGTAGTTGATCATAAAAGAGAAGTAATAAATGACCTCGACAATACTGAAATTGCGTTAAGCATGTAATTAAAAAAGAAAATCAATATCCGACACTACCCCCCATTGCCCCGATTATAATTCAACCGAATATGATTCCTCTTCAGAAAGTGAAGATTCGGACGCGTCAACTTTTAGCATTTAACTTTTTTAATATACATTTTCAGAACAAAATATTTAGCTATTATATTAAGTATGAAGTTAACTTTTTTATTGTTATATTTCTTGGAATATATTTCATTTAATTGACAAGAAATTTTAATTTAAGTTACTTTATTCTAGAGACGTATTATAATTTTGTTTTATTTATGTTTTATCTATACAAGTATTTATTTTTATTGTACTAATTCTTTGCTTTGGTTAAGAAACTTACATTTCTATTTTTATTTTAGAAGAAACTTAAATTTTATTTTTACTATTTAACATCTTTGCCCCTCGCCAATCTAACTTGTCCCATTCCCTCATCCCGGCAAGGATATGTTCATACCTTCTTGTTGTTCCTTGCTGAGCAATAACATATTTCAATATAGTATGGGATAACTTTACAACTAAACCCAATGAATTTAAATATTTAGACTTTATATCTAAAACTGATATAATACTTCAAAAATATGTTATTGGATAAATGAACAAAAATAGCCCATCTAATAAACAAAAGGTAATAAAAATTAATACAATTTTCAAAAAATTATAACATTTTCTTATGACAAGCATTTCTATTTACCCCCGCCCATGTACAATAAAGAGTTGCCGACTGTTTTTGCCGGCTTTTAGTTTTCATACGATTTCAATTGTGCTCGTATACACTACAGTTTCCATTTACGATGTAATGGCTCATATGCTAGACCCGTGATTTCTTTATACTATTATTAACAAATATTTTACAGTAATTTTCAATTTCCAATTTAGTGTGTACTTTCTTCTTCTATCGTTACACTTTATTTTACACAGAATTTTTCATTCCACCGATAATTCAACTTTTATTGAGCTTAGTGGAGTTTTACTGGTTCATTTTGCCGTTTTTCGGGAGCGTCTTCGACGGAGATCGGCTTTGAACTCCTAATAAAAATACATTAAAACATTCTGGAAAAATTCGAGTATCATTATTAGAGTTAAATATACACTGTTTGAGTTTGACTATTTCACTTTTCCCTTAAAGTAATAAGTCATGTAAGCTATTTACTGTCCATAAAATGGACATATATGATCCGTCCAAAATGATCCCCACCGAGTTCGTTACAGTAGGACAATCTCTTTCGAAATTCTATACGAACATTTCTGAACATAACTGAAGTCATCAAACAGCATTCTCGAACAATTCTTTCACGTAACTCTTCCAGAGATGCGTGATTTGTTGCAAATACCTTCGATTTCAAATTTCAATCAGACTGGAATAACATATTTACAAATTCTCTTGTTTCTGCGATTTTTTTAAAACTAACTTTTTAGTTTATAATTAGACTATTTGGTACAAATTATTTGACAAAAGTATCATATATTTATGATTATTTGGGATTTGTTTGAATTAACACACACAGCGGGACGTATTTATATGAACAACTGCTCTGATCTGACCAAAGGGAATTATGTATATTAATCGGATTTGTGTTTATCCTCTGGCATCTGTTGGACATCAGTGGCCTTTGTAGCAATATAACTACCAAAGCAGTTAATATATTAGTATAATAGAGAGGCATTAAATGAATGAAGAAAAATATGTTTGATATTAAATAACGAGTATGAACAGCCCATTTAATAGTTAATTATCGGTGCTTTCTGTACAATGCTCTATTCGCTAATAAAACATAAATCATATAATTGTGGTGGTGATTGAATTCTGAATAACTTTCAAAACATTCATCGTCACCTTTCTTGTAAGCAGATAATTTAAGAAGGGAAAATCCGACCGTCTTCGTGTTAGTTTAGCATCTGCTCGTCTTCGGCCAATGTTATACCTAATACAAAGTGTTCCACCTTATAGATTCGTCGGACTTTGCATTATTTGAAAGTAATTTTCCTCGTAAAAGATACATGGATATTAGGTTTGCATGTCCTATTCTTAATATTTCAATAAGGGCTTGTTCGCGCCATTCTAGATTTTTAGGTACTTTCCAAGGTGACACTCATGATTAAATCAGATTTAAAGCTGTTTGTTCCAAATATTCTGATACGTGAAACACTACCTTTACTTCCACATCCACGTAGTAGATTGGAAGTAAGTATAGTAATCACAAAAAAATTAAAAAAAAAATCTGTTCTTGAAATAAGTTTAGAAAGTCATGAAACGTCGAGATTTTACATTTGAGGGAAAAAATATTTTCTGTCTGTCTGTCTGTCTGTCTGTCTGTCTGTCTGTCTGTCTGTCTGTCTGTCGGTCTGTCTGTCTATCGGTCTATATTTCTTTTTGTGCGCACGTTTTCTACGGAACGGCTTCGGATATTGACTTGAAATTTTGTACACATATGTACTATAACGAGATCAGAAACTGGACTGTTTTGTGAACATATTTTTTGAAGGACTGGTGGGTAAAGAAGTAAAGCAAGCTGATAAGAGCACAGAAACTTGAGATTTGGTCAAGGCCTCAAATGTTTTTATAGTATTTTCCATCCCATCACCGATAATATTTTTCAATTCCCCCCAACACCCCCACTCCATTATTAAAGGGGTTGATAAAATAAAATTAAAATTTTTACTTGAAATTTGGTTCATCTACGTATCATAACATCTGTAATTAGATTATATTTTGAGATGATTCCGTTGAAAGGTTGGGGGTTACATTCGGGTGAATAGGGGAACATAAGTAAAGCAAGCTGGAATGGGTACAAAAATATGGGATTTGGCGTATATACTAGAAGTCAAAGCCTCAGATTTTCTTATAATATGTTTAGTCCCCTCCAGCACCCCCACTCCATTATTAAAAGGGTTTATAAAATAAAATTGAGATATTCATTCAAAATTTGGTACAAGTATATATTATAACGACACCTGGAACTATATGCTAAGACGCCTAAAATATTATTAAAATTCTATGATCAATTACTTTCACATACTAGACTGCAATTATAGTCGAGATGTTTTCCTTTAAAGAGACGGATGGAAAATTTAGACGTGGAAGTAGTAATTCCTTGGACAGCGGTTTTTCTTTAGTGCATATCCTATGTCCTCTGGATGAATTTTGACCTGCCATTACCCTCCTTACCGCTCTGTCGTTTTTCTTACCTCCTGGTCTGCTACATCATTTCCGTGAATGTGTTGAATATGATATCCTACATGTTTTGTAGGTCCACTAGTCGTAAATTTCAAATACGCCTTAAAAGAAAAGCTATTAATATGGTTGAGACTGTACAACAAGCCAAAGGAAGGAAATTGACTTCAACGCTTAAAGTAGAATAAGGGCTTGTTTTTTAGTTCTTAGACTTAGTTCTTTGATGTGTTTCTGTAGTAATGTCTAAATATTTAAAAAAAATTCGTCACCAAAGAAATCCATCTGTGTTGAATTGGGACTTCGCGATGGCCATACACTTGTTTTATTTGTCGATATCCTATATTGTGTTATATAGACATCAGATACATATTATTTTATATTTAGGGAAAAAATGTCATTGCCATTCAAATGGAAGGTGATAATAAAAAAAATTGATTTTTTTTTACGATTACTATACTTTTATTCCACCACGTGGATGTGGAATGATTTTACTTCAGCTGGTTGGCAAATTTCAACGTGTGAGTGTGCTTCAAATATTTGTGCTTTTGGTTTCTAATTTTTATAACAAAAACTTTAAGGCGAGTACTTTATTTACATGTAAAATATTTCTACAAATGTTAATTTGAAGTGACTGATTTTATTATTTTTTAGAAACGTAATTTCTTTGGCATTTCTGGCAAATTCTGTTAGACCTAAAGAGAGTTTGAACTTAAAAGCTACGAAGATTTTCATTCTAAAATATACTCTGGGTATACCTTTATTCCCCGGTTGAAGTTTTTGTTCGAAGTTGTTTCATTAGAAAGAATTCGCGTTTTTTTATTTCGATCCTGGGCTCTTCAAGTTATTTTCAAACCAAAATAAGATAGTGTCGTCGCCGTCAGTAGTATGGCAAACGCTATACTATGGAGACTAAAAGCTTTGCACCTATATTGAAGCGATTGCATCGCCCCCACCCTAAACTACCATAGTTTAAGCAACCACCAAATTTAATTTTCTTTTATGCCTACAAGAAGAGAACTGACGTTTTGTCGGAAAAATCTGGTGGAATGCGTATACCACAGAAGGCTTATGTGGTGGATTATCTAGTCAATCACTATGGAAAGCCAGGGTATGCGCAAGCAATCGTTCGCATAAGAAACTCTGCATTTGACTTTTGCAACAAAGTTTTTTCAAGACTGGACAAATGCAATCGCAATCGGGAAAGATCCCATCAGAAGCATGGAAAGTGGCTTGACACTAATTTTGATGTTGACGAAGAAGCAGAACCGGAGAAAGTGAATGTGAAACTGACCCAGACTCGACTGATACCAATGAATAACTTATATTCCTATCTTTCGTATTATTATGGGTGTACGCATCTTTAGCGTTAAAAAGTTATATACCTCTGTTAATTATTAGTGTTGTACTGCATTTTTTGCATTATTTTTCTCGTATCTTGTGAGTCATTTAAATAAAATATACGCATAAAAACATGCAAATTGTCATTTTGTTTAAAAACCACCCCCATAAAAGCCACCCCTGAATTTTGCATTTTTAAAAATTATTTTATCTCGTACTCTTTTCTCTCTTCTCATATTCTATTTTCATAGAATGAATGCATAAAACATATAAATGGTCACTTTGTTCAAAAACCACTCCTACAAATCCACCCTGAGTTTGACATTCATTTCATTTTTCTCGTATTTTTAAATAAAATGCATGCAAAAAATACATAAATTTTCACTTTGTCAAAAAAGTACCCCCTACAAAGCCACGCCTGAGTTTGATATTTTATTAATATTTTGTTCACACTTCATGAGACATTTGAAATAATTTGCTTGAAAAAATACGTGTGAATGGCCACTGCCAAATAACCACCCCTTAAAACCCACCCCAGGTTTATTTAATTTTTTTCACTATTTTTCTCGTAATATGTACGTCAATCCTGACTAACTTAGACAATAATCAAACTTTTGTCCACGGTTCTCTGATTTTCGACCACTGTGCAGCGCTTCAATGGAATAAGGTCTCAGTTTAATCTTGTTCCAGATCTCGTTATAATACAAATGTGTACAAAATTTCAAGTCAATGTCCTCGTCAATGGTTTAATTTTATTTTGCTAACCCCTTTATTAATGCACTGAAGATGGTTGCGATGGTACCAGAGAATTTAAAAAAAATTCATACTTTGGCTTCTAGTGTATACACTCAATTCCAAGTTTATCCCCATCTTTAACGGAATAAGTCCAACAGATAATCTAGTTTCTGATCTCGTTATAACACATACGTGTACCACATTTCAAGTCAATATCTTAATTTCATAACTGCCAATAAAAATGGAGTGGGGATGGTGAGGGTGGCAGATGTTATAAACTAATTTGAGACCTTGGATTCTAGACGATACACCAAGTTCCTAGTTTCTGGATCCTTATATGCTTGCTTTTCTTATTTACCCATATTTATCCATCAACCCCTCAACGGAATAACCTCCAAATTTAATCTAGTTCTTGTTATAACTTCTAGGTATACTAAATTGCAAGTCAATATTTTAAACCATTCCAGAGTAATTGTGCGTACAAAAGAAGTTACTAACAGACAAACCAGCCAACAGACCAACCGACCAACACCGACCGACAGAAATTTGTTTTCGCTGAAATATAATATATCGACGTTTCATGTTTTTGTTTACGATTTGTATACCTCAGCTCTACCATATGGATTTGGAAGTAATAGTCAATAAAATTCTCTTTAAGCATCAAAGGGGTGTCCAAGTTAAGAAGTAGAGGTTTTAGTGCTTATTGCTTATCTATCCCGAAATTACCGGATTAGGCATTTACCCAAAACAAAAAGCTCTGCACGCCTATGAAAACAAATAGACTTAGAACATAAGCAAACATAAAAGCCTTCATTATCACTAGGATGTACTTCAAGTTGACTTATCTCCTCACAGTATGTTTAGAAAATTAGATATAATTGTTAGGAGTGACACGTGGCGTTAAATTTCACTCAAATATATAACGGAAGACGACTTGTTTGCGTGTTTTAACGTGTATTGTTTCGGATCGTGTGTTTTAATCAGGAAGACAGAGAAAAATTACCATTTTGTGCTATTTCTGTACGAAGAAAACTTAGGTCAACTATCGTATCTCTATTTAGTACAAAAACTTAAAAACTTTGTTATTAAATTGGCGATTGTGTAATAAAAATTTAGTAGAGTAAAAGTATATATTCAACTACTTTGTCACACTTCTTAAAAAATTGATGCGTTCCTAAAGGAAGGGAAGGGAAAGAAAGTAGAGGAAACGAAACAAAACGAAACGAAACAAAAATTGAGGGAGACACTGAGTTCTACATAAAATTCGATTATTACAAAGTCGGAAGTTGCTTAATTTATTTTTACTTGTAGTAACATGAAAAAAATCTCCGAGTTATGAGACAAAATCATCAAGAAGTACGCGATTGAGAAAAATAAATGTTTTTAAATAACATGTTCAAATACATTTTGAACTAAATATATAAAATTTCACCACATCTGTATTAGTTAGGGAGCTGACGGGTAAAAAAAACGATCTCGTCGTAACTTTCTGCCGTCTGGTATTTAAGCTCTCTAATAAATTTGGAGCATTTTTTATTATAGAAATATAGGCGGAACCCGGGTGGTTTTCGAAATACGTAAATCGAAAAAAAATGTCGAGATAACCCCTTGGTTTTGACGGTAAGATTTTATGTACGTATTCCACATGCTGGGAAAAATAGTGGCAGAAAACGTTCAATGGCGGTATTTCCGTGTGTGAATTAATAAAAAAATAGTGAACCGTAATCGGATGAAATATTTTCCTTTCGATGTGTAGATCGTTGGAAAAATAGTGGCAGAAATTTTTGACGTGCCATTTTGGAGTAATTTGAAGTAAAATTGTTGAATTTCGACATGTTGACGTTAAATTACTCTAAAGTGGCCCGTCCAAAATTTCTGCCACTATTTTTCCAATGATTTACACGTCGAAAGGAAAATATTTCATCTGGTGAAAGTTCCCTTTTTTTATTATTAACCATTGAACTTTTTCTGTCACTATTTCTCCTGGCATGTGGAATACGTACATAATTTCTTACCTTCAAAATCAAGCGGTTACCTCGACATTTTTTTTTTTTTCGATTTACATATCTCGAAAACCTCACGGATTCCGCCTATATTTCTATAATGAAAAATGCTCCAAATTCATTATAGAGCTTAAATACCTACCAGACGACAGAAAGTTACGACGACATCGTTTTTTTATGCGTCAGCTCCCTAACTATACAGGGTGATTCACGTAGGCCATTCATTAGAAGTTTTTCAACTTGCAGTTGGATTAGAAATTTGAAATTTGGTATGCAGTCATAATCGATCATGCCCGTTCTATCTAAAATATTTTCAGTCCTCCAACTATACAGGGTGTGCCAAAAATTGGTACCAACTTTCTTATTTTAAAAGGAAACCTATATTTTTCTTTACATGGTTCGATTGGTCTTCTAATTCTGAGTTTAGAGAACCTAAGTTATGTTAACTTATCTATTACAATTTGTGACATATGTCCAATTTTTTGAAAAAAATTGCCGCTGTAGTAGTTTACGAACAAATTTGTATCTCGCAAACCTTTCAAAATTATGAAACCAAATTTGTGAAGCAGTTAGCTGGAAGTCCAGGCTAACTTTTGATGTCCCATCGGTGGTCCCATTTTGTACCATATGGGCGCAGTCTATTTTCAAATGTCGCAATCAAAAATTGTCAAAAAGTCAATTTTTTCAAACGGCACCTACCATTTTTTTTCACACCATTCGAAAGAAAATTGAATTTTAGGGTGAGTTACTTAAGCATTCCCTATACCTAACTTCACCCTATATCGAGTTATTCAATAAAAATCAAGAACTACCTTATCTTGCCGAGAGATTCCTTACTTCATCAAGTATGCCATGGAAACAAAAGACAGTTGTAATAATTTTTAAAGAAAAATATGGATTCTTATTTAAATACATACAACACCAACAAATTATTATTAACGAAGAAGAACAATGTTGACGAAATTCTGACGTTGTTCAATGTGACCACCATATTTTTGTTCAAATATTCTATTATTCTACTTTCAACAGATTGCGTAGCACATCTTTGCGCCTACCATTTCTGAGGACAGAAATCAATGCAAAATTGAATTGTAGGGCCACTTTTATTAACATTGTGTATGTCTATCTACAGTCGTTTTTGAGTTATTGGCATTTTTTGAAAAAGGTATTATTTTTTTTTCTCAAGGGTTTAGGCTTTGGAAACAATCATTTCATTTTAATTTTTATCCAAAAATCTTATTGCAATAATAAGTAATAACAACAAAATAAAAAAAAAATAAACAGATTAACAAAACAATTATTTCAATACAAATGCTCAATGTGTGCACCGTTTTCACCGACAGAATTACGTTAACATTGTTCTTGTTCGTTAATAATAATTTGTTGGTGTTGTGTGTAATTAAATAAGAATCCATATTTTTCTTTAAAAATTATTACAACTGTCTTTTGTTTCCATGGCATACTTGATGAAGTAAGGAATCTCTCGGCAAGATAAGGTATTTCTTGATTTTTATTGAATAACTCGATATGGGGTGAAGTTAGGTATAGGGAATGCTTAAGTAACTCACCCTAAAATTCAATTTTCTTTCGAATGATGTGAAAAAAAATAGTAGGTGCCATTTGAAAAAATTGACTTTTTGACAACTTTTGATTGCGACATTTGAAACTCAACTGCGCCCATATGGTACAAAATGGGACCACCGATGTGACATCAAAAGTTAGCCTGGACTTCCAGCTAACTGCTTCACAAATTTGGTTTCATAATTTTGAAAGGTTTGCGAGATACAAATTTGTTCGTAAACTACTACAGCGGCAATTTTTTTCAAAAAATTGGACATATGTCAAAAATTGTAATAGATAAGTTAACATAACTTAGGTTCTCTAAACTCAGAATTAGAAGCCCAATCGAACCATGTAAAGAAAAATATAGGTTTTCATTTAAAATGAGAAAGTTGGTACCAATTTTTGGCACACCCTGTATAGTTGGAGGACTGAAAATATTTTAGATAGAACGGGCATGATCGATTATGGCTGCATACCAAATTTCAAGTTTCTAATACAACTGCAAGTTGAAAAACTTCTAATGAATGTCCTACGTGAATCACCCTGTATAGGGTTTTAGGAATTTTCACACATGATTTAAATAGTGTAATATTTTATTCGTGAAAAAATTACCCTCCGGGCTTTCCTTGCAATAATAGTGATAACTACATCCCTATTAATTATTCGCATATGTCGTTTCTTAATTAATACATTCTTAGAGTGGCCGCCCTGTATAAATAAAGAGAGTTTTGAGAAAGTTCTGTGTAAACAACTTTACCGATCTTTTTATGAAATAATTATTAGTAGAAGAATTACCTTTTTAAAATTTATTAAAAGAAATTGAATAAGTTTTCAACCTTAGTAATTGTTTCTTAAAAACCTACGTTCTTGTATAAAATACAAGCGTGTTTGAAAATACGCTTTCCTGAGGTAGAGAAAAATGAAACCTATTATTATTTTTACTCTATTAATTCTCAAGATTATCAAATAAATATTACAAGGCATGTTTACCATCATTGGAATAAGCTCAAATTTTAAAATATCTGCTTGTCATCGACGTTTTAAAAATATTTTTACATGTTTAAGCCCCCTAGAGGTTGATGCTGAGATACTAGTAGTACGACCATTTTAGAAACTGCTGCATTGGTCTATATTACGGCACGAAGATGGTTTAAGACTTTACTAGAAATGTATGGAAGTTTGCTAGAATGCTTCTAGATGCCTTTAGTAGAGTATATAAGCCAATGTAAATACGTGGGAAGGAAGTTTTCTAAATTAATTGTGGCTGGACAGTTCGGAAGTGATACAAACTGAACAGAAGAGTGAAAATATCAAGTAATAAACAGTGTTAACAGTTATTTTAGTCAGTAAACGTGTATTTTAGTTATTAAAAGTATTGTGAAGTTTTCAGTAAGTTGTTCAATAAAGTGTGTTAGTATTTATATTTGGCTATAGTTTTGGAACTCTCGGATTTTTAAGGTACACGTGAGAATATTTTTATCATGCTTATATAACAAACGCTCACATAAAGATATAACATGTATCAAAAATATCCTTCCACAACCCTGTAGTATCTATTTATGTACAACTTACACTTACTTTCAGTTAAATAACATCACCCAATTTGCAAAAAAACAGCTTATTGTTAATCATAATTTTAATGATCATTTACTAGAAGAGCGGAGAGTGTCTCGCCCACTGTATTTCTCCCTACAGACATATAATAATAATAATGGTAATAATAATAATTATATATCCCAGTAGTAAATGCACTCTATAAGATATGTAAAATAGGTCACTCTAGATTATATAAGGAGCTTGGTTTAGTGTCCTCAAAAGTGTAGCTTCTAGCCAAGGTTCCCATTTTTAATGTCTTCTGTCACTCCCACCACGATTCCCATTTTATTCCAGAAACAATTTTTTTCATCAGCCACCCTCATTTCAACTTACTGGAATTCGATTAAGCATCAAGATATTGTTGTTTAAAGAAACTTGACTATTTCGCAATATTATCCTTATTCGGCCAATATATAAATGCAAAAAGAAACACGGAAGTTAGCGATTTTAGGACAAAAATATATAGTTACTTAAGTGACAAACTCTCTGGAGGAATATAGGAGCCTAGCTGGTCCATAAATCATAAGTTATAGAATTTTAATACCTTTAATGTAAGAGAAGCACTTACTTTCTCATATAAAAAATGTTATACTAACATTTTTATTCAACAAAATATTATTTTATGTACATTTATGAATCCGCTAGTGTATATATTTCCATGGAACATAAATAAAAACAGTTTGTGTAAGAAGGCACATTTTGTGACGGCCATAAAAAACACAAGACGTAAAAAATAAATAAATCTCCCTTTATGCCCATCTATCCTTTAAATTGTACAAAGGATCCCTTTTCAACGAGACAATTTTAAATAAGATTAGAGACCCTTTCGAACGTCGGACAAAATCAAATTTTCTATTCGTAAAATTTATCGCACTTGCGGTGAACACTTGACCACAATATCGATGAGGCTGGGACGGGACGGGAAGGAAATGGTCTTATCGTGATGTGAATATGTAAAATATAAATAATTTGTCGGGCGTCGCGTCGATGATGTGCAAAAATTAAAACATTTAGTCGATTTCTCTTACTGAATAGCACGAGAAATAATTTTGGCATTTTTATGTTTGAGAGCATAATGTTATTCAGTGAAGAGATATAAATGCCATGGATGTATAGTATTTACGAAGACAATTGAAACAGCACGGAACTAGAGGATCTTACGGGGTATTGTCAATATATCGTTTCACATTGAATGAGAGAGCACAGAATTTTACAGATTTATATTCACCACTCCTCGTCTACAGTCCATGTTTTTCGTTTGTTGTAGCGAATTCTTAGCCCTAGAAAATTCTTATAGCAGCGACATTTACGATTTAAACAGTAAAATAATTAAAGAAGCCTTAGATAACTCAGTATTTCCTCTAACTTGCATCATAAATAGGTGTCTTAGTGAAGGATCTTTTCCAGATGTTTTCAAGGTCGCTAAAGTCATACCAATATTAAGCAAATTGTTCAACAATAAACGCAATCTGTTAAATTTGTCAGTGACATTGTTGAAGGCTTTGAAGAAGGCAAGCACACAGCGATCACGCTGTGTGACCTTAGCAAGTCCTTTGACTATGTCGATCATGGGCTTTTGGTGGAAAAACTTAGCTTTTACGGAATTATTATTATTTGCAAAATAGACAACAATGTGTTTCCATAAATAATGAACAATCTAATTTAAGAATCGTAAGACATGACATATTTCAGGGTTCGGTCCTGGGTCCATTATTATTTATGATTTATGTGAACGATTTACTTTACTACTTATTTCCAAGCAGTATTATCATGTTAGCGGACGACTCAACTCTTCGCGATTCTGATAAAAGTCTAGATAAATTACAAGATGTCATTTGTGAGAATGAAAATCGAGCGGAACTTTGGTATAACTGCAATATGCTAAAATTAAATTGTGATAAGACTCAAAAATTAGTTTTTTCCACAAATAACAATAACACAAAGAGGGGCAGTGTCAAACTTTAAGGTGTTGCCCTGGATGACACCTTGATTGAGCAACTTAGTAACAAATTGTCAAGTTACATATTTCTTCTGAGGCGGCTTAAACATTTTGTTAATACTGATACACTCATTTCAGCTTATTATGTGCTTTTTCATTCACAAATTAGCTATGGTATCGTATTATGGGGAAACGCGAGCAATGCGATAAAAATTTTTAGGCAACAAAAACAGGCAATTAGAATTATTTCAAATGTAAATCATAAGAAACACTGCGAACCTTTGTTCATTAAATACGGTATACTGCCGATTCAGTATTTATTTATATATGTTTCGCTCCTTGAAATGTAAACCTCTATAAAAGACCAGTGAATTACCATAGCCATGATAGTAGGTCAGCAAATTTACTAAAGACACCAAGATATCGCTTAACGAAATCAGCCAAGAATTCTCTTAACCTAAATATGTACTACCTGAACAAATAAAAAATTGAACACTTCATAAATTTTAAAAAACGATAGAGTTTTATGGTGAAATTCTGTTTTTATTCTGTTGAGTAATTTATGAATGCCGACCTAAATACAAATTAAGTGCGCGTATTAATTTACTCATTACCTCATTAGAATGTCATATACTCACAATTAATAATTATACATATTTGTATTCTTGTAATTTTGTACATATATACCTAATTATATTTTATTGTTGTACTTATGCCCGTACATGTAATAGATCCTTTTAAATATTGTATATTCTTTTATATTGTTCAGTAATATTTTAACTGTATATCAGTTTGTCGACTTGCTACAAATGTATACTGTATATGTAACGTAGTCAAATAAACATGATATATCTTATCTATCTATCTATCTATCTATCTATCTAGTCGCATCAGATCCCTGTTAATTTTTAGAGTATCACTATTGGGGCTACTATTTGACCACGTTTCGTGCAATCTACACTTGCCCATTAAAATAATTGTACCGAAAATATTTAACAGAGATTTCCTTTCAACACCAAGAATGTAACAGTTATTTCATAACTTTATATAGAGCATATAATGCAGGTTGCTGGCTAAGTGATGTTATTATTAGGCAACTTCTATATATACAGGATTTAAATGTCATTCTGTTCTATAGTATAGGTTTTAGGAACCCCATAAAGGAGTTTTGCATTTAATAACCTAACATAAATCGTGTACGCGATAATAAGCATTATTACTAACTCTGTAATAATTTTTGTGGTTTATATACAAATTGAAATATATCACGCACGTGTGCCTTGAAATTTATTTTCAGTGATTAAATTTAATGGATTCTGTCATACACGATGTATTATTAAAGATTTCAGTTTTCCATTAAAATTTTATGTCAAGTATTAATTCTGTTATTCGATTTTACGTATAAGTAATAATAATCGTGTACATAAAACTCCATGTTGCATATATATTCTGAGATTAATAAAACTAAAAGCAACTGAATAAATGCTGGCAAACTACTAAACATTACTTTATACAGAAAAATTAACTGAAGTTACCAGGCGTTGCTTAGGGGCTGATCCATACCTAAAGGGAGGTTTAGAGAATTGAGTTTAAAGTAAAGAAAATACTTTATTTCTTTAAATAGAATGGATTGAATTTGCAGAAAGTAAAACAAAAATCACAAATAAAGAAAAGAAGTTGCAGATTTCCACCATCGGGACATTGGAAATGATAACACCATACATAAAACATAAACTTATTCCGTACTCGGCTTCGCCTCGTCCAGAAACAGCTGCGATCCGTCCCAAAACACATGACTTTAGGTACTAGTACAAAAATAACTATTCGCTATTTGTCAAACTTTGTGAATCTATGGCGACGACCATTGGCGCATTATTACTTCACGTTCTCCGCGCATACTCATACTGTGCTCATTTCCTCAGTATTATGTCATCTGATCTCGACTCTTTCATGTCGGTGGCCTTGAATAAAACTCGTAACTTTGGCCCCATATACGAACATTAACATTACCAATGTTAAAAATGAAAACATTATTTCTTCCGTCAAATCAAACCTGAATTTGTGAAAAGCACACATTCGAATCACGTAGACTTTGCAATACTATCAGTTACGAATCGACTGCCGTTTATTTTATGAAAATCGGTCTTTCCTAACCGAAGTTCGAGGTTTTGCACTTCGTTTGTCTTTACTAACTGGACTAAACACTTTTGGGGGTTTGGGGGTTTTGGTGGTTAGTTTTGACTCTTGCAAGATGCGGTCATGGCAATTGAAGGAGGTTCTCGTTAATGCACTGCGACCATTCTGCAGTAAAAACAATAAACACTTGCTCTCCCAGATAGCCCTTCACCCCTGTGTTCCTTATCCAGCAGGGGGTAGTTTATATATAGCCTTCTGAAGGCTTCTGCATTCTCAAGATCTTGTTAGCTAGAAGCTTTTATGGCACAGTTCTATGTCCTGAAGGGTATAGAAGGGGTGCGGAGGTGTGAAAAACTATATTAATCATCGCAAAATTAAAGAAAGAAATTCAGCAGGCCTTGGAGTTTAAATCCGGGACCTGTCGCAAGGTAAGCGAGAACATTACCTATGCGCTAACCGCATGGCTGATGATGAACACTAGGGCAAGAAATAAATAGTGAGACAAATGATATCACACTTCTTTATTCGTCCGCCGCAGCAGCACTAATGCTTTCCGGTTCGATGCTACAAGATTTGCTCTCTCCTTGCCGCCTATTGTTGAACAGGTGGTACAATATCGATCGGCGCTGACCGACTACACCGCATCGCCCCACATAGTAACAGGCTCTCGCTTAGTATTATATCATCTGACCTTGATGCTTTCATGTCGACGGCCTTGGAAAAAACTTTTGTCCTATACGGTATACGCGAAGATTAACATTTCCAATGTTAAAAATACATATCTCAACAAGTAAATTAGGATTGCTTAGAATATTAAATAAATGAAATCTGCGGAGCTAATTATTCTTTCTAGACAATATTGGCTACTTGGGGATCTGGATCTAGTATAACCAACATAATCTAATGAAACATATTCCTTAGGTATAGGATTTGGCAAACAGCAGAAGAAACTGTCTATGGGATCTATGAAATATTTGCATTCATTCGGTAATCTGCATTCTGGTTATGCTAGCAGTTAAAATCCTAAAATGAATTTGTCTATTTCTTACTTGACAATTCTCATTGTAACCACGTAGTCCCCTACGGCTTTGCAGAATAAACTAGTATCTACATAACCCCTTACGATCATGAAGATTCAGTTAATAATGAGAACAAATGTCTAAACTGAATTTATTTACCTAGCTTGTCTTAAAAATGTTTCATTCTAATGGATTTCATTTTCATGAAGTTATCTACCATTCTGTTTCTTGAAAATGCTTAGCCTTTGAAACGTTTTTTGCCCTTATTCTGGAGCTCAATAGAAAGATATAAAGCCACTCAAAAATGTTTCATGCAAAATCCAAGACAATTTCCACAAATATGAAGTTTTTTTTAAAAATTGGACATTTTGTTTCACATTGACAACGTAATCTAATTTTACAATCTACTAACCAATGTAATTGTAGTGCATAAAATTATCCATGCAGAAAACAATTTTCTCTCCTGTTTATAAAAGATTCCTTCTGAAAACTGCCCCTGAGATTTATTAATTGCCATCGTGATTTATAAAATTCGATATATAGTTAACAAACACATCGTTATTTATAACGGGTTCGGCCGATTTGTATAAACCCCAAATTAGCGAACACCTACGAGAACCATACGTACAAAATGTTTGACTTGATCTGCGAAATATATTTACATAAGGATACTTAAATGGTCCGTCTGTCGAAGCTAATTGGAAGGATTATTATTAAAGAAGCGATGCGAAAAAGTGATATAAATGATCCAAATCTGAACTACATGTTATAAGGAAACTGATCACACCGTTTGATATAAGTTATATTGTTTTATAACGCGAAAATGAGTTTGACAAAAAGTAGATTTACACGACCTTGGAGATATAACAAAAAATGATACACTATTCTATTTGTCTATTTGTTCACTTGCTTTGTTACTTCAGGCGAGAAATTCGGCAGCATAAAACTAACAGATGCTTAAGACAACATCTAAGTACGGCGAATAAACACGAAATACGAGCCTGTAAGTAAACCTGACAGTTCAAGATATTTTGTGGTGTTCTCGGTAATAATTTTTCTTTTGGTTTCTTAAATGAAAGACGATACGGTCCGTTTATTGGCCTCAGTAAACATGAAAAAGAAATTCACATTCCAAAGGTTGATTTACTATTCATGTATTGAAGAAATATACTTTAATCTAACGTAATATTTATTAAACATTATACATTTAAATATATACTTTCTGCCTTAAGAAAATAGGTCTTGCGCCAGATTTTCTGTGTGTTGATTTAAATATGTTAATATAAAATTGGTACGTTTTTGAGTAAGCCCAATTAGAAATTGGTTCAATGTGCGTTTCTTCCTGAAAAATAAAACGAAAACAATCTCGGTACTCCAGTCAATCCGGCATTCTCTGTGCATTGGAGAGGTAGTAATTTTTTTCACAGCTTCATAGGAGGGTCGGCGAATTTAAAACAAAGTATCCTCTTATTTGATAGCCATCTTAAAAATCAGGGTGCTATCAGTTTTTCTTCCCTCACTTACCGAAGGAAAGTATCGTACTAGTGAAAAAAATCATCCTTCTACATTTCTTCAGATTTTTAAGCATCAGACTCTGGAGATCACGAAAATTAGGATCATTCAATTTCGTCAGTCTGTCTGCCCGTCTGTCTGTTGGTGCTCTATTTAAAAAACTATTTGACGGAGATCAGTGAAATTTGGTAGATAGTTGACGCTACTGCCAGCGAAGAAATAATTATACTTTCATTGGAAATTATACAGGGTGGACCATCTAAAAGAATAAACAGTGAAAAGATGTGGCAGATGGCAATAATATTTAGCGTATTGTTAAGAATTGTCAAGGAATACATCTATTATATATTTAATGGAAAATATGTAGTGTGGTTTTCCTAAGAAACAACTTAACTATGGTGGAATTTAACGCTAATTTTTCCCAATTGGCACAGCTTTGTTATTATTCATATTTTCTGTCGGATGAGCACTCCGTATATTTCCTTAACTAAAAGTTATTAAGTTTTCTGTGTAGCAATAGTGTCAACTATATTACAGTTGTTATGCTCCTTTGTCGTTTATTAATTAACTGTATTCCAAATATTATTGTACTTCGTCGCCTTCTAATATTTTTTTAGGGCGGCCACCCTGTACCACTTTCATCAAAAGTAGGTATAGCAGGTTGCCTAGTTGGAAATTTTGACAACTACATTCTTAATATTATTGTCCTTCGTTGTTTCCGATTTTTTTTAAAGTGACTACCCTGTATAATTTTCTTCAAAAGTGTAGCAGGCTTCCACTTGGCAACTGTATTAATTATATGATAAATATTACTTTCCTTTCTTAAAACAAAATTACAGGGTGGTTACTGGTTGTCCTAAAAAGTAGTTAATAATTAAGAAATGTTGGTGGAAAATAACATTTAGAATAATGTTGATACTACATCAAGAAAGAAATATGACAATCTTTTAGTTAAAAAAATATACAATGCTGTCATTCAACAGAAAAATAATTATGTTGCCAATTGTAACCATGTTGTGTGTCAGGATGAATGAGATGAGATCATTGAAGAGTGTATTGAAGTTACTTACGAAACTCTCATGTGGAGTAATATTACAACTGACAAATATTTATTAATGATATTCTTGGGAGGTCCAGGAAAGAGGACGCATTATAAATATGTTTCAGGGTTACACAAACGGCAACAATCTATCCACCGAGTTCTCCAAAATTTCAAATAACGCCCCAAGCATCCCATTAGATATGACTTAGCTATTCTACCACATTCTAAACCTATCGAGCAAAATCAGAATATATTTGTAGTGATTTCCTGACAGCGTTTTTGAAATTATGTAATTTGTTGATATCTTTCATAACCAATTTTTGATCAGAGAATCCATGTACTATCATATAATTTCAACAATTTCAAATACCTGTGGTAATTATAATCATACAGATGTGGACTGTAGTTTAAAAGTGAATTATTTATTATTAGTTTGCTTATAGTAATGAAACATATTATTTATAGGATTTTGCAAACAGCGGAAAGAAAAACTATCTATGAGAACTAAAAGAAAAGCTATATGTAAAAATATTAATGAAATCTTTGCATTCTTTTGATAACCTGGCTTCTGGTTATGCTAACAAGTAAAAATTCTTATTTGCCATTCTCATTATAACACTAGCATCCCGCATTAATGTAATTCATTAGAATGAAAACATTTTTAAAGACAAGGTAGGTAAATAAATTAATTTCAGGCCTTTGTTCTCATTTTTAACTGAATTTACATATCGTAGGGGATCATGTAGATACTAGTTTAACCTGCCTAGCTGTAGGGGACGAATATTTCTACATATAGTTTTTCTTTTAGTTCTCATAGATAGTTTTTCTTTCCGCTGTTTGCAAAATCCTATAAAGAATATGTTTCATGGACTGTAGTTTGTGTTAAATATGATTCAAGCTCGTTTTGTTTACATATTCTTTACAATTTTCCCGAAAACTAAAGGCATCCGTGAATGTGCATACGAGCAAATCATATATTTTTATTAAGAAAAAGTAGTACTAATGCCCGATAATGTTTATCTTACTCCTAGAACGTAAGTTATAAAATATAGTCATTTACTTTATAACGAGAAAATAAAATGGCTAAAAAAAAAAATCGAAAAGCGATTTTTACCTAAATCAATTACATTTGCGCCACCTAGCTTTAAACACATCGACTCTAATTTTTGCAAGGTATTTGTTAGAGTTACAGAAAATGTGTTACATAGGAAAAAAATCTAGTTATGGAAAGCATTACCAAAGAACTAACGCTTTACCTACTACTACTATACTTTTACTGTATTTGAGTCCCGATTCAAGAAAAGATACTGTATAAAATTGTGTCATTTTTGAGTTCCCGAGAACTGCGTGATGCTGCTTGATTTTTCAAGTAAATTCGAACGAACTATAAAAACAAACCTTTTATAGCTAGACATTTCCGATTTACCCGTAATGTTTTCTAGAGCGTGTGCTCTAACTAGACGAACGTTTGTTAAAATTTAAACACATGTTAATCTCTCATTAAGAATCTCTAAAAAATCAGATTACGTTTCATATTTTCGTGTCAGCATTTAAACGGCCTCATCATCTTCTCTCATAATTAATTAGGCTATAACAATAAACGCTGAAAATGCCAGCATTCAACTGGTAAAAAGCAATACTATATAGGGAGTGCCCCTTCGCACGCTATTCAACCATGCATCATCCACAACTTGGGGTTGCACATAAATTCAATTTTTGTACCATTCTAGTTAATTATTAAACATATATTAGGGGGCCATGACAATTTAATAAACGATCGAGTGTGTTTTAGTATAAATTATATATTCCTTCTTTATTTTGGATACTACGATGTTAATTATTGTGGATATAAAAACAATGTAACATGTTTTAATTCCCTTGTTTCCTCGAGAGGTTTGGATTCTCCCTTTACGATTCATTAGTGTTTGCACGTGGATTGAACTGTGGTTAATTTATTTATTAATTATGCAAGGCGTGTTGGCTATGAATTTTATATTATAACTTTCTTCATAAGAATACATGTTTATCTACTCTTTTGGATTATATATTAATTATTCAAATACGTTTGAACAAGTAATAGTATCCAAATAGCGTGATTTACAATAACACACGAGTGTTTTATTATAACTGACTACGTACAACCAATCACCTTTAACGTCATGCATAGCCTGTCCAACCGAGGAAAGTGATTTGACATGTTTTAATATTTTGGTCGTTGTCAAATCAAGTTAATACCCCGAGAGCTAGCGTCACAGAAATTTATACTATTGGTAATTGGACAGATTATGCGTTAATAGGTTGTTGATGATCCATTGAATACCCGCCCATCAGTCAGCCGGGCTGGGAGCGGTGCGTGTGGCAACGAGCGGTACTCTCACAAACGCCAAAAAAACCGTTTTTGATTCTCTCATGCCGAGCTGAATTTCCGATTTTGTCATCGCAATTTACGACACCGACAAAATGTCAATCTTTCTTTTTCCGTAGAGACATCACATGATTCTCCACTCGATGCATTTGTTTAGATATTACTGTTTGAAAATTCCATGTGACAAACTATTTATAGCGTTTGAACCAAAGTTTAGACAAGCTCCCAATTGGCGTAGCGGCGAGAAAAACACTTCGCAAGCGCAAGGTCTCAAGTTAGAATCTGAGCGATTTTTTTTAACTTCTTTTTACATTTTCGGCCTTAATCTGTTGCTCAGATATTACTTATATATCATCCCTTGCGATAAATTTAAATTTAAAACACAGTAATTTTCGTGACTTGTCATTAACTGATATTGTAGAAGTAAAAATAGTATTAGATCATTACCACTTCTATATTTTTACACTTTACATTCCTCCAAATATGCCATCCGACTTTTACAATTCTGTTTTTGATACATTTTGTGCTCTTAACTTTATTTATGATTCACATATCATAATTCTGGGAGATTCTAATCTGCCTAATTACTCTAATCACTCTAATACTGAGTCGCCTGCTACTGAAATAATTTTAAATTTTCAAGACATTTTAAATTTAGAGCAGTTCAATACTATGAGGAACTCAGACAACAAGTTACTTGATCTTGTTTTATCTAACAGGAGCTGTAAGGTAGTATAAGCCCCTGATATTCTTCTTGGAGAGGATCTTCATCGTCCTGCTATGCTTGTTTATTATAATGTTCGTAGTATCGAAATAATCGCTACAAAAATGATATGTCTTATACGTACAACTTCAGAAAAGCTAATTTTCGCATGTTATATCAAATGTTCTTTGATGTTGATTGGAACTTAACCGAATTATCTGATATTCACTCAGCATGTGAGAAATTCTATGAAATATTAGAACCCATATTAAGCATCTGTGTTCCCATGAAACATACCTAAACGTAGTTACCCTCCTTGGTTTAACAGTGAAATTATAAAGAATATAAAGGAAAAGCACAAAGTATGGCGGTTATATAAATCTAGCGATAATGAAGAATATCTAAAAAAGTTCGAAGATTTAAGGCGTAAAATAAAATCCGATGTGGAGACTGCACACAAAAATTACAGCAAATATATACAGGGAAATATTGCACAGAATCCTTCAGAATTATGACGATTTATTAATTTGAAAAGAAATACGTCCAATTTGCCCAAAAATTTCAAGTATAACGATGATATCATTTTCGATCCTAAAATAATTAGTAACTCATTTGCTGAATATTTTCAACAATCTTATTTTACTGCAGAACAATGCAATATTGATGACGAACATAATGACTTTCTTAATAACTCTTGTCTAAATATTCGTAATCTTACAGAAGATGAGGTTTCCAAGGCATTAAAGATGTTAAAGCCAAAACTAACCAGTGGTCCTGGTAATATTCCATCTTTCGTAGTACGTGACTGTGCAGCAGTATTTGCCAAATCATTATGTATACTTTTCAATCTATCTCTTCAAACTTCAACATTTCCACAATATTGGAAACAGTTCAAAATCATACCCGTCTTTAAGAAAGGTGATAGAACTTTGATAACTAATTACCGGCCCATTGTAATTTTGAATAATTTTGCTAGTTAGTTAGTCCTCGAAATATTATTGTATGAACATATACTTCGCCATGTTAAACATCAAATATCTGTATTCCAATACGGCTTCTTTATAGGCCGATCTACAGTTACCAACTTATTCTTTTTGACTACTTATTTGATGCAATTGATGATGGTAGTCAAGTTGACATAATCTATACAGATTTTTCTAAGGCGTTTGACAGACTAAACCATAGTATTCTTTTGCAAAAATTACATGTTTTCGGATTCTCAATGACCTCATTAATTATTTTTCATCTTCTCTAAACAATAGAACCCAATTTGTCTTATGCTGTGGCCATAGATCTGCCGAGGTTTTACCAACCTAGGGCGTCCCACAAACTGCAAAAAAAGTGCAAAAAAAACAGGATATTGAATTTTCTTCTGTTTAAACAAAATCTTTTCATCACACGGATTTAATCCAAAACTATTTACTACACTTCACTTCTTTTAATGTTTTCAACAAGTTTCAGCAAAAAAATGCTATAATATAACACTTCCTTTCTAGGCAACTTAGACCCTTAGATTTACTCCACTATTAGTATATTTATTTTTTATGAGAATAATTTGTAGTGGCTACAGACTTATTTAAATGCAATTAGGTTTGATACCACTACAAAACCATGTATAGAAGAAATATAATGTATAACATGAAGTAGTATGAAATCATGCTATATAAGTAATTAATTTTTTTAAATTTAATATAATTCACTTTTAAAAGAAAATCTTAGGACATAATTGTACATGATATGTGGGGCCAGTTATAGTTATTTTGTTTGTTTTTGACACACGTCCCTTGACATTTTTATATACAATAGTACAACTTTTAATAGAACAGAATTACCGATTGTGTAAATAGCAGATACTGTTTGCCAACAATCCGTCCCTGAAAGTAGTTCAGTGTGCAAATGCAACGACTCGAGACTTGGAGAAAGAGAACAACGCTCCATTCCAACCTTCATTCTGACCCAGAATACCGGATAGGGTTCTACTCGGGCCCGGAACGTACTCATCCAACCATGCAGGGTTGCATTAGCATTAGCCTCAGACCTCTGCTGGACGATCCGTGTTCACCCTTCCAAAAAATATGTGCCAGTCAAATTGATTCATAATATGGCAGCGATTTTATACGTCATATGGGTTGTTTAGGCTTTAATTGAATATATATATAATTTACAGTTAATCTCTAATATGTTCTTTACTGCAGAGATTTCTTTGTTATTTCAGTCGTCGTATTATTGACACTACATAATACCCACTGCCGAATTTCTGTCCAACTGCAAGAAATGTGTTTCAAGGATGAGAATAAAAACCTTAATTTTGTTTCTATTTTATAATCTTATTTCATTTCAATCACACTTAATTGGTCACCTGGTTCATCACATTAGAAATAATACGTATTTAACTATAAATTTACTTTACAGGTACACAAATGAAACACATCGCCAACTCCATGTGACGGATAAGCGGCAGCATAGCCTATGGTAAGCAGTATAAAGCCAAAAAGTGTATGCAGTATATCTTTGAACCGACAACGCCGACAGTGAGGGCATTCTTTTAAAAGATGGTGGAAATATTCAAATAGGTTAGGTGACATTTAGCTGATTTAGATCCAAGAACCATTATAAAAATCGGTGAAGGTATTTACACAGAACTTTTCTCTATATTTATACAGGGCAGTCACTCCAAAACATTATTAATTACGAAACGACATATGAGAATGATAACCGGAATGTAGTTATTACAATTATTACAAATAAAACCTCATAACTTAGGGTCAAAGAAGTATACAAATTGAGAATACTAAATAAAATGTGCCAAATATGGCTTGTGTAAATACCTTTATAAACCACCATTGTTGAGTTATTTCTTAGGACGACCACTGTATATTTTTTAATAAAACTATAATATGTGTCTTCATTGCCAATTGTGTTAACTATATGCCAGATATTATTGCCATCTGGCACATTTTTAGTTGCACATTCACGTAGTGGAGTGGAAGTATAGTGTTTTTTTCTTCCTTCTTAAATTCTTTGGGACTTCTTGCCGCATGTATGTTTTCTTTTTAAGCGGTGCTTGGGGAATCTACAAAATATATCACAATTAACCAGTATGTTACTGGTAAATAACCTCTACGCCTGTGACGTTTACGTCAAAGGATCAGCTACAGGTTGGTTTTTTTAAATAAACAACACAAATAAGTATAAAAACTTGAAATTAAATATTTCGCCGACGTTTCGGAAATCTAATCTGTTTCCCTTTTCAAGTTTTTTTTTTTGAAAAATCTTTTTTGCTGTGTATGACGAATACACAGCTCTAAGAATGTTGTGATATATTTTGTAGATTCCCCTAGCACCGCTTAAAAAGAAAACATACATGTGGCAGGAAGTCCCAAAGAATTGAAGAAGGAAAAAAATTAAGATAATGCCACAAATAACATTTAGACAAGTATAGTGGTGGTTAGAACATTTTCATTTCTTTTTAAATAGGTTTAGAATGTCATGGAACGTGAACATTCTAAATTTGAGTAAAGAAAGTATTTAGTGGTAAAGAAATTTTCATTCTCTTTTTTTTAAATAAATTTAGAATATCACGAAATGTGGACATTTTAAATTTGAGCGAAAATCAATTTTTTCATTATCTATTCCCTTTAGATGGTCCATCTGTATATTTTACAGTGAAAGTTTAACCATTTCTTAGGTGGCAGTAGCGTCAGCTAGCTACCAAATTTGACTGTTCTCCATCAAGCAGTTTTTTTTAGTTAATGCACTAACAGACAGACCGACAGACAGACAGACAGACGGACAGACAGACTAACGGAATTGAAAAACTTATATTTTCGTAATCTACACCATCTGAAACGTGAAAATCCGAAGAATTCTCGGAGGATGATTTTTTCTCAAATATAATACTTCCCTTCGGTATGCGAGGGAAGTAAAAAGGAAGGTGTAGGTAGCAAAAAGATTTTGAATTTAGTTCGACATCAATTTTATAGGTACCGCCAGGTGTCAATATATCGTATTTTTCGTATTTGTTCTTTTTGCATCCTTTAGGATAAAATATCGTGCAAAATAATTGTACATGTACACCAGACACCCTCGGTAAAATACGAAATACGAGGCGCGTTTCTATTTTTAGAAAGAGGCACATATGTCCTAATTTTTTTTCCCTTGTACCGTGCTATTATCTGATAATCACGCAAAACTAATAGCCATTTCACGTTATAAATTTAAACAATATTCGGCGTTGTTCGGTGACTGAATACAAAAAGTACAGTAGGTTGAATGATGAAATAATAATAAGGTTTGTCAAAAATAATGTGCTTTAGAAATTTCCGTTAATCTATGTAATTTCATCATGACATGCTTTTATGCTTTAAAAACTATTAGTAATTTAAATGATTTATAAATAAATTGTCTTTTATCACTTATATTTCATTGCTTTTCATTTCCAGCACAGCGAACAATAGCGCTAACTAGTGGATAAACTCCTGTGCATTTCAAGAAAAAATTAAACCATAATACATAAAATTTTCCATCTAAACCCTGAATAGTTTTCATGCATTTCAATTCCAATTTCGCTTTTGCATTAAAATTGGCATTTAAAACGGATTTCACAGTTAGTAAGCTGTAAAAAAGCGAGTGTATTTTTAGGATGTTTGATTGAAATTTTTTCATATCCTATACAAGGAAAAAATCAATCTGCATCGTGACTGTAACCAGTTTCATAAAAAATTTACTACACCGTTATCGTGTACATGAAGTTCATTTAAATTAAGGTCAACTGCGGATTAATAAGTCGATAGTCAGCATCCACGTTTAAGAGCTATTAATTTTAGATTTCCCCTTTCAGTTCATATTCAACGTATGTTCAACAGATTGCTATAAACAAAACTGTGGCATATTTAGTTTATTACAGCTATACTTCAGTTATCAAGTACATGAAGTCCATGTAAATGGTTTAAATAAAACGCTATTTGAAATCATGCGCGAAATTTTCAGGCATAATATTTTTAATCTCAGTTGAAAGAGCAAGGCTGCCTTACGTCCTCCCGTTAGTGACTAATAAACCTGACATAGCCCTCCTCAGCAATCAAAATCATCTTCGAGTCTCGCTCTCAAGCAGTTGCGGACCGGAATGTGGACGGTACCATTGTCAGATGGATATCGTCCATGTTGAGCACCCGCGACATCGAGATCACGCTTCGTAACGAGACGGTCAGGGCCAATGTGGACCAAGGATGTCCACAGGGAGGGGTACTATCCCCACTATTGTGGAATCTTCTGCTTGATGGGCTACTGGCCGAATTGAACGAGGCAGGTTTCTATGTACAAGCATACGCAGATGATTTGGCTAACATGATACGAGGCCAATTTGAGATGACTATCACGCGGCTCATACAACGGGCCCTCAACATAGTTCAGGATGGTGTAACAGACATGGGCTCTCTGTCAACCCCTTCTCTTACGGGCACACGTCTGTTTGTCTTTCCCGCACAGTAAGGCATCTTGAGGTAACCCTGGACTCCAAGCTGTCATGGAAAAACCACGAGGAAAGCGTGCGCCTCCTTATGGATGTGCAAACGCATCTTCGGTCCAAAACGGGGAATAAGTCCGAAGATTGATTTTTGGACATATACCACCGTGGTGAAACATATGCGGCATTGGTGGCGCTTCCAGGAGCGCTCCACAATTATGGCTCGCCTATGTGAAGTTCAAAGGCTAGTTTGCCTTGGAGTTACAGGAGCTATCGAACAACAATAGCAATGGAGGCCATTCTTGGACTCTCCCTTGCATATCGAGGTGGAACTGGAAGCTAAAAAAGCAGCAAATAGGCTGTTCAAAAATGGAATGTGCAATGGGACTGGCCGGGGATAGGGGCACACAGAGACCCTGGATCTGCCGGTAAGGGATCCGGTCATCACCCAAGCAGAAAATGACCGGTGTCTCCCTGTCAACAGGTTCACTATACCATACGCAGCGATGTTGCCCAGTCGAGAGGACTGGTAGTGCTATAATAATCGTCTTCTGAGTCCCAAAGGTCTCGAGTGGTACACAGATGGATCTAAAACTCGGGATACACGGCATACACGGCTGCATACCAAGGGCTTGTAAATCGGAGCCACTTGGACAGTGTCCTAGTGTATCCCCAGCAGAAGTATATGCCATACTGGTGTATGCAAGCCAGAATCTCAGCCAAGCAGCCTTGAGGGCTCGTGTGTCAACCAAAGTGACCTCAAGTCTAGTTTTAAACTGTCGGAAAATTCTGAGAGAACTGTGCAAACACAACTCCGTCAAACTCATTCATATGGGTGCCCGGTCACAGAGATGTGGGGGGTAACGAAGAAGCAGACCGACTGGCGGAAGAACGAGCAATAACTCCATTCTCTGGACCCGAGCCAGCCTTCGGTCTGCCAAGAAGTCTGATTCAATCAGAGTTACGAAACTGGGCCACTGCAAGGTTCAACTATTGGACTCTGGACTGAGGCAGTCGTGGCTCGATATAAAGGATACCTCTATTGACTGAATCACTAAGTGGTTGCTTGGGCTTGACAGGAAAAAAATGAGGCGGAGTAGGCTCAGTAACAAAACACTGTCCTCTGAACAGACATCTTCATACAATGGGGTTGAAAAGCATCCCTATTTGTAGGATGTGTGGAGTGGAGGATGAAACCACCACTCATATCTTACACAGTTGCGCACCCTTAGGTGCGTTAAGGTATAGGCATCTCTAAAGACAATTCTTGCAACCGGAGAGATTACGGGATCAACCCTGGACTAGACTGCTATCCACTCTCAGAGCCCAAGATCATACCGACCTGTCATAAATCATCTATGTAATTGGCAGACCGAATACAGAAAGCAGTGCCACATGATTCTGGCTTCTACAGTCACTAACCCCATTTGATATGGTAAGTGGCTGTAGCCATTGTGTTGGTGCTCTTTCCATATGAACAAAAGACTGCCCGTCGCTTTGGAAACCAAGAAAAGGAGTAGGAGTTATCTGTGATTCCTTGTTGAGATCTGGACTCTGAGTTATTGGAGAAGATATCAGCATGGTCGCCAAGAGATCGCAAGAATCTGGAACGAATTCCAACAGAGCTGAATTCTTAGATGTAACGCCAAGGGATCACTACAAAATTCTCTTTAAATAGAAGTGCGGTAAATTCATAATAATAACACCGCAGGTATACAACCCGTCTTATCCCAAAGGCCTGAGAGGATCTTGTGCAGGAGAAGAATATCATGTCGCGACAATAAACAGTATTCGAATATACTAAAATTTATATATTTTTTGAAAAAATCCCAGCGTCACCACCGGGAATAGAAACCTTAGTGTTAAATATGCTTATTTTTTAGATTATAAGGATACGGATATACCGAACATGTCTCACTGAGCGCGGTGGAAGTCGAGGTCGCGATCGCTACATCGATCTCATCTCCTCGCAAAACTAATCTCTATATAGTAAAGATGCATTCACCAATAGGGTATTTTCATTAATCTGAGATGAAAGTGGAAATGCTTATATTTGAAAAATGCATATTTTTTAAGTATTTTTGGCACAGAAAAAAATATGTTATATAAAACTATAAAATTATAATTTTAATTAGAAGTTTAAATTTTTCATAATGACGTCACTAACCGAAAACTAGGTAAATCACCAAAAAACTATTGGCAACACTGACACCACACTGTTAATCTGGTGACAGTGGTGTGACTCATTAATTTTCAATATTTTGTTTGTTTAGCTAATTGTTTGAAAACATTCTATACAAGCATACAAATATGGAAACTAATTATGTAGAAGGTAGATCAAACGTCGGTTTTAATGAAATTTTACACTCATTCACAGGTCGATATTAGGTGCTACACAAAACTGAACATCTGTTTATGAAACAAACAAAAAATAAGGTTATAGTTACATGAAATGTCAAATCACAAATCACCAACTTGAAACTCCCTAGAAATAAGTACATTTCTCGCTCTATTTGAATTATCGCTTAATGACGTCATGAAAGTTTAACTAATTTTTTTCCGGCTTAAATAAAAAAGTAAAAAAGAAAGAAAAAACACGTATTCCTTATTTTTATTTCTAGTTTTCAATTTTCAAATTAAAAAAATATGGGAAAATACCCCATTCACCCTCACCACTTACCACGCGGTCCATATCGATGTACATAGCAAAACAAAATAGTGTTATGAATTACACCCCCTTGGAACTGGAGATGATACGCCTATGCCTACTAATAGTGACTGGAAAGACTCTAGAAAGAGCCATGAACTTTTCTAGAGTGTGGTGGAAGAATATTCTGGTTCAATCTAGAGGTAATTTCAGAGTATATAAGGCGCGATTACCGGCGCAGAGGAGGAAGTTTATAGAAGTGACGTTCGGTAAAAAGTGAGGTTAAATAAGAAGTAAAGGTTATTTTGAAGTATTGTAGAGACAGTGAATTATTAAATAAAGTGTTAGTGTTTATCTCTTGTTGAAATTATTTTAGAACCCACGGATTCATACAGGGTGTTTCCTAAAAGGGTGAAAATACGCAACAATAGTTTGTGTTTCCATTGCGGTGGAACTGTAGACATCACGGTAAATGCAAGCTTATTGGTGCATATTACTAACCACTCAAGTGGAAGCAAATCGACGGCAAACAAAGAAACAAAGAACTGATATTAAACCTCTCCGGTATGTTCCGGTTTCGTAAGAACATAGAGATGACATCAATGTAGCGATCGCGACCTCGACCTCCACCGCGCTCATCGAGGCATTTTCGTTCCGTACTTAAGCCACTTCCCATATTTTATTACTCATTTTCTCAAATCAGTTATAAGTGTGTTTTGAGTCTATATACTAGTATGCCATTTACTTAAGTTCAAATTAAATTTTACATTTTGACTACGTTTTTATTTTTAATCATAGTCGTACGATTATTATTCTCCCATAATAATCGTAATCGGTATAGCAGAAATCGTTTCACTACTGTATTTTAGGCGTCATTTGTCCGATTAATGAAGGCATAATTAGGGCAGACTGTATATATATTAGATATATTAAGATTTTTTCTTGGATATATTCACGATTGTATCATTTCGAAGGTACAATAAACATTATTATTATTATTATTATTATTATTATTATTATGTTAGGTGTTCTAATGTCCTGTTTTATTTACATATAATATACGAATTTAATTAAGTAACGGTAATACATTTTTAATAAATTTGCCTAAAACATTTCGCTTTTAGAAACACAAAAGATAAGAATACAGATAATAATAATAGGCAGTAAATACCTGATTATGAATGTACTTCAGGAAAATGCAATAACATGTTTAAAACTTTTGTCATGGTTTTATTCGCCATTTGCTATTACTGAGGTGTAATAAAATATTTATGAACATAATGCTTGCAGTTAATATTGTACGTTTAATTTACTACAGCCATATTCTAACACTAAAAACGATGAATGTCTGCAAAAGTCTGCACGTTTTTTGTGAAAAGTAACATCTTGTGGTTTATTTAATTTTTAATTTAAACTTTCATATATCAGAATAATGAAATGCAAGTAACTCGTAGGTGCTTAAATATACTAAACTGAAGTTAACCTTAACATAAATATGTATTTAATATACATAGTCACATGCATCGTTAAATATTTTAGGTTATGAAATATTCTTTCACAGATTCAGCATAGCACGATTTTATTCATTAAGGTATGAAGACTCCAGATTCTTTATGGAAAATTACGACTGTTCGTAAACTACCGTTTATTTTACTACGTGCAACACTCACGTTAAGAAGACTGTATTGAAAAAGAGCAAACTAAATCGACAAAATAGAAAACCAATATCGTTACGATAAGAGCTGACATCACATATCCCTTCAAAGGAAAAGTTAAAGAAATTTTCCCACAGCTATGAGACTTGTAAAAAGTGAAGCATGTGGATGGTCTAAACATGATTTTCATCCCCGCAGTCCTAAAGAAGGGTGGTTTTAAGAAATATACACATGTATATGAATTTTAGCGCTTTTTTGCATTTCTCCTTGTCTTGAGGAAAAACTCTATACATTTTGGTGAAAAACGTCAGGAGTGCAAAGTTATACACCATAAAATTTCCCACAAATTTTATCTTTACATTTTTGTCCGAATTTCGCATAGTTTCGTCGCTAGAGAACGTGAAAGAAATATATACATATATAGAGTTGTGGGTCTTTTTTTTAGATTTTCAGCCAAAAATGCATTTTGGTGAAAACTATCAGGAAAGCAAAGTTGTGGAGCACAAAATTTCCTACAAATTTTGTCTCTACGTTTATTTAAATTTTTTTCGAATTTTGGATGCGGAATTCGAACAAAGACGAAGAGACAAAATTTGCAGAAAATTTATTGCTCTACAAGTTCGCTCTCCTAATATTATTCACCAAAGTGCATAATTTTGGCTGAAAATCTAAAAGAGGCGCAAAAGTCTCTTTATATATATTTTTGGCGCCCTCTAGCGGCTAAACTATGCCTAATTCGGATAAGACGTAAAAACTAAATTTGTAGAAAATTTTATGCTCTACAAATTTGCTTCCCCGACATCTTTCACCAAAATGCATAGTTTTATCTCAAAATAGAGAAAAAGGCGATAAATCGCTGAAATTCATATATATGTAAATGTTGTCTGTAATTATTTATTTGTGGCATATTCAGATTTTCTTACTTTTTATTGGGTATTTTGCCACTGAAAAATATGTAAAAATTTTAAATATTTTTCAGTGGCAAAATACCCAATAAAAAGTAAGAAAATATGTAAATGTTTTTCAAAAACTACCATTTTTTAGAACTGCGGGGGGTGAAAATTATGTTTAGACAACTTAAATGATTCACTTTTTACAGGTCTCATTGCTGTGGGAATTTTTTCATAAAACAACGATTTGTCGATGTGGTGCGTGCTGCACCATCGGCGACGACTCTAAACAAACGATATTCACCTTCTTAAGAGACTCTCATACACCATGCCACGACATGAATAATTTTCCAGAAATTGTATATAATCTGACTGTTCGATAGCCTGCTAACAAACAACGTGAACATAACATGGCTAAGAATATACAGGGCTCCATTTTGAATTAAATTCACCCTACCACACTAGGTGTTGCCAATTTTCCGACAGCCATTATTAGCCATTTTTTCTAAAGCATACTTTTTGTTATGTAAAATTTTCTATCGTCTATTTTTTGTTCGTTTTTGTAGCAAAACTTATGGTGCGTTTCTGTATGAAAAAATACATAGATGTAAATCGGCAAGAACAACATGGCCGAGTGTCTCGACAGATTTTCCCCCACTCTACAAACGACATATACGTGCTGCTCATGAGATTTGGGTAGGCTAATTGGGCTAAAACCTGTTGAATGGCTGTGTAATGAATACAATAAAGTGAAATGAAATAAAACAGTACAATGTCAAGTTGTTCAATTGTATTAATTTATAATTTAATATTTTTTTACCATTTTCTTAAGCAAAAAGTTCAATTAAATTAAAGAATTTGCTATCTAAATGACATTGTTTTGCTTCTAGAAAGTTCTTGTTGTAGATTTTTTAGATACTTTTTATTTGAACATTGGAAATATTTATGTTCGCATATGGGGGTCGAGTTACCAGTTTTCGATCAAGGTCAAGAGACATCGGTGTCACGGTCGAGTGAGACTGTCGTATATGCAACGGCTGATATATGCAAATGTAATATGGGTTGCATATATCACAGGGGATCAAGTTACCAATTTTAATTTAAGGTCAAAATACAGCGGTGTCTCAATCGAGAGTGGAGTTTATGTTTTATGTATGGTGTTATCATTTCCAATGTCCCGATGGTTGCAAGAATTGCGAAATCTGTGAATTCTTCATTAGACTTGCAAATAAATGATACGGCTGCGCCGTATTTATTTTCTCGGGTAACTGGAATATTTTCATTTTCAGTGAATTGCATTTATGTGATATTTTTGGAAAATAGAATTATGAAATACTGTTAGGTTTGTAATGCACTATGAATGTACAAGACTTGAGCAAAATCGTTGGGGGAGTTTCCAAGAAAATCGAAATTTTCAATTTTGATGAGCTAAACAAATTCGGAATCATGTTTAGTGGGCAAGAATACAGGGGCAATCATGATCTGCACTGCGATTTACTAAACATTCGAAAATTTTCAAATGTTGATCCACTTTTGCCCATTTACGAAAAATCTTGACGTGAAGCTAAACAGACCTCGAGAACGTGTGCAGTGGGCCAAAATACTTCTTGTACATGAGTTCGAGATTCTCGTGTACCTGCCATTAGGTAGTTTATTAAGTTATCTCCCACAGATGCAAAGTGGTGGCTAAATGATAAGATAAGATAAGATAATGGTTATTTGACTACGTTACATACACAATATACATTTGTAGAAAGACGACAAACTGCTATACAGTTAAAATATTACTGAACAATATAAAAGAATATACAATATTTAAAACGATTTATTACATGCACGGGCATAAGTACATAAATAAAATATAATTAGGTATATACGTACAAAATTACAATATAAATGTATATAATTATTAACTGTGAGTACATGACACTCTAACGAGGTATGAGTAATTAATACGCGTACCTAATTTGTATTTAGGTCGGCGTTCATAGATTCGTCAACGAAATAAAAACAGAATTTCACCATAAAACTATTTATCGTTTTTTTAAATTTATTGTGTTAACATTTTTTTTTTACATATTTAGGTTAAGAGAATTCTTGACCGACTTTGTTACGTGATATCTTGATGTTTTTAGTTTTGCCGACCTAATATCATGACTATGGTAATTCACTAGTCTTTTATAGAGGTTTACATATATAAATAAAGACAGAATCGGCAGTATACCGTATTTAATGAACAAAGGTATGCAGTGTTCCTTAGGATTTACTTTGAAATAATTCTAATTGCCTGTTTTCGGTGCCAACATTTTTTTATCGCATTGCTCGCATTACGATACCATAGCTAATTTGTGAATGAAAAAGTGCATAAAAACCTGAAATGAGTGTATCAGTATTGACAAAATGTTTAAGCCGCCTCAGATGAAATATATAACTTGACAACTTGTTACTGAGTTGCTCAATATGGCACGATCAACTCAGGGTGTCATCCAGGACAACACCTAGAAGTTTTACACTGTCCCTCTTTGTGTTGTTATTTGTGGAAAAAACTAATTTTTGAGTCTTATCACGATTTAATTTTAGCATATTGCAGTTATATCAAAGTTCCGCTCGATTTTCATTCTCACTGATGACATCTTGTAATTTCTCTAGACTTTTGTCAGAATCGCGAAGGATTGGGTCGTCCGCAAATATGATAATACTGCTTGGAAAAAGGTAGTGAAATAAATCGTTTCAATAAATAATAAAGAATAATGGATCCAGGACCGAACCCTGAGGTACATCATGTCTTACGGTTCTTAAATTAGATTGATCATTATTTATGGAAACACACTGTTGTCTATTTTGCAAATAAGACGGAATAAGGGAGAACGGTGGACCTTTAATTCCGTAAAAACTAAGTTTTTTCATCAAAAGCCCATGATCGACAAAGTCAAAGGCCTTGCTAAGGTGATCAGCAGTGTGCTAGCCCTCTTCAAAGCCTCCAACAATGTGCTTACAAGTTTATAGATTGCGTTTATTGTTGAACACTTACTTCTAAAACCAAATTGGTACTTATGCAGCAATGATAATTTCTCAAAGTATTTTATTAGACGATTTTTTAGAATGATTTCAACAATCTTGCCAAAAATGGGTATGGTTGATATAGTAAGGTAATTATCAGGGATACTTTTATCCTCTTTTTTAAATATTGGTATGACTTTAGCGACCTTGAAAACATCTGGAAAAAATCCTTCACTAAAACACGTGATGCAAGTTAGAGGAAATACTGAGGTAACTAAGGTCTCTTTAAACATTTTGCTGTTTAAATCGTAAATGTCGCTGCTATAAGAATATTTTAGGGCTAATGTGTCTGGTAGAATGTTAGAGTTTACTGTATTCTTTTGACAAATCTTTATTTCAGAGGTGATAGATATTCTGTTTTATTATTTTTATTACTGTATTAAAGTATTTGACATACCTTATTCGATATTAGAGATCACTGTAAAAACTAATAAACTGTCCATCTGTACATATTCGCACAAGGTCCAAAATAAAGTAAAATTGGTCCACCGACGACCATTAATGAAATCGACCGTTGACTCTAAAATAAGAAACCCCTCAAGTCCTGCACTGCGCTCAGCAACCGAACTAAATCCACAGACTGAACGGGTAAATTGCATGTCACTCTCGAAAGACGAATAGGCCGACGTGAAATTTGTTTCAACTAGTTCTTAAAATGGAATTCTAAAACCTCCCAGTAATTACTGTTTACCATCAAAGTAGGTCTTAATTTACTTTAAACAGCTTCTGTCGTCGCTCTATCATAAATGCTACCTTTGTTAAGTCGTCCATTTCATTTTTAAATTAAAGTTTCGGCTAGGAAGAACATTTACATTTACACTGAAAGCTTTTGGTGAAAAGCTGAGCGAAGTTGTGGTACAAATAAAGCGAGGAGTGTATGCAACATTTAAATATGAAACCTTTAAATGAATTTGTTATCGTATATCACTTGTGCTTGCGTTGGAAAATGCATTTAATGTTCGAGAAATATAAAATTAAACATTTATTCTTGTAAATATGTACGTAACAGTCTGGCGATTGTGAGTATTCACCAAGCAAGCGTCAGATAATTTTTTACGTCAAAGTGAGATAGAAGGTTGCAGTTTCCATCAATCGCTAGATATTATGATTCTGAACATTTATTTACCTATTGGCGAAGAAAAATCTCTTCTGCTTAATTTTTCCAGCTGATGGAATTTTCGAAAAACAGATTTTTTCTCGATAACCTTTTTTTCTCGAAAGATGGAAGAAAATATTCCAAATAAAAGTTTTAGACAATAAAATTATCTATCGGTATATTTAAATCCCATGTCAAAATAATGAAATCTCACCTCATAACTTTAAAGAAACCAAGGAACTAACTGACTCTTTAATTCCAAAATGCCCTTTGAAAAATAGGTGATTGGGTAGAAAATGTAGCAAAAGCACAGCTAATAGTGTCAAAAAGAAGGTAATGGGAATAATTTTGACAATATTTATTTTTGCGTGACTTGAAATAAAAACCGAGAAAATATGTTTTGGGATCAAGTATAGATGTAGACGTTCTCAGACTCATACTGTATGTTTCTATTTCTATTTTCATAATTTGATAATGAAATATTTACCTTGGACATTTTAACTTTTTTCTTTAATCTGGCCGGTAGAACCTGAGATATTATCAATATTGAGAAATAACCTATTTAGTTCAATAATTATAAGGATTTCCATAACAAAGAATGTTATCTGCGATTTTCCTTCAGTAACTGATAGTGGAGGGATTATACATCATAAAACCACAAAAATCAGTTCTGGGGGTACCTCGTAACCCTCCAAAATATCACCCCTTCTGCGAAAAAAGCCTTATTTTACTGATAGCTCATTAACCGCTGAAGACATAAAAAAACTGCTCATTATAAAAAAAAAATTCCCTAAAAAAAGTCCTCTTGTAATTTTCTTGTATATGGCATGGTTTTCGAGAAAGTTGATATTGAAAAAATCGCAAAATTTGTATTTTTAATGTGCACGAATTTTCGTTTATTTGAAATTTCTTGCGCGAGGCCTATTATAGAAGGAATTGAATTGCTCGAAAACTAAACATGCTAGGAAGAAAAATCAAAATGAGTTTTAAAGGGGATATAAAATACACTTCTGTGTTCCCATTTTTGGCTATTGATATCTATTAGTATATAAAAATAACAATATAATATAGTTACCTCTTCATTTTCTGCACTTTTAACTATTCACAGGCCCATAAAAAATAGCTGACTTTAATATAAGTTATAACTGCATTATCTTTTAGTTCAAGGTAGTACTTCAATGCAGAAAAAGTTAGGAATAAATATATTCACATTTACAAATTTACCAGCATGTTGAAATTAGCCAAATTTTGGCCAATTTTTTATTGTTTCCAAGAAGTAAAAAGAAGACCCAAACATCTTGATTATTTAGCTCAATTATTTTTTTTTGAGTTTATATATTATATAGCTATTGTTTCTAATAATTTAATAGTTAAAAAATCGTATTAAAAAAATATCATCTAAAAATTGAACATTCAGCCTTTTTTGGATTTTTCTTTAGCTAACTTTAACATGCAGATAGATTTGTTAATGTGAATATTTTTACTCCTAACTTTTTTTGTATTGCACTAAAAGATAATGCATGTATAACTTATATTATAGTCAGTTATTTTTTATGGCCCTGTGAATAGTTAGATGCACAAAAAAAATCAAGAGGTAACTATATTATATTATTATTTCTATATACTAGCAAATATCAATAGGTCTCAAAAATGGCAACACAAGAGATTATTTTATATCCCCTTTACAACATATTTTAATTTTTATTCCTAGCTTGTTTTGTTTGCGAGTAATTCAATTTTCTCTATAGGCCGCGCGCAAAGAATTTCAAATAATCGAAAATTCGCGCGTATTAAAAATACAAATTTTGAAATTTTTGTCAACATCGATTTTTCTCGAAAACCATGGTATATACAAGGAAATTACAAAAGGACTTTTTTTAGGCATTTAGTCAAGCTTTCTTTTTTATGTTGAGCAGTTTTCTTATCTTCCAACGGTAACGAGTTATCATTAAAATAAGGCTTATTTCACCAAAGGGGTGGTTATTTTGGGGGGGTTGCGCAGCACCCCCAGAACTGATTTTTTCGGTTTGTAGTTTTGTGGTTTAATCGTCGCACTAACAGTTATGGAAGAAAAATAACACATAACATTTTTTGCGAGCTTCTGGTGTATTTTTTTCTTTTTCGACTGGACTAATTGTGAAAAAGTTAATAACATTTTATTGTGGGGTTTGGTTTGAATCTATCTTAAATCTTTTGCTTATTAGAAATTTTCGTTTTTATTTTTCAACTGTACATTCTTTGACATCTTGGAAAAATATAAGTATATTTAATTGGACGTAATTAATTGTTCCGCTGCTTCTCCACTCAATGAAAGTTTCATATATTGTGGATGCGCGTATGTTCCATTATATTCAATCTACCTCTCTTTGAATACGTGAGTGTATGATAATAAGAAAGCAATTATTTTTCACTTTAAAAACGGAACAATGAACTGAATGTTTATTATGTGATCATTACAATTTTGTTGATAAAATATGTTAATGTGAAGGTCGAATTTTAATCAATGTATAATTTTTTTTTTTCTAAAGCTATGTCGGGAAGTTGCAGGCGTAAATATAACAAGCAAGAAACTCTTTTATTTTTTGAAATCGATTCCAATTTTTAGAGCGGTTTGAAAAATTTGGAACATTTTCGGAGTAAAGGAGACGATTAAGAAATGTTTAAATAATATTTCCTCTGCAGATAAATCATTAAAATTAGAACCTAAATCGTCTACATTGGTGCACGATTCCAAAAATTATACCGTCTTCCTCGATTTTCACTCTCTTGAAGTTTAGTTGCGTAAAAGACAATATATTGATAATCAGCCCACCTTCTTGAGAATACCCTTGGTTGATTGGTTCAATTTTCATGCAAATTACTTTTTCCCGAAAACATTTCTGGAATTAGAGGAGTAAATTGGTTTCTTCGTTCTTTTTTAATTTTGAGGTTGAATTCCATTATTTGGACATCGGGTTTAAACAAATTGATGCTCTTTATAACTGTTATTTGAAACGCCTTTTCCCATATTTAAAAAAATCGGTAAAGGTATTTACACAGAACTTCCCTCGTTATTTGTGCATGGCAGTCACTCTAAAAAATTAATAATTACGAAACGACATTGAGAATAATAATCGGAATATAGTTATTGCTATTATTACAAAGAAAACTTGACAAGTTTTGGTCAAAAAAATATACAGATTGTTTTTTCTGAAATACCTAGGTTTGGAATGTCATGAAACGTGGAACTTTTAAATTTGAGCATTCTAGTGTTAATTTTTTTTCCAAACTGATAACAAAACGTTGCAAAAATTTTTTTCCGAAATTGGTTTGGAATATCATGAAACGTGGAAATTTTAAATTTGTGCAAAAAAAATGTTTCGTCTGTTCTATAGTAGTGATACATAAGTAAATGGATTAAAAATGTTTTCAAATTTTTAAAAAAAATTTTCAAAAACATTTTTAAATTTGTTTGAATAGTTCTGAACAAAGAAAAAAAAATTCTATCTTAGTGGTAAATTTTTTTAAAAATAGTCAAAAAAATTTCTAATTTTTCTTTTAAATAGATTTAGAACGCTATGAAACGTGGAAATTTGAAGTTTGAAAAATAAAAAAAAATCCATCTAGGTATTTTAGTGGTAAGCAAATTTTCAAAAATGTTAAAAAAAAATTCAAAATTTTTGGAAATTTTAAATTTGAAGAAAGAAAAAAAATATTTCATTTCACTAGTAAAAATTTTTTCAAAAATATTTTTTTTTCCTAAAATAGGTTAAGCGTGTCATGAAACGTAGAAATTTTAAATATGAGCAAAAAAATTTTTTTTTCATCTTGGTAAAAATTTTTTCAAAAATGGTGAAAAAAATTTTCAAACATTTTTTTTTCTGAAATAGGTTTAGCGCGTCATGAAACGTGGAAATTTTAAATTTGAGCAAAAAAAATTTTTTTCACTATTTATTTCGTTTAGACGGTCCACCCTGTATATTTTCCAGTGAAATTTCTACCATTTCTTCGATGACAGTAGCGTCAACTACCTACCAAATTTGACTGCTCTCCGTCAAGTAGTTTTTTTAGTAAATGCACCAACAGACAGACAGACAGACAGACAGACAGACTGACGGAATTGAAAAACCTATATTTTCGTAATCTACGTGTTCTGAAACGTCTGAATCCGAAAAAATCTCGGAGGGTGATTTTTTCTCGAATACAATACTTCCCTTCGGTATGCGAGGGAAGTAAAAAAAGTTATCACGAAAAAAAGAGGTTTTCAAAATTCTGTGGGCTGTAAAAAAATAAATACAACAGATATTTATTCGCCGATCTAGGTGCTTGTTGAAAATCATAAAATGATATATTAAGCGTACTTAGATACTCGCCCGATACTTAAAATATTCTGTTTTTCCAGGTACTTTGAGCGTCCGAAGCTCTATTTTTTCTTTTTGGTGCATTTTTAACAGTTTCAGTTTATGTTTAAAATCGTGTTTAAACAAATTGATGTTGTCTATAACTTTTATTTGAAATTCCTTTTCTCGTATTAAAAAAAAAGTTATCAAGAAAAAAACTCTTTTTCAAAATTCCATAGGCTGTAAAAAAATAAATAGAAGAGATATTTATTCGCCGATCTATGTGTTTGTTGAAAATCATAAAATGATATATTAAGTGTACTTAAATACTCGCCCGATAAGTAAAATATTCTTTTTATCCTACTTTGAGCGTCCGAAGCTCTATTTTCTTCTTTTTAGTGCATTCTTTAACCGTTTCAATTTGTGTTTAAAATCGTGTTTATTAATTTTTTAAATCATATTATATTCATTTTCTTCTTTTTAGTTTTATTCCAATTAGAATATGTATTTTTTCGATAAAATTGCTTTTGTATAAATGACAAAACCTATTCGTCATCCCGAAGCCGTCATTTTGAATTATTGAGTTTCGACTAAATATTTATAATTTGGGACATCAGAAATTCTCAGATATCGATTTTCATACGAATCAGACCGTACATTACAAAGTTTATCCACCATTTTGACACCACCATTTTGAATCGATTGTTAAATTTGTACCAGATAATTGCAATCTGCAACCTCGATATCCCCTTGTCATTTATCGTCTAATTGGACTGAAAATTAGTCCAATTAGACGATAAATGACATAACCTATCTACTATACTGACACCGCCATTTTGAATTTTTGAATATCAATCGGACATTTGTAATGTGCGACCTCAAAAGTTCCCAGATACCAATTTTTTGTAAAATCGGATATTAAATGACAATATACTGTCTGCCGCCTTGGTAACGTTAAAATATCAAATTGTATTGTTATATGAACTGTCACACAGGAAATAGTCAAATCCAGGTCAGTAGCAAATGTTTGTATAAATAAAACATATTCGATCCAGTCTAGTTAGGAATTAAAAAACAATTAAATAATGTCAAAGCTGAGAGTAGAATTGTTTAATAATAGAACATAAATATATATAAACATGACATTGTCCGGTGTAAAGGTCTGGTAAATAAACAAGTAGTTGCTAAATATATAAAACGAATAATCAGAACAAACGGGGCTCTCTTGGTTCTTTTGATTTGATTTAAGTCTCGACGTCTTAGTGTCGACAGTCAGTTTTAATTTGTGTATCCGAAGTGACACATCTCCTTCCACCAATGGTAAGGCCCATTTCCAAGTGTTACAATTATTGTTGTTATGTTCTTTGTCCCTAAACCATTTTAAGGCCCAGTGCTAGAAAATAAATGCTATATTGTTTTTACATCTGTCTTGTTAATTACCGACAACCCCAACCTCTAGTGAAGCCAAGTCGCCCCTGTAATGACCATTCCGGTGGTTGTGACGGAACCATATACATATGCCAAATTTTAAGTCTATGCGACGTCTGGTAGTGGGTAGACAGTAAGTTGTGAGATTTGCTTACAATGTTAGGAAGTTACAGGTCAAGTTAATAGAAGCGTCTTAAAAAATGAAGTTTGAAACGTTTCTCTATTGAACAAATATTAAAATTTTTTTTAAAATATTTAAAAAATCCCAAACAGAACTACAGAAACACATCAAAGAACTTAGTCAGAAATTAAAAGAACTAAAAAACAAGCCATTATTCTACTTTAAGCGTTAAAGTTAATTTCCTCCTTTTGGCTTTAAGAAAAGGTCTCTCACTCCTCAATTTAGGGATTAAATTGTGCGCCAATCATATTACAAGCTTTTCTTTGAAGGCGCATTTGAAATTAACGACTAGTGGACCTACAAAACATGTAGGATATCATATTCAACACATTCACGGAAATTAAGTAGCAGACCAGGAGGTAAGAAAAGCGACAGAGCGGTAATGGGGGTAATGGCAGGTCAAAATTCATCCAGAGGACATAGGAAATGCATTAAAGAAAAACCGCTGTCCAAGGAATTACTATTTCCACGTCCAAATTTTCCATCCGTCTCTTTAAAGGAAAACATCTTGACTGTAATAGGGTGCGTGCACTATTTTTTTTTAATCGAAAATTATAAAGTGCTCATAGTATTTAGTATAGCTGAAACAATTTTTCGGCGAAAAAAAGTTTTTAAGTAATTTTAAAAGAAATTTAGTTTTGAATTAAATATTCGCCACCAAAAAGGGCAAACCTATATCCTATTCATATGTGACATCACTCATCATATACGTCAATCTACAATCTGTCAAACACACGTTCTACGACTTAAGTGAAGTTAGCAACGCGTTGCCAGCAACGCATTACCAACTTCACCCTTTTAATTTAACTTGGCAATGGATATAAGTTTTGAGTTTGATGATGTCACTGAACTGAACTGAACTTGATTGAATAAAAACTTTTTATTTGGACTAATATTATTTTTTATTTATTGGTGAAGTTAACATCATTTGATACGAAACATTTTCCTGTTGAGGAAGCTCTGTGTCTCACATCACTTTTAATTTTACATGTCACATATTTACTACGAAAAAATGGTTTGGCCTGCTCCCCCACAATTTTAGTCTGTATAATTTGACCTATGTCTTGTTGATAAAATTGTTCTAACACATGTTTGTCTGTATCTAATCTGACCTGATCAGTGCTCGTACTGGGTTGATCAAAATTTACAACTGGTGATAAATATTCCATTCATTATATATCGTTTCCATATTATTAGCCAGCACAATTTGAATATCATCTTGATAAACATGTTTCATCGCATGTTCGTTTAATCTGACCTGCTCGGTGCTTTTGGATTGATGTCAATCTGTAACGGGTGATACATCTTCTAATATAATGGAATTCGTGTCCTGCATTAAAGCCTACTCAACTAACTGTTCTCTTTGCCGCTTTAAAGGGAGATATTGTTCTGGTGCAAACGCATCTCTTTTTGTTTCTGGTTGGTAGGTAAATATGCGTGGAACTACATCCTCATTCAAAATCATATATCCTCCCATAAGTTTGTATCGTAATTTTTCATGTCTTCCTCAAGCTGAAAATAATAAAGAAGTATATTTATATCTTGTAATAATATATAACATAGGTGGAAGTTCATAGGGTTTTAAATATAACTAAGTAATTAGATTATTAGTTTCAATTCAAAATACATATCATACAAGCATAATTCTAAGGGAAGTATATATCTAGTATGATCTATTTACAATATTAAGGGTAATGAATCATTTAGCTATTGTCGATTAGTTTCTACCATGATAATAACAAATAAATTGTACTTACATTAAACATGATCTTCACAACAATAAAATGCGCATTTCGATTTGGGAACATTGCGATTCTCTGCTTCAAATCATTTCATTCTTCGTGAATAATTGGATTTAGGAACACTTATATTTCATATATGTGTCGGACTCAGTATAAAGCATATGTCGGACTCAGTATAAAGAACTGACACAACACAGTACATTTATTAGAGAACTCCAAAATGTAAAGCTAAGGCAATCCGGCCTAATATTATACAGCAGATGGCATCCATTACCCACCGACGTCAGTTCGGAACCGGAGGCGGAGGTTGAACCCAGTATACAATAGTCACAATGACCAAGCGTGCTCATCACATAACAAAGTTCAGCTCCATGCGCTTTTTTCCGCTTATGATATATACCTTTTATAAATTCTACACTCCGTATAAATGAATAAAAAGGCATATTTAATGTGCGTGTGATGTACATTTCACTTATGGAGTAAGGCGAATAAAATTATTTTATCTGGAATGCACACCGAAGCGACGTTATCAAAGTATGGTGCGAATTTCCGCAATGTTTACCGCTGTAATGCTGCTTTCAGGGGTTATTCCTGAATATTTATGCTATGTTTGTCGAGATAAAGCCATCCGAGTTTTGTAAGCCATATCTAGCTACGGAAATAATACCATACTTTTAGCATATGGCTTATGAATACTTAAAGAAATATTAACTTTTTAAAGGTCGGTGAACGAAAATATCACTGTCTTTTCCTTCAAATCAAAAAGAGTGCTTTCACGAAGGAGTGTTCCACAGAGGGGTACGATTATACGCTAATCTGTTATAGTTAGGTGTAAAAAGAAACGTTAGTACAGTCTTTATAGTGCAAAAATATCTTTAACCGGGGCGAACTTGTAACACAAATGCTTTTATATACTTTAAAAGGTACATTTTATGACAAAGGTACTTATAATTCCCAAGTCTAAATCCGAAAATTGAATCAAAATCCAAAACAGCTGCTGAATATTTTATATTTTTACATAATAGACAGTATCTTTAAGACATGTTGGAAAGTATTTTTGACAATTGCTTGCGTAGTTAGAATGTATTTATACATTTTTTTTTTGAAAACCAAGAGTGGTGAATTTGGCTTTGGCCACTTAACTTTTAAGAGTAAGGGTAACTTCACTGAACGGTAACTTCACTGAATGAATGTTAGAGGCCCAAATACGAGAAAATATACGATTTTACTGAGAAACGTATATCTTGTATCATATGTTTCCCCAGTATCTCATTGTGGCGACGCTCGCAAATTCGCTTGTGGCATAGAAACTGTAACAGTTAGATGGCCGAACAATGTCTCATTGTATAGTGTAAAAGTGTCATTTTATGTGCGTCGTATGTCTCGAGTCGAAATTCGCAATGTAGAAGCGTCACAACTGTACCAAGAAGTGACATTTTGGGACTCTCGGTGAGATTTCAATTGATTGTTTCCAGTTTCGTATTCCAATACGATTCTCCAGTAATTCTCGCAGCGCCACAAGTCGGGGAATCTCGCAATTCTTAGCTGGTGAGAAAATATTTATTTTCCCACAATTCTGCCGCTCCGGAACGATACTGACCGAAGTGAGACGAAATTTTACTGTGCTTAATATATATTTCAAATCGCATTACTAGATTTCCGATTATCCCTGCCAGCATTTGCACACGTATCCAAGGTGGCACACGCTAGCAAAGTAGGCCACGTGTGGGAATTTTGAATATAAAATTACAAAGAAATTCAATAGAAATCTGTGCTCTTCTGGAATTGGTCTTCAGCGTGCTGAGCTGGGCTAATATCAGTAACAGTACTCTATTGCAATGTTACCACGGCGGTCAGAATATAAGTCGACCTCCAGGTCTTGCAGCGTGTTGCGCTGCGATCTCTTGCGTTGTCAAGTTATTTATCCTACGCCGTTACGAAGCAGAAGGTACTACCCAGGTGGGTAGCGACGTTACCAAGTAGGATCGAGTATAAGACTTCTGTCTGTCCTGCAGCGTGTTGAGCTGGGATCTGTGTCGTTAGTAATTTATTTATCTGACGTCGTTGCACCACCGTAGATACTCCACAGTTGCTAACGACGTCACCGAACCGGAGGGGACATAAATCAACCGATAGAAACTCTGCATCGTGTTGAGCTGAGATTCATGGTTATTTCTAACAGGCCGGTCGTTGGTGACATTGTCAATATTGACGCTATGATGAGTAGACACTACGTTGTCACATCAGATTCGCTTCGCACTCGTTTACATAATATCTAGAGACCGTAAAATATACAAAAATCAGTAAAACTAATGTATATTATGTGACACTGCCTTTATTTACCTCTTGATGAGAAATAAACTATTTATTTTTATCTGGGCTATGTTGTTAACTTAATCCTGGAATAACTTCTCCAAACCAGGGACCCAAATAAAGCATGTTACACATGTTTCTGACAAAGCACAGAAAATTCCATATTGAAGTACGAAACTGGAAACTGTCAATTGAGATCTTGCCAAAGGTTCCAAAATGTCACTTCTTGATACAGTCGTAACGCTTTCAATTTGCGAATTTCGATACGAGACATACGACGTATATAAAATGCCACTTTTACACTTTACAGTGATACGAATAAATGTATATGGAATTTTCCGTGTTCCGTCAGAAATATTTTCTCATTGAAGAGAGAGAGATAGCGGACTTAACGGGACATTATTAACGGGCAATCCTGGAGGAATATATCGACGAAAGATATCCTTAGCACAGTAGAATTTCATCCCGCTTCGATCGGTATCGTTCCCGAGAGTCAAAATCGAGAGCGAGAAAATGTGTATTACTGAGGAAGGGTATAGCCAAACTAACTGGCTTACATATGCCAAAAGTCTATTTTGTAGTGATTTATGTTCGATATAATTAACTCACATGTAACGATGAGTTTCTAAAAGAACAACCTGGCTCCCGAACTATTATGATTTTGACTGTACTAGGTAAAGAATTACGAAAAATTAAATTGTGACATCTGACAACATATAAAAAGAAAGTCAAATGCACTTATAATTACAAATTATAAAGTTTCACTTTTACTTCGCGTTCACGTCAAGTAAGCAATAAAGAGGCGACTATATAATATATAATTAGAAATAATACCGTCGATTGCGACAAATCACATGTCGACGTCATGCTTGTTTTCCATAAGTAAAGCGAATTGAAACATTGGTGTCTGTCATAATTGGAAGAGGACACAAGAGAAAAACAACAAAGATTACAGTCGGAACTGTGGGGCGATGAAATGGCACGGCATTAGGTTTGAATATTCTTAGTATAGTATGCGAGAAACTTTGAAGCGAAGTACATAAATTATACGACATCGACATGCAACAGCTTGTTTGCTTGTCAAATATTCAAAGTGATTAATTTTCTAGTAAGGATCCTAATAATATGGAGATTTATGTTATGTACGTATAAGTGGCTAAATATACGTTGTTCTGTAGGTTTTACATTGTAAAATAATTGATAAAATTGCAGACGTACGAGTACAACTTATTCTATTGAAAATGTTAGTTTTGAACAATATTAGCTATTTCAGTATTAAGACACACTGCGCTTTTAAATTAAGAGCGCAATGTCTCCCTGTCACTAGACAAAGTTGATGCGCGGCGCAAACAGAGCGTGTTAAATACTCGAAAGCAACAATGACAGTATGCGCTTGTATTACACACATGGTTTTATCTACTATCAATTTAAAATGTCACACTAAAGAAGTAATTAAGCTGAATTTCTTTACTGAAAACTGCGATTCGTCAACATTTTATGAGTGTGCCATGTATGTAACCAAAATAAACAAACGAATAAGACACAAACGCTGTCAATTTATTTAGGTTTTGCTTCTTATTGAATTGATATTTTAATTTTATTTAATACAAACAATGAGGATTATGGAAAATCGTGCAAAAAATAGGGCCAATGTCTCTTAATTAACTCTCATTATATTAACGACAAAAGTTTTAGGGCATTATAATAATTATAATTGAGGGCGATGCACTCAAGCGAGCGATAAAGTACTTTCTCTTCTCTTGTTGTCATGGGAGACGAGCGGTAAAGTGACATTACTTACAAGTCAACTAACGTCAACTTTGCGCTGCCAAATGTGAGCGAAAAAGCCTACTTTATCTATCAATTGTAGATAAAAGATATTAATCATGAACAGAAAATTCTGTAATAGCATTCACTAATCTATGAATATACCTACACGGTTTGAGCAGTTTTTCGCGCCTAGTTAACTTCCTTGAAAATAAGGCGTTCACAGAAAATTTACACTAATAAAACGTTTCTGTAAATTGTCTTTTTCGAATGATATAACATTTTTATGTTTGTGTCTATGTCGCTTTTCTAGGTTACATTATCACAAATTGGTTTTTATTTTACGCCTCATTCGCAGCATCTTAACAGACGTTCTGTGATTCATGCATTATCCTAGTTAGTCTCGTTTTGTTGCATGGCACGCCTAACAGTATCAGGTCATGTATTGCAGTTGCCTGTTTTAGATGCACAGTCTCACCGAACCTATCATTCCATCAACTCATGTATAATATCAGCTTTTAGATGCCTGCCAGTCTATATTGCCCTCTTAGGTTGTGGTGGTCAAAACATGGTTATTTAAAAAAAACATATATTACTATAAGGCATTAAACTCTTAACTCATTGTTATTTGAATTTTTAAATTGTTTTCTACCTCTCATTATACATATTTGATTCATCAAATAATAATAATTATCTACCTTATTAAATATATTTTATACAGTTGAATAAGAACATCATAACCAGACAAATTCTCTTTTGATAGTCAACAGAAAATGTGTGGGGAGTATGTTTCAGTGTAGAAAGTTTTATTCAAACGCGATAAATTCTCATAATATTAAAATGTCTTATGGGAAATGGGTATTTTTTTATTAATTTTTTTTTAGTGTCGATTCTTAACCTTTAAATCTTTGCTGCATTCCATATACCTTTTGGTAATAGAAATACATACAACAGTGACATAAGGATTTACGCTATAAAAAATATTCTCTTGTTTCATAAGTGATCGAAGGTTATTACCATTTCTTTGTACTCAGCGACCATTAACATAATATCGTAATAGTCAAATCTCGACCGAAGAGGTAAATGAGACTCGAATAATGATAAGAACTAGATTGATTGTAGCAGTCAGAAATTGTTATCTGAAATCTATATTCAAGTCTTATTCTCAAACAATAATCATGCCCCTGTCTAACCTTGACAACTTTATAAAATAGGTGGTGCTATCACTAATATGATGTAATATCAACGGATGGGGGCTCAAGAGTCAAAGGACCTCGCACAAACCTTATGGGAATTGGGTTTCGGTAGAATCGCTTGAATTTTTGCTATAATATAACTTTTGTAATCCTGAACAAAAGTCTCCATGGCCACGGTACTCCATTTCAGTATCTTGGATCCTATGCAGCACCAAAGCTTCATAGCTTCGTCATAAATACTACTTTGAGTAGTTGTATAACATTTTTATATCGCATATTTTGATAACTGAAATACCTATCTTTATGTTTTTGAGGTTGCTGAATTCAAAGCTAATGCCTAATAGACGATATTGGCAGTTGGTAACTGTCAATCAGCTGTCAATTAGCAGGAAACTACAATTACTTTCAAAATATCTGTCCGTCCGTTACGTTTTTTGTAAGCATGATAACTTAAGAACGAGAAGTCGGATTGTAGTGAAATAGACTAAGAGCTAGCGACACTCAAACTGGGCTGATTTCATTTTGAACGAAAAAATTACAGAAGGTAGTACTAACATTATATAATATGAGATCGCGTGCCTGCCTGCTCGGATCAGTTGCGTTTATTTAAAAAAAAAAAATGTGGAATTTTCAAAACGTATTAATGGTCTCATCGCAATGTGGATAAAATTTGTCATACAGCTACTAGACACGCTACTAAATACGATTCAAGTGCCTGCCAGCCGGAATCGGTTGCGAAATCCCGCCTGCCAATTAAAAAACCAGTTCCAAAAACTGCATAATTTGGCTCATCGCAATGTGCACGAAAAAAATCACGAGATAGTTTAAAGCATTCAAAATCATTTTCGAGTGCTTGCCTTGTCGATCATGTTGTTCTAAGTGCCTGCTATCCCCTGGAAAGTCGCGCGCTCGGCGCCGTTGAAAGTTGATCGGGGTCAATTCAATGTGCACCAAAATTTAAGAGAAGCTAGAAAATAATTTAGATGCGATATAAAACGTCTCCGAATATAATGCACAATGCCGCCTTCCAGCTCTCCACGGCCGCACGACCTCGTTCAGCCCCGATGATCTGTTCTTCCCTGTTGAATCATATTGTTATGATTTTAAATGTATAATACATGTTGAAATGCAAAATAGGGTATTTACATGAGAAAAAAAAGAACTTCTCTTATCGCGTACTTCAGTGCATAAAAGAAGTAATGGGTGCTTTTCCCCTTCAAAAAATATTATTTACAAACTTGTATCTTCATCAATTTTTGAGATACGACAAGAGAAAATAAGTTTGCATTTTACAAGTTTTTATTTCTACAAGAAAAATTTATTAAAAATTCATTCGCTCAAGTATTCCTCATCAGAAAGATTCTCGCTATCATCGCTGTTATTCTCATTTTCTTTAATGCTTGCAACGTTTTCTGGCTGATCCGTTTCCTCTGTAAAATGAATAACTTATTAATATTACTTAATAGCAGCGAATGCGGAACTAATACCTTAAATTGATGTTTGGGGCTGGATGATTATGTCTTGGACGAATCGTGGGACTTGGTCTCCTTCGAACCAGTTGAACGTGTACTTTCCATAATTTTCAAGTCATCCGCAATCAGTAGGGCAAAGAGCCATTGGTACTGTTTTTAAGTACGCATTACTCCAAATATTTGCGATGTAGGTTGCTCGCAAAACTTGCTGTTGAATCTCTGCCTTACATGGGGGAATAGTGGATCCATCGAAATTTGTTGCATTTTTCATGAAAATCTTACACACATCATTGACCTTGAAACTTTTGAAGAAAATTGATGAGCGTGCCACGTTAACATTTTGCACATCTCTCACGCTGTACAATTTGCATATCAAATTTTCGATTTTTTCGAAAACCACGTGGTCAATTACCCCATTCAAGTTACCAAGCTTTGCAAAAGCTAATTGGTGTTCCTTTAAATTTTGCAATATTTTGAAACCTTTTTCCCCCTTCCTGAAAAAAGATGGATTGAAGTCACAACCTGTCAAAGCATGGAATCCAGGTAGCGACTTGCTTAGATCGGGACCCAAGTGTGAATACTCAACGTAGCGTTGAGAATTCGATACGCCAGCATTCATATAAATCGTTGTTCCCATTTTACGTGTTCCATGTTTGCAAACATTATTATAAGAATGTCGGCATCTGAACATCTTATGAAGACGTTTGAATCTTGATTTGCATTGCAAACATGGTATACGATTTTCGTGTCAGCCTCCTCGTGCTCATCACAAGACAATTCTTCAGCAATTGTTGAAACGAATTTTCCGTTGACAACTTGAAATTTGTGACACTGTTTCGCGTTCACATACAGCGTTTTCGTCTTCAAATTCATCGCGTACTTGTCTTTCGACCACTCTTTGACAAAAAATCCAATCAAAGCCTTTTTAAAATGTATGCTCTTCAAGTCTTTTGTAAAATCGGTGCAGTGCTTTTGCTCAGGACCTGAGATGTGGAATTGGCGATCTTCTGTATTACCTCGAAGCAAATGTTCATTGTCTTTGATGGACGGACTGAAGTAAGAGTCGAACATTATCGCTATTTCTTTCGCATTGTGGTTCAGAAAAACATTTAGGCATTTGCTGGCGATTTTTCCATACTGAACAGGAATTTCCTTGATTGTATGGAGAACAAAAAAATCAGCAATGACTACGAGATGGACATTACTTGGCTCACAACTTTCAATTTGTGATTCCAATGACTTCATAAGCTCAGAATTGTCGGTTTTATGTATAGAACCGTCTACCTGATACAGCGATAGAGGCATAGGTGTCAAGGGGAACTGGAAAACCTCACTCAGGTATAATGTTTGATCAACTGCCACCCCTAAAAGGCTACCAAACAATTGTCTCTGCATCTTGAACTTTCCCTGCAACGCAATTTTTTTTTGGCTGCGCATCAAGGAATGTCAAAACTTTCGCTTTCTTGATTGGTTTCTCGAATTTGTCTTTGTCTACGCTACCCTCCTCGATGAATTTCTGGCGTAACTCATTTCCTCTGTTAACCACGTCATCGAACTTTAACTTGATGATTTTGGCGACAGCTAAAACTGTATTCGCACTTCGTTAAAGTCAATAATGTGAACAAGATCAGGTTCTGGTCCTGTACTTCGCAAAAAACACAGAATTTCTCGTTTTCACCCATTTTCTATTTTCATATAAAACTATACGTCTTACGCACTCGAAACATTAGCTGCGACTGAGATGAACACGCTTCTATTCAATCCATTATATGAGTGAAGGCTGTATCAATTTTGAGGGAAGGGACGAGCAAGGTTGCGCGGCCCTTAAGAGATTAAAGGCGACATTGTGCGATGTTCGGTCAACTTTCAACGGCGCTGAGTGCGCAATTTTCCAGGGGCTGACAGGCACTTAGTGCAACATGGTCGACAAGGCAGCCACTCGAAAATGAATTTTGAATGCTTTAAACTACCTCGTGAATTTTCTTCGTGCACATTGCGATGAGCCAACTTCTGCAGTTTTTGGAACCGTTTTTTTAATTGGCAGGTGGGATTTCGCAACCGATTCCGGCTGGCAGGCACTTGAATTCGTATTTAGTAGTGTGTCTAGCAGCTGTATGAAAAATTTTATCCACATTGCGATGAGACCATTAATACCTTTTGAAAATGCCACAATTTTTTCTTTTTTTTTTTAATAAACGCAACCGATCCGAGCAGGCAGGCACGCAATCTCATATTATACAATGTTAGTACTACATTCTGTATTTTTTTGTTCGCAATGGAATCAGCATGGTTTGAGTGTCGCTAGCTCTTGGTCTAAAACTAAGACAGTAAGTTAGTGTTGGCTATAGGAAAACCCTATTGTTTTTAAATTATTCTATAGAATGTGAGACAATTATATAAAAAGTGCAGTAAATCGGCGAAGAGTATAATGGTTAGTTGTTTCCTATCATGTAGCTCCCTCCAGCACACCGCTCACTTATGAACACATACGCAGACGGTTGCACTATGGCGTTTAATAAATTAGTCAGCTAATTGATTAAGTTTACACACAACCTTCCAACAAGATTATATCCCAATTATAGGATAGGTTAATAAAAAAATATTTAGTAATTTTTTGTAATTCTTGTAGAATAACCCCTCATTTGTTCACAAAGTGATTTTCATAAATAAATTATAAATCGTGAACGTAAATAAACTTTACGTTTATTCACGTTCAATTACTTGATTGTGATAAACAGTTCCATCATATCTGTATTATCTAAACGGTGTGAATCCTGATTATCAAAGGAAAAATAAACACACATACACCAGGTTAAATGGCTTTAATAACGCGTATAATTCCATTTCCAGACTGTTCAAGTTAAATTGACAGACATTAAAATTTTATTTGTGGAAAAAAGAGAGGGTGCAAGGCCATTTATTCTAATTCCCTATATTAAAGGGCATTATTCTCCCAGTATTTTCACTTTCAAGTTGGCTTTTGAAGGGATAATTATTCAGTTTAAATAAAAAATGAGGCCGCTCAAGTTAATAATGAAAATATTTAACATTGTGAAATTCTACTAATCTTAATTAAATGTTGATTTTTTATTACTTGAAAGGAAATAGTGATCTCGATCCGTTGTTTAATTTAGGATATTGACATGATAAATGTCTTAAAATAATTTCAGGTATAAATTATTATGAATGAATGAGCGATAATGTGTGCGAAGTTCTTTATTTGCTATATTCTTCTGAAAAATATAAAGAAAAATATATAGAAGATTATTGCACAATATCGTTACTAAAAATCTAACAAAAGATGTGTAAAAGTCGAAGTATAAATAATTAAAATGTACTATAATATGTAACAAATACCAAATACTGGAGTCATGCTATAGATATGGGACTAAAATTAATGATCACGAAAACAGTGTTTTTCAACTGGAAGTTAAATGTCCATATATCTCTTAATTTCTATTACAGTTTACATACTGCTAATCATTAAACTTATACCCCAATGCAACCGTTGAGAGATTTCAAAAACTGCAAAACAACGCGATGGGAATCACTTTAGAATATAACTTGTACGTAAAAGTTAATTTGATGTTAAATGCCTTAAATCGGATTTACATTTAAGCTTATTTCTGTCTCAATGCCATGATTTTTATTTATAAAGTTATATTATTAATTAATTATTGCCAGATTACTTAAGAGAACAAATGAAATTTGCATGATATATCCACTACAATATTATGCGATATGAATGTATAACATTTATATTAAAACAACCTAAAATTACCAGTTCTTTGCCTAGCCTGTTCCATTTTGGTCTTTCTAATATAACACTTTAAATAGTGATTTGGAAATGCTTGTTACGTAAATTATTTAAAACAAAATTTTAATATCTCAGATCTTCAAATTAGGTTATTTCTATGTATGTAGAATTTAGGTATAAATATATTAGATTTAGAATATATGTAATATTCAACTTATCTGTATATTCTTAATATATCTCTGACTATAATATCCACGACATAAATAAGCTTTATGTGTATTATTATTACTAAATATTGAATTCCCTCAACGACCTTGGAAATTATTTTTTACGACCAATTAAAATTCAGTCGTCTAACAGATTAGCATTTTAACAACATTAGTGCTAAATAGAAGATAGAAAACTACATTGCCTGAGAATAAGACAAATAAAGAAATTTCAAAAAGAGCTACACATGCACTACTTCCACATTCACGTAGGGAAGTGGAAGTATAGAAATCGTAAAACACTTTTGAAATTTTCAATTCAATTTCCACATTCTCAATATTTTTATGGCGTCTGCTATCCTGTTACTAAAGGGATTCAAAAAATCAAATTGAGATTTTGACTTCATATTTGGTACACGTATGAATTATAACGTGATCTGGAACTAGATTACAATTTGAGCTCCGTTGAAGGATTGGGGGTAAATAAATAAGCAAGCTAGTGAAAATCCAGAACCTTGGAATTTGGGGTATATCCTAGAAGCTAAAGTCTCAATTTTTTTATGACATCTGCCACCTGTTACACCACACATGATTATTATAGGGGCTGACTAGATGACATTGTGATTTAGTGTGTATACGAGAAGAAGAGAGTTTCTGAACATCAGCCATCCCCATTACCACCTTGTGGCAGACAAGCTCTGTCTAATAATTTAAGAAAATTATCTGAAGAAACACATTTCTTTATTTCTGCACACGTTATTTTAAATTGTCTTTATCTGATTGCTTATCCACTGATATAGTAATTGTTAGAAATTTTGTTATAGAGGTATTAAGGTTAAAAGGGCTTTCTTTCAATCATGAGTATACTTTATATGGTTTCTACATTAGAGTATGCTTCACTTTATGGCTTGCTTTGGAATACTAGGGCCGTATTGTCAGCATAAAGTATAAGGTGATCTTTTGGATTTATAATTTTTGTTATATTATTAATATATATTAATACCAATATAGGCCTAATACAATACCTTGCAGAACACCAGTGGTAATTATAGAAGAATCTTTCAATTCTTGGTTAATTCTTACTTTTTTATGGCTGTTTGTCAAATAATTTTTAAATATCATCAATGCAGATCCCCAACACCCACTTTTACTAGTATTTATGATCATTTCCGGGTCAACCGTCTGATAGGCTTTGGCTGAATCTAAAAATACAGCGGCATTTTTCGTTATCATTTAAGCTACAAATAATGTTTCCTATCAACTCCATAGTTGCGTTATCTGCACTCATGTTTTGTCAATATCAAAACTATATGTTAGGTATTGTTTTATTTCTCTCTAAGAAATCGTCTAATCTTGTTTTTAGACACCATTATTTATAAGAGAAATTGGCCGATAATTTGTTATAAATTTTTTGTTGCCTGTCTTGTATACAGGCGTAACTTTCGATTCCCTCCATGCTGAAGTGATGTATGAACTAGTAAACGACGAATTTATGATATATAAAATTTATTTAGCGAGATTCTTGTGATATTTTTTGATTAAAATGCATGGCGTGCTGGAAAATAAGAAAGTTTGTGTGTCAAAAGGCACTAACGTCACCCGATCTGCACCAGAACATTTTCAGCGCATGTATAATACTAATATCACCCTTGTACTAAATTCCATCAAAATTCTTTCGCTAATTTCGGCGCTATCGTGTTATGCATACACACAAACTTACAGACATGTTTTTAAAAACAACTTTTTCATGTCAGTGGGACCTCAAAACATAAATATCTGGTTTTATCTCATTTTTTTTTTACCAATTGCAGTAACATCCCTCCCCTGGTATTCTCAGTTGACGATCTCCGACTGCAACTTCTACTAGTTCAACTTCGTCTATGCAACTGCAGGTACTGTGATCTGGCTCGTAGTACAAATTTTTAATTAATGATTTATGCCGAATCTGTCAATATATAACAAATATGTTTGCATCCAATGGAAAACAATTTGCTTGAAGATGAAAGAGTTTTCAAGATTTAGCACAGATGCTGTTATAAATTAAAATGATCTTCGAAAGAATATTTCAATTCAGAACTAGATAGTATATAAGTTTAATAATAATATAATAACTATTCTAATTTCTCCTTTATTACAGTTGGAATACCATGAAAGTTTAAACGTGGAATTCAAATTTAAATTATCTGCATATATAGCCTATAAAAATTGAAATAAAAGCCAAAGGAGTGAACCCGGCAGTTGACCTAATTGTGGTCTTCTGGCTTAACTTAATTAAAGCGCCATGTATTTTTAAATTATTGAAATTGCTGGATACGAGAAAGTATCATAAAAGAGGACATATTTCATTTAAATTTCTAAATTAACATTTATGACTGTTCGACAGAACAATAAAATATTTCTTGTTGCAATAAAATGCAAGCAATTTTTCATTTAATGTAAATTAAGAACAATGCTAGTTGTTAAGGAAAAAAACCAAATTTCTCACGATGTAAATCGATCTTCAAAGGTGCAACACAAACATAATATTTAGATAGTGGCATTATTTTCAGGCATAAGCAGTAACTCAAATTTATGACACATTTAATAGACTCAAACGCTTGACTACTTTTAGAAACAAAATAGAAATATTATAAATTTCAATAACATCATCGCAAAAATTGTTTTTTCCCAATATCTTACTATGAAATAAAATATAAGAAAGCCAAGACATACTTAAAATGGAGGTAATACGTTATGATGACTTTAGTTTTTTTTTAATGGCCTATTTTATACTAACGTTCTGGAGGAGTTTAGCTATTGCTGTTCCACCACTCAACCAGGACACCAGCACAACGACCCATATCTGCGATATTACCATCTACCGCAGCTTTTCGTTTAAATTGACTTGGATAGGAAATATGGATGTGAAAGAATTGATTTCTAAGGAAGCGGTTTTTTATGTCGTACTGAGATGTAATTATAATGAATAACCCAGATATTTTTAAAACTGGTCGCGTCATACTTGTCTTTAAACAAGGATTCGACTCCTTGTTAGGCAACAACCGCCCAATATTCATTCTCCCTTTTTTGGCCAAAATATTTGAAATTATCCTGACAGAAATATTAACAAGGTAATTGGAACACAAGTCACTCGTCACTCCCTATCAATATGGTTTCGGCTCTGGAAGCTTGACAACGCAAGCGGTCATTAAGATCGTTAGTGACATAGTCGGGGGACTTAAGGTAGGTCCTCACATTGCAGTTACTTTGTGTGATCTTTCGACTGTGTCTCTCAATCAACGAATCGAATAAATGCAATTATATTTCATTAGAGGGTTACATCTCTAAGTTTTAATTCATATATGCACAAGTGGTCATCAATGCGTAGTCATAGGAAATGGCATGTCAGATTTTCTTGATATTAACCACAATGTATCCAAGGGCTCCGTCTTGGGGCCGCTGTTTTTTAATCTATATTAACGACTTTTCGCAATTTATATTGCCTACTAAATCAACACTGTTTGCTAATGATATCGCTCTTTTGTGCTCTGACCGCAACATTGCTAATGTTATCCAAGTAAGCTCTGACGTAGAACTGGAGGCGATAAACTTTAAATGAACTAACACTCAATCAAGAGAAAGAGAAACTTATAATATCTGCAAATAAAAATTTATTAAAAGGCGCTCACGGTATATATCTTGTTGGCAAACATAGCTGGATAAACCATATTGACTAGTTAAATAAAAAGCTCTAAGCTATCTTCCTCATCAGGAAATTAAAAAACATTCTCGAAATCGACACCCCAGAACATGCTTATTTCTCCCTAGACTTCCCTACCCAGTACTTCTATGTGGTAACTCCTACAATGCATCAAAGGTTTTTCGTCAACAATATAAAAATACTCATTACTTCTGACCTTATGGATTACTGTCAACCTGTTTTCATTAAACTGGGCAAACTGCTTTCACTATTTATATTTTATAATCACTATCCAGTCTAATTATCATGAGCATAACACACGAGCCGCTGGACTTCTTATTCTCTAATTCTCCCAACCTTTTGTATAATCATTTACAACATATAATCATTTACAATAAAGCAACTAAACCTAGTGTCCTTCAAAAAGAATGCAAAGAATTTCGTTGAAGTGAGTACAATGAAATACTCGGTTGATGAATGTTGCCAATTTTCATTCGAGTGTTTGAATGCTCATGTCTACTGAATGCTCTGATGCTTTACATATTTTTGTATTTGCATATTCTTGTATTTATACTTACTTTGGTCTCTGTATGTCAATGCTGTTGTCTTTTAGAAATCTATTGTTTCCTTTTTTATAGAAATGCTATATACACATATAAATAAGGTGTCTGTATTTTACAAATTTACTGTATGTTAATAATCTATTGTTCACTAGTTACTTCTCTGGCGTGCTGGAAATGTTCATATATGTACATATAGTGGTAAAATAAAGACTATCTATGTATCTATTTATCTAACCGATATCTGTGACCTATTAAACAATATGGTTTATCTACGATGATGCTCCGCTGCATTTTTTTATTGATGTTAGGGAACAATTGAACTTCTCTACTGAGCGACGATGAATAAGTTTTGTCTTAACCTTCATCCACATCTCAACCTCTTGAACTTTTATCTATGGGAACATTTAAAGTCAATGTTTTTTACAATTAATTTTTACCCCTATTATGGGACGCCCTGTAGATATATTAAAAGTTGTAAAACAGAAATGATATTGACATTCAGCCAAAGCCCTTCTAAAAGTTAAATTTTACTTGTTACGCTGTTGAAATTTCCCCAGCCGAAAATATGTACAAGCAACAAGACGTGGCCAATTCCGCGAGGGTTGGGACAAAAAACATATAAGAATTTTAAGTAGTTCGGTTACAAAAAGGAAACAAGCAGTTGGATAGCTGTTAAACACGCCAGACATTTGCATAATCTCGGATTTTTATAATTATGTCTAACTTTTGTGAATTAAAAGTCCTGCTGCTCTCTTAATTTCAACGACGTTTTAATAATTTATATATGCAAATTTCTGTCTTATGACAATCATTGAAATTAAAATAATTTTCATAATTCTGTAATTACTAATGTTGATTCTGTTCATAATGAGAAATTTTTGTAAAAAAAATGTTCTTATATTTTATACGGAGGAAGAATTAAGAGGGAACAGCTGTTTCTCAAAGTTCCAAGAAGTTAATTTGCTCGTTATAAAAATAAAGAATCGTTTTAAACATTACAAAGTTTTTACTTATAATGAGGAAAGAGCAGTTGCTTGTTAAAGAAAAGAGTAATTTTTTTACGTACTGGGAAAACAAACTAATAAAAAAACCATTATAACGAATTTCATGTCAAGAACAACAAGGCCATGAAGAAATTCAGAAATGCTACTTTTAATGATAATGGCAGTAAAGGATCTTTTATTGTTCGAGTTTTGTCCATATTATATTGCGCAAGTATAACACAAAACATAATAATACATCGACTATCGTGAAGTGAATAAATATTAAAAATAATCAGCTAGAAAATATAATTATCTATTCAACAACAAAGCATTATTTATTCCTGTTATCATAAATAAGATTTATTTTGAATAGACGATTATTGCAAGATAGTCACAGGCTGACAAAAAGTTATTTTAACCAAACCCACTATTTTATATGTATTTTGACGTGCTAAAACTAAATTTAATATTAAAAAAAAATTACGGTGTTAATTTTTTTGCACAACCCACTAAAACCCTTTGAGGGTTGCAATCTTCAAAAAGTTTTTATGATAATTTACACAATTTGTCAAAAATACATTTTTTTAACACATTTATTATATTATTATTTATATTTTTTTTATGATATTTTCATGTGTTTCATTTATTTTTGTATTTATTTTAGGAACTTGTGTTTCTAGTAACTCTGTATTATTATTAATTCGTTATCTGAGTTCTGTAGTAGGGATTATTTTTGTTATATCCATTGTTTAAATGGCAAATGAATTAATAAATTATTATTATTATTATTATTATTATTATTATTATTATTTATTTTTTTCTTTCTCTTTGTGTTTACATAATTGCCGGGGATTGTTATTACCCAAGACAATTATGAGTTGTGGTGACAATATTTAGATAATGAAGGCAAATGTTCTTGGACGTGTAGGCTAGTGGTTGCAGCTTTGTTTGATGGGTTTAATCAAGACTTAAAAATTTGCGGACAATATTGGCAGTACCTAGTAAAGCTGCTTTTTGAATGGTGCGTAAATGCCTTTCTTGTAGTTGCAATCTCATCTTAGTATCTTGCCAATCCTTTGTCATTAGCCCATTTGCAGAGACTACCACTGGGATTATTTCTACTTCCCGCAGCTTATATATGTCTTTCAACTCTACAGCCAGTTGTTGGTATTTTCTTTTCTTCTCGGCAATGGTTGCTACTAGTTTGTCATCCGTGGGGACTGCGGCATCAATAATTATTGCTTTTTTTTCTGTTTTATCAAATAGGACAATATCAGGTCTGTTGGCTTCAGCCGTTCTATCAGTGATGATCGGACTGTCCCATAGGATCCGTGCCTGTTCGTTGCTGATTACTTGCTCAGGTTTGAATTTATAATATGGTTGCTCAGCCTCTACGAGTCGGTACCTCTTTGCAAGAGCCTGGTGAATCACTTTGGCAACATTGTTGTGTCTTTGGAGATATTCAGTTTGTGCTAGTGATGGACATCCACAACATATATGTTGGATTGATTCATTGACAGTTCTACATAGGCGGCATTTACTGTCAATCTGTTGACCCAGAATATATTTTCGATAGGCTCTGGTCTTAATAACTTGATCTTGTATTGCAAAGAGGAAACCTTCTGTCTCCCCATAGAGGCCCCCCGTTCGAAGCCACTCTGTAGAACTTCTTTCATCTATATTGCCTGAAGTTAGAGCTGCGACAAATCTACCATGTAGTTCCTTCTCCTTCCAAGCATTAATGCGATCTTGAGTTTTTACGTATGGGAACTGTTTGTCATCTTGGGCTAGACTCAATGGGCTGATCTTCTGATCTTGAGAACAGATGGCTCTGTGGAGCGGAGAGTCAATGGAGAGAAAGTATTGGCGGAGCCTTTCTTCTTGTTGACGGCATAATACTTCTAGACTCAAGAGTCCTCTACCTGCGTTATTCCGGGAGTTAGCACTGTCCAGGCGCCCAATAGAGGATAAGGAATTGCTTATTCAACTCTGATAGCATAGTTTATAAATATATGTCCTAGATTAATTGTTCTCACTTCTATTATAATTTCGTTGTAATAAAGTCTACTTTTAAAAGCATTTTGCGTATTCCTTGTTGGCTAAGTTAGCCTGTACAGTTGTAAATTGTTTTTAAAAATACGGTTGTTACGGCCAACAACGTAACTGGTGTCAGAAGCGTGATGCTGTAGAGGAGTTTTCTTTCGAAAATTAAAGAAAACGTTGGTTCCAACCATTTGCCAAAGCAGAATCCACCCTGAAAGGACGAAGATAGTAGCCGAGGGCACACAAACCCGACGACAGCGAACAGTAGTCCTTAATTAAGAGAAGCAAAACCGAGAAAATTCAAGCAAAGAAAATTCAAAGTCCTTCCAACTTCGTACATCAAACCTACATTCTACATCGTTTCATCTCATCCCAGGAATCATCAAAGGAACCCAAGCGAGCAAAAAAACGAAGGGAAATACGAGGCAGGCTACGGTTTCTACATAGCTAGAAAGGTCACTCGTATCGTTATACCTTCCTCGCCAACGTGCCGAAAAACGAAATCGTCTCATCCCAGGTGTCATCTAAGGAACCAAAGCGAGCAAAAAAACGGAGGGAAATACGAGGCAGGCTACGGTTTCTACATAGCTAGAAAGGTCACTCGTATCGTTATACCTCCCTCGCCAACGTGCCGAAAAATGAAACCATCTTTAGTGATGCTATTTTTGTAAGTATGATTGCTCATTCCCGCTTTTAAAAATCAAATTTACCCCCTACCTTATTCTACCCTCTTGTTACTCAGCAATACAATATTCTATATAAGTCTCGACGTCCTAATCGAGCAAACTAAAATTGTTTAACCATAATATTCTATATAAGTCTCGACGTTCAAATCGAGCAAGCTAAAAATTACTTAATAATATAATACCAAAAATAAACAAAATTGACAACTTACTAGAAGAATTTTCGAAATTAAAAGTATCAAAAAAAGCGAAGAAAATGGCAACCCAACAACAACAACCACAACAACAACCACAGCAGCAACAACCACAACAACAACAACCCCAACTACAACAACATCGCCAACAGCCTACTATCAGGGATGTACTAGAAACCATCCCGAGGTTCGATGGAAATCCTGTTACAATATCAAACTTCATCATGGCATGTGAGAATGTCCTTAATACATTAGGACGAGCCGACGATAATGTTTTTAATTCATTCTTAATGGCACATATTATAAGCAAGTTAATAGGGCGAGCAGCACAGCTGATCGCTGTAAGAAATATCGTGAGCTGGCCTAAGTTAAAGGAAGCTATACAACTCACATTCGGAGACCTACGTGACGAAGATGCACTAATTCGCGACCTTCTGATGGCCAAGCAAGAAAATAATGAATCAGCAATAAAGTTCGGAGAGAAATGCCAGGATATAAATAGCCTTTTAACGTCGAAGGTAAATTCGTCTGATGACGATGATGCACTAAAAACCGAAAAAATTAAAATGTATAATAATATGACTATAAAAACATTCATGAAAGGATTAAAAGAACCATATAGCCTGATCGTGCGCTGCCGAAATCCCAAAACGATAGAAGAAGGTTTAAATATAATAAACGACGAAGATAACCTAAATTACATAAGAAAAACGAGCCAATTCCCTCCCAGGAACTTGCCACAAACACCGCTTCCACATATGCAGTTTCCACAAATAAGGAGGCCCGCACCTTTCATCAGACCTCAACAAACATTTATACCACCTACACGGTATCAAAATTTTAACCAAAATAACCAATTTTACCAATCACCTGCTAGACAAAATAATTGGCAATCAAATAATTGGCAGCCAAATAATTTTCAACCAAGAAACTGGATGCAAAATAATACACCGCAGACCTTCAGCAACAGAAATAACATTCAAATGCCACAAAGACCGGTAAGCAATGTTTTTCAACCCCGTTTTCAACCTAGTACAAGGCAAAACTTTTATAAACCCACACCAATGGATACTTCTTCTGGCAATACCACCTTTAGGAAACCAAACCTTGCATCTAACGAACTACACTACACCGATATAAACGACTTTTACCAGCAACCTGAAGACTATGCTGAAAACTACGTAAACTACGTAAACTACGAAGAACAATATCAAACCGAACAAGCCGAATATTATCAGCCTGATATTAATCAATATCAAAATCATCCCCAATATTACGAAGAAGCTTGTCAAGAAAATATAAATATCGAACAACCACCTTGTAATCAACTAATTGACGAAGCGACAAATTTTCAAGATACCAGCACAAACAAGGAGAAAACTTAGTGAATATTAATGCACAAATCGACACTCATCTACCCTATATTTATATTCCAGAACTTCAAGCTAACTTTTTAATCGACACTGGTTCTGCAAAAAGCCTAATAAACCCGGAATTAGCTATTAAACACTTTAAGGATAATATCAAACCGGAAAAATTCTCAATTCAGACTGCTCATGGACGCACTATACATACAGGAAGTATCATGGTCAGCCTACCCAAAACACTGAAACACTCAACACCGTATAAATTCTATTTATTTAATTTTAATAATGAATTTGGAGGACTAATAGGCATAGACTTGTTGCGAGAAATTAAAGCACAAATTAATACATATAAAAATGTACTTATTACCAAAAGAACATCAATTCCATTAAATTTAATTTGCACTGAAATAGAGCAAGAAGAAGACATAAAAATCATTCCACCTAGAACAGAGGTAATAGTTAAGCTACCAGTAGAAGAAACAAAACTAAAACAAGGATTAATTTCTCAACATAAATTCAAAAAGGACTTAGAAATTCCGCCATCGATAGTCACCATCGAAAATAACCATATAATTACAACAATAAAAAATAATTCCGATGAACCACAAAATTTTAAACTAGACAAACCAATCAAGATTCAGGATTTTATGGAAATAAACAACACTAACATGGAGACACCCGAAGTATGGAATAACCCACAAATAGACGAGAAGCTAGTAGAAAATCTGGAGAAAAACTTAAGAACAAATCACATGAATACGGAAGAAAGAGAGAAAATACAGCAACTTTGTTTGGAATATAAAGACATATTTTATCACGAAGATCTACCTCTTACATTCACAAGTAAAATCAAACATCACATTAAGACAAAGGACGACAATCCGATATATACAAAAAGCTATCGTTACCCCCAAATACATAGGGAAGAAGTTAGGAGACAAATGGACAAAATGTTGAAAGACGATATTATACAATATAGTATATCGCCTTGGTCTTCACCAATATGGGTCGTGCCGAAAAAACAAGATGCAAGTGGAAAAGCAAAATGGAGGATAGTAATAGATTACAGGCGGCTTAACGAGAAAACAGTGGATAACAAATACCCTATCCCAAATATTGACGACCTGTTAAGCAAATTAGGCAACAGCACTTATTTTACAACCCTGGATCTGGCTAACGGTTTCTATCAGATAGAAATGGCCCCTGATGACATAGAAAAAACTGCATTCTCCACCGAAAACGGGCATTATGAATTCAAAAGAATGCCCTTTGGGTTAAAGAACGCTCCAGCCACTTTCCAATCTGTAATGGACCATATACTCAGAGGTTTACAAAATGAGATATGCTTAGTCTATATGGACGACATCGTCGTATTTTCTTCATCCCTAGATGAACATATTTTACGTCTAAACAAAATATTCGAACGACTTAGAGATGCAAATTTGAAAATCCAGCTAGACAAGTCTGAGTTTTTAAAACATGAAGCAGAATACCTTGGTCACGTTATTACACCGAATGGAGTTCACCCCAATCCGGACAAAGTACGAGCAATCCAAAAATTCCCAATACCAACCACTACAAAAGAAATAAAACAATTCCTTGGCCTGGTAGGCTACTATAGGAAGTTTATTAAAGACTTTGCGCACCTAACAAAACCATTGACAAAAAGTTTGAAGAAAAATTCAAAAATAGTCCATGACAAAAACTTTATAGAATCTTTCGAAAAATGCAAGGAAATTTTGAGTAATGCACCCATACTACAATACCCGGACTTTAATAAAACGTTTATTATAACAACTGACGCCTCAGATGTCGCCCTAGGAGCAGTGTTATCACAAATGAAGTCAGGGGATGATTTACCCATCTGTTACGCTTCAAAAACCCTAAACGAGACTGAGAGAAAGTACAGTACTTGCGAGCGGGAGCTTATGGCCATAGTATTCGCAACGAAGTACTTTAGGCCATACATATTTGGCAGAAAAATAAAAATAGTTACAGACCATAAACCTCTGCAATGGCTGATGAACCTAAAAGAATGTAACTCCCGATTAACACGTTGGAAATTAAAGTTAGAGGAATTTGACTACGAAATCGTACATAAGAAAGGAAAACATAACCTAAATGCCGACGCCCTATCAAGAATAAAAATCTACCCCCTTGAACATTCAATCATCGCCACCGCAGGAACCTCAAGGGACCTCAACACACCAACACCTAGTGAAGTAAACGACAACCTACGAAATGAAAACGATCAACGAAATCAGATGGACAACGACCCAGAAATACCCGAAATCGACCTAGAAATACCCGAAATCAATATAGAGATACCTGAACAAGCAGAAGACAATGTAACTGTGCACTCCCAAAGAGATAACGCACCTAGTATACCCATAGCAGAAGACGCTATAGAAACAAAGACAAAACAAATATGGTTTGTTACAACCCAAGATCCAAGCGAATATACCACGAAAATTGCACAGTTTGATAAAAAGAAGGTGTTCCTAACCTTTATTGCAAAGGATAAAATACAAATACAAAACTGGCTAAAAGAATATCTAGCTCCAAAAGAAACATACTATGTTAATTGCACAGATGACTTTTATCCCACGCTATGCCGAGCTTATTTAAATGTTTTTATGAGCTATAAACCGAAATTAATTAGATGCATGGGCCACAAAACATACGTGCTTGAAGATAACGAAAAATTAAATATTACGAAAAGAATCCATGAAAGTCTTAATCATCGCGGAATCCTACCCACTTCACTACAAATTAAAAGAACCTATTACTGGCCGTCGATGGACAGAATGATATCGGATTACATAAAAAATTGCGTAATATGCAATAGAGCCAAATATGACCGATTACCACCCATAGCAACCATCAACTTAACGCCTACAGCAAGCAAACCATTAGACCATGTATTTGTGGACACGTTCGTAATTGAAAAACTTAAGTTCGTAACTATGTTAGACTCTTTTACAAAATACGCTATTGCTTACGAAATAGAAACCAAGAACGCAACAGAAATCTGCAATGCTCTTTTGGACTACTTCATGCACTATGGGATACCAAGAAAAATTACTACAGACAGTGGGACCGAATTTGAAAACAACCTAATTAAAGATCTAACCACATTATATGAAATTGACCACCACTTGACTACACCCTACAACCCAAGGTCGAACGGAGCGGCAGAAAGACTGCATTCAACTTTGATTGAACACTACAGAGTAGCCAAATTAGCAAGCCCAAATATGAGGCCTGCCGTTAGAATGAAACAATGTGTAATTGCCTACAATAACACCATACATTCGGCAACGAACTTCACACCGCAGGAATTGCTATTTGGACAAACCAATGCAGCAAACCCCTACTCTATAAATGTACAACATAAAAACTACCAAGTTTTCGTCGACGAACTAAAAAAGACCACCCAAGCTCAATACGAACTAGTAAAACAAAACTTAATAAAAACAAAACAAGCAGCATACCAACATAACCTAAGGAAAACGCAAGATTCGACAGATCAATATAAAGTCGGAGATAAAGTTTACATGCGAAATCCCAGGGGAAGATCAAAAACAACGAATCCGTTTATAGGTCCTTATGTAATTCAAGAAATAAACCCAGATAAAACCTGTGTCTTATTAAACAACCAAACAAAAAATACTAGAAAAATACACTTGGATAAATTAAGACATTCCTATCTTATTCCAGATACGGAATCGGACTACTCGTCAGCGGAGGAATCGGAGGACTAAAAATAGAAAAGGTTACCGAGAAAGCAGGACTTCTCCCACAACATATAGGAACTGCAAAAATCCAAAAATCTAAATGGACCTTAATCAAAGAAATTAGCTTAGACCCTTTGTACGACAACTATGACGCACTTAGGAAAATGTACAATAAACTAGGAGACTCCTATAATAATACCAAATACGGAAAGACGTATATATTAGAAAATAAGATATATTTAGCCACAAGTGAACATATGCTAGATGTAATAGAACGAAAATTTAAACAATTGCTAATCCATAAAAGAACAAAACGAGGACTTCTTAATATTCTGGGAAAAGCAGTGAAATTAATATCTGGAAATCTAGACGCAGATGATGGTGAACGATATGAAAAAGAAATTCAAAAACTACAAGAAAGCCAAAATAAACTGTCACACATGAGTTCAAATCAAATTTCGATACTGGAAAATACTATTAAAACATTCAACAAATCTATGAAGACTCTGGAAAACAACGAATTAATTATAACAAGTAGAATAATGCAAATTCAAGCACATATGGAAAAACAAGATATCTACGCCAATGAAAATAGAGCCATATCGCTCTTGCATACTACGCACAGCCAACTAATTATTGCCATGAACGAAATTATAAGAATCCTGGAAGAAATAGAAACGTCGATTACCTTCGCTAGAATAGGATTAATGCACCCTTCTATAATCGATCCAGAGGATTTGCAGTATGAACTACATAAAATAATCGAATTAATCAATGAACCAAATAAACTGCCATTCTCCATAGATGATCTTATATCATTTGAAAAAATCATAGAAATTAAAGCTTATCAAAAAAATAACGTAATAAAATTTATCATAGAAGTTCCTATCATCCAGGATGAGATGTACAATATTTTTCACCTATGGGCCCTACCTACGTTAACGTCTGATAATAATTTTAATATTATAATCCCAAGATCCAAATTCCTAGTTCTGTCCGAGCAATCATACACACTATTTGATGAACCCTGTATAGAAATAAATAACGAAAATTATTTTTGTAAACTGTCAGAATTACATCATGTAAATAATAAAGTTTGTGAAATTCAAATCATACTTAAAGAGCAAACTCTAAACTGTAGTCAGAGTAAAATAAAACTTATCGAATCTAAAGTACAAGAAATCGATAAAAACCAATATATAATCATTTCTCCAACGAGAAACGTATTGAAAATAAATTGTAATAATCATTTAGAAACAAAGGACGTTCTTGGAACCTATATTATCTCGCTTTTACCAGAGTGCTTTATTCAGTTTAATAACCATATAATAAAGATTTTTAAAACTGATTTAAAAATAAAACAAATTAGTAGCTACCTGCCGAATGTGCAATATGACATTGAGAAATTATCTTTCAAAAGTAAAGCACTAGAAATTTCACATATTGACTTAGACGATATAAATAAACTAAACGATGAATTAAATTTAAATAAACAGCTTGTGAAAAATTTAGAAATTGAACAGACGTCATATTTTGATTTTGAAACTCTTTCTATTTATGTTGTGATTGCTTTGATAATAATTTATGTTATGTTCCCTAGACTGAAATTATTGTATCTCAGAATGACTTCAAGAAAGAATCAACTAGAAGAAAATAAAGAGGATACCCAAACACAAAATGTGTCCTTTCGCATAACATGAAGTTATGCTCAAGTTCGGCCCAGGAGGAGTTAGCACTGTCCAGGCGCCCAATAGAGGATAAGGAATTGCTTATTCAACTCTGATAGCATAGTTTATAAATATATGTCCTAGATTAATTGTTCTCACTTCTATTATAATTTCGTTGTAATAAAGTCTACTTTTAAAAGCATTTTGCGTATTCCTTGTTGGCTAAGTTAGCCTGTACAGTTGTAAATTGTTTTTAAAAATACGGTTGTTACGGCCAACAACGTAACTCGGGGCAAGTACATTCTTTGTGACGAGCTATGTGGATGGTGAAGCCGGTGTCTCGTGAGTGTCGTTCTTATTTTTCTATCAAAAGCCTGAAGAGAGGTGTCTGTCCACTTTATTACACCAAAAGTGTAAGTTGCTACAGGGATAGCCCAGGTGTTAATAGCAGAGATTTTGTTCTTTGAGTTGATGCTGGATTTGCAGATCTTATTTACTCTGGAAAGCACTTTCTTCTGGATCTTATCTCTGGAGTGTGTATCGGAGATTCCTAACAGTTGTAGTAGCCCCAGGTACTGGTAAGTATCTTCGTTGCCAAGGTTTTGAATTATCGTGTTCCCGGAAAGCTGTATGTTCTGTTCTTGATCTTGGACTTGGCCACGTTTGACGTGTAAGGTGGCACACTTGTCTAACCCAAACTCCATACAAATATCATCGCTAAAAGTCTTAACAAGTGCGAATTCGCTTTGTAGCTGATCTTTACTCATTGCATAAAGTTTGAGGTCATCCATGTAGAACTGGTGCGAGATGCGTACGTCTGAATTTCTTTTTACAAGGTATCCATATCCTGATTTTCTAATCATTCTGCTCAACGGGGTGAGAGCCGTACAAAACCAAAGCGAGCTCAGACTGTCACCCTGGAAGATTCCACGTCGAATCCTAATCTCTCTGGTCTTATAGGAGTGAGTACCTCGTTTGACGTGTACACATGTCCTCCATTCTGCCATGCTGGTTGATAAGAATTTTATTAGCGTTGGGTCAATCTTGTATAGCTCGAGAACACGTAGAAGCCACGAATGAGGCACAGAGTCAAATGCCTTCTTGTAGTCTACCCAACCAAGAGAAATGTTGTGTAAACGTTTGCGTACTTGTTGTGTAATTACGCTGTCAATGACTAATAGTTCTTTGCAACCCCGTGTCGCCTTACGACAACCATTTTGTTCAGGGGCTAAAATGTTTTGATTTATCAGATGACTGTAGATTTTCGAGGAAATGATAGAGGTCAGAATCTTGTACAGTGTTGATAAACATGTAATTGGTCGATAGTTCTTGGGATGAGAACTGTCTCCTGACTTCGCAAGCATGTAAGTTGTGCCTCTCAGTAGGTATCTTGGAAGCGTAGCTGGATCTTGAAGAGCTTCATTAAATAGTTGAACTAGGAGTTGGTGAGTGATGGTGAAATATTTCCACCACACATTGTGGATACCATCTGTGCCTGGTGCTTTCCAATTTTGAGTTTTCCTTATAACCGCTTTAACATCAGCCATAGTAATCACAATTGGAGGCATATCCTCAACATTATCTAAAGCTTCCTCCTCTTCACGTAGCCAGTATGCTTGTTCATTATGTTGCTTGGGTTCAGCCCATATATTAGACCAAAACTGAACCATGGATTCTTCGTCTGGGAGTTCTCCTTGTTGTTCTTCTCCACTTCTAGCTTCCAACTGTCTATAGAATTTCTTTTGGTCGGTGGCAAAGATGGATTCTTGCTGCCGTCTCTTGGATGCTTCATCGTATCGGCGAATTCGTGCACCAAGTGCTGCGATACGTTGTTTGAGTCTCTCCTCCTCTTCCCTCAGCCTCTGATTCAGATCTTTAGAGCTCATTCTGAGTTTCATCCTTTTGGCTATTGATCTTATTCCCGTCTTTACCTTTTTGGATTTGTTTCCTTTGTTGGTGAAGTATTCCAACAGATGACCTATCTCCTTCCTAGCTTTGTTAATTTTGTCTTTGATTCTCTGTTTCCACATTGGTATGGACTCAGTCCTTGGTTTAGATTTGTTGAGAGGACTTCTACGTTCTTCGTGTAAGCTGTTTTTAGTTTCTTTACCCATAGCCATACAGACAGCTAGGGCGGCACTGTGGACTATTCCAGACAGTTCTTCTAAAGAGGTGGTCTGAAGAACTAAATTTTCTAGTAGTGTATTCATAGTTGTACAGGTGGTGTAAAATTGTTTGTTACCTGTTACCTTTGGTATTCGAGGTCGTTCTTGTAGTGGAATACCTTTATACATAATGTTGTACTTCTGGTAGGCTTGTTGTAATTCATTAATGAGCTCCTCATTATCAATTGTAGTTGGTACTTGACTTTGAGCTACAGGTTCTTCCTCCTGTAATTCCTCGGTCTCCTGAGTTTGGGCCTGTGTTGTCACATTTAGTTGTAGTTCAGCAGTTACCTGTTGTTTAATTTGGTCTAGTTCAGCAGCGGACAGTGCATTTCTTCTTCGGATGGAGTTTAACTGACTGCAGACTCGCTGCTCATCCAGTGTACTGTCAGGATACATTTTCTTCCACTCAGCATGCAATCTTACCCTAAATCCTTCATTTTCTGTCTCCACTTTTGTACTGATATAGTACGCACGCATTATGGAGATATTCATCTCTTTGGTCCATTTCATGCGTTGGCCAGTTAGACTTGAATTGGCGGAAGTCCCTGAGGAAGGTGTGGACCTCAAGCCAGTTCGTTCCGGAGCAGGTGTAGATGCTATTTCTGCGGTAGCCATAAGTGGTGTGGCGCCGCGCCTAGACTCTTGATCTGTACTAGGTCCACCACTATCCACTGACACAGGTAGCACATTTGACACAGTAGGCCCGATGTCAGAACCTACTGCGCGGTCTTGCGAGGACCGGTCGCCCGCGACTCTATTCCTTAATAATCGTCTACTCATATTGGGCTTTGCATTTTAGAGCTACTGCCAGCATTTGTACAGCCGCCCCTAACATGGGGTACAGTCGCTGATGGAGTACCGCCCCTAACTTATTATTATTATTATTATTATTATTATTATTATTATTATTTTTTCTTTTTCTCTTTTCGGTTTCACCGTTGCCGGACAGGGCTTCCGTGCTTTCCGACCGATACCACACGGTAGCCGCGCCGGCGATAATAACAGCCACTCCCCACGACCTGTGGGGTTAGTGACTGTACCTTCCAGATTCATGTGCCCTAAGTAGGCGAAGGGACCCCAAGATGACCGCTTTCTGCATTTGGCCTGCTAGCCATTCGGCTGATTTCCGACAGGCTGGTATGGTCTTCAGTTCCGAGAGCAGCATAGGCTTCATACCTCCGAGTACACCGATTATCAGAACGAGCATCTTGACCGAGTAGCCTGGGTACAGCACTTGGAGCTCGTACCGGGGATCACGATATTTGGTCCGTTTTTCCTCCTCTTTCAAAGCGATGTTTGGCTCAGCAGGTGCTGAGAACTCGATCACAAACATCACCTCGTTTTGATGGTCGAGGAGGACTATATCAGGCTTGTTGGCTTGAATTAGCCTGATTGTCGGAAACGAGAAGTTCCAGTAAATTCGGCACCTCTCGTTCTCGACAACGGACTCGATGTCTCCGGGGACGTAAGGCAGCACTGGTGTCTGATCTACTCCGTACGAGTGCCGTAGATGGTAATACAGCACCCGTAACGCCGCGTTATGGCGATGGATGTAGGCCGAAATTGCATATACCGGGCATGCAAATAGTAAATGCATGAGCGATTCCGGCGCCTGACGACAGGTCCTGCAGTTAATATCAGGAACCTCTACACCCATCACGCGGCTTCGGTAAACCAAAGTGTTGATTACACCATCTTGGCAGGCCACAATGAATCCCTAGGTCTCCGACTTTAGCCCAGCTGACCTTAAAAAGGCGAATGTCAGCTTAGTCGATAAACCCAGTGTTTCTAGGTTCTTATAGAACACCCCGTGCATGGGTTTATCAACATGCTGCCTAAACAGATATTCCTGTTCGGCAACTTTTTTGTGGGCCTTCAGGCGAGGTGGCTGCAGTTCAGTGACTGACTCTGGGTCAGCACCGCGCCGGCCTCCTCGTCTGTTGTCGAATACGAGACCAAGTTTATCTGCGGCTCGTTTTGCCGCCTTAAATAGTCCTGCACCTACTCCTGCATTTTCCTGATCTCTCACTAATTGCAGAAGCGGGTCTGAGCTCCTTAGGATTTTGCATGCCATACTTAGTGCTACTCTGCCATGCAGACACTCCAGACCCAAAAGTCCTCGGCCCCCCCGTTGACGTGAGAGGTACACACGAGGAACGGACGATCTAGGATGAATACTCCTATTGATATTCATCATCTTGCGGGTACTTTTATCTAATTGGCGCAGCGCATCTACAGTCCATTTGACTACCCCAAAGGAGTAGAGCAGGCAAGCATATTAGTCGCAGACACCTTGTTCTTCCCCGAAAGTTCTGATGACCAAATCTTTCGGAGTAGGCGTCTGCACTTGCCGCGGAGAGATTTTTTAACTTGCTGCACATCCTGGATGTGATGTTGTTGCACACCCAGGTATGTGTAGGTCTCTCCGGCATCCAGATGTCTTAGGATGCTTCCGTCTGCGAGTTGCGCGTCTTTAGCAAAGTCCCCGCATCGTCCTCTCGTGAGATGGACGACCGCACACTTGTCCAACCCGAACTCCATGCCAATGGCCCGCGTGTACTCCTCGACCACCCTTAGAGCATTCTGAAGTTCGTGCTCTCCGGAGGCATACAGTTTGAGGTCATCCATATAGAATAGATGAGTAACCTTATGCCTCCGGTTGCTGGGTGGTCCACAATGGTACCCGCCAGTTTGGTGGAGTTCAACAGATAACGGCAGCAGTGAGATGCAAAGAGGGGGAGGAGGGGACTCGGAGAGTCTCCCTGGAAAACTCCTCTTCTGAATACCACCTGCTCTGTTGTAACCCGCTGTGCACCAGATGTTATGGTGAAGCGAGTCCTCCAGAGCGGCAGTAGTTGTTCTATGCATCTCACTAGTGGCTCTGCTACTGCAAAACATTTGAGCAAATGCACTAGTAGTTGTCAAATGCCTTACGATAGTCAATCCAGGCCATAGATAGGTTCCGCTTGTACTGCAAAGAATCCTGCGTAATACAGCGGTCTATCAGCAGGCTGTCTTTGCAACCTGCCATGCCCATCTTGGCGCCACGCTGCTCGTAAATCTGCTGGAAGACCGGATCAACCTGCCTTAGTGTCCTATCATACAAGATACGTGTAAATATCTTGTAGCAGGAGTTCAGACAGGTGATTGGCCTATAATTCCTTGCATCGGACAAATCTCCTTTCTTGAGGATTAGCACGGTACGCCCCTCAACAAACCAGTCGGGAATGTGCTGCCCCTCGTTCAACCACGAGTTGAAAACTCGAGCCAGACGACGGTGGGTGGAAGGAAATTTTTTCCACCACCAGTTGTTTATGCCGTCTGGACCCGGAGCAGCGAAGTTCTTAGTACCAACAAGATCTTGTTGAACTTCCTCCGAACTGATTGCCGGGCACACTTCTTCTGGCTCTTCAAAGGTTCTGCGGCAGAGAGCCTCGAAGTGTGCGATTGCTGGAGTGTCGCTATCGAATGGACGTGTCATTTCGTAGATTCCCTTCCAGAAGATTTCGGCATCGGCTGCAGCTGGCGGATTGTCGACAACACGCTGTGGCTCTTGAAATAGGCGGGAAGGATTAGTACGGAACAATGTATTTTGTTCCATACTCCTTACCCGCCTTATTAGATTTTTCTTGGCAGCCATGAGCGCTCGAATCCGATCTAAACAGTGTTGCTTAATGGTAAGCATCACCGTTAGATTTAGTGTGTGGTGCTGGCGTCTTAGGCCGGCTGCTATTCGCCTGACTTTAGGCGTGAATGCCTTGCTAGCTGTGACGTGTTCCACCACACTTTGGATTCGAGAAGCGTGTTGTCTGGCCAATTGTATCTTGCCTTCGATCTTTTGTATACGCCGCTTAGCCTTATCGATACCGCTTGGGGCCCTGGTTGCCCTTTCGCGGGGAACGAGTTGGCTAGCAGCGTTGTACACGGCAGTGTTGATCTGCCAAATGTCGACGTCTTCTGGTAGCTCCTCATCGATGGCAGCGTCCATCCGTGCCAGGTCTTGTGGCTTCAGTGTAGCCCTGTTGTTAAGGCTAACCCTCGTTCTTAAGTTAACATCGGTGTACCTTCTGGGTTGTTCCCCGACAGCCGCTATTTGTCGCGGTGGAAGTGCGACTGGTGCTTCCTCCTGCTGACGGGGTGCCCTTACATAACCTGATCTGCGCAGGAAGGATACCTGATCTCTGAGTTGTGGTTCAGAGAAGGCGCGATGCTCTGGGTGCAGCTGACACCAGACCTCGCGCAATCGCGCCATGTACCCCCTGCGCTCAGGTTCGCTGCTCTCGTAGCGTAGGTCAGCAAGTCATCCCGAAGTTTCCTCGTCCACTTAAAGCGTCCATGTCCATTGCGTGGGTTGTTACCATTGAGACCATCCGGTATGGCCCCTCCAACTTGTCTCTGACCCCCATCCGTATGGGGTCGGTTGTGAGGAGCCCTTTCTCTGCCCGTTGGAACCAGAGATATGGGTCACAGAGTGGTTAGCCCTGAGATCCACGTACGACATCTGTCAGGCAGAGTTACCTCTGCCTGTCCAGGTACACCGCGTGGAGGCTGCCGGTGCGCTTTCCGTATTATTATTGTTATTATTATTATTATAATCAGATAGAACATGTACCAAATATCTTTCTTGCGTTTCTACGAATTTTGACAGCTCAGTGACAGCTGTCATTATGTCAAAATTCTATTTCGACTTCAGATTTGTGTTCAACGGCCCTAAAACTTAAGAATATATACTAAATTTCAATATTTGCACTTTTGAAGGGTTTTTAACTTGTTGACAGCTGTCATTATGTCAAAATTCAATTTTAACTTCAGATTCGTGCTCAGCATATCCAAATGTCCCTGTATATATTATACATAATTATTATTAGAAAAATTTGAAAATTGCATCCCACAGAGGGTTAAAGAGGGTTGTGGAGAAAAGGTAACATGGTAATTTTTTTAGCACGTCAAAATACAGAGAAAACGGTGGGTTTGGTTAAAAAAACTGATTTTTTTTTGTCGGCCTGTGAATTTGTAATACATAGAAATCTTTCTTAATGAATGGTTAAATTATAGATATACCTCAACAAGGAATGGCAAGGGTAGTCTATTTTTTTTTAATATAAAAGTACTTACCTTTGAAGAAACCGATGAGTCCCTAGTTGCACGTTAGGTGGAAGATACTTAAAAGAGTCATTCTGGGCGAAATTATGGTTTCTCACACCTTTCTTGAAAAGTGTGTACTAAATCACAAAATATCAAGGAACATTCTTATAGAAGAGAACATTTTCTTTAATTTGATTGTCTTTTTGGTTGCTGTACGATACAAATTTAAAATTTTTCTGCTATGGACGAAATTGAGATTTTTGGCGTTTTTCTAGGGAAATACCCAACACAGCACATCACACATATTAAATAGCTCCCAAGTTAAATATTAAGGCTCCTTAAAGGGGGTTACACATTTAAGAATATGCTGACATCATGCATACCCACCGACGTTGCCAGCATAGAAGCTGGTGTTCGAACCTAGTGCATGATAGATAATAATGTACCAAGCTGAGGCTGACTCACTCACTCTCCATTGACTCACTGCATTCACTTCTTATTCCTTTCTAAATTCAGTTCACGAGTTTAAATACCGAAGATCACAGGATGTGACACTATTAATACAATAATTCGTAAACGGGAAAAAGTAAATTATTAAGCCTCTAGAGCAGTACCTAGGGTTGCAAGATGCCATTGACAAGTTTAATAACTAAAAGTCTACACATATTAGCCATAACAAAGGCTGGTGAAACTTCAGTACCGTGAGGATGTAACAACACGAAGAAATCTTTCTATGAGCGCCGATTGATACCAAAACTGGAATCGCTAGTACCAACGTTTGAGTAAAGTGCACTTCATACATTGGGAGTTTATTACCAAATGGAACGTATCTTGGTAATAAGAAACACAAGACTAGGGATGGAGAAAAGTTAACAAAGTGATTCTGCCCGTTACAACTACTAAAGAACCAGGTCCAAATGTTATGTAATTGCGTGGGTGGCTGCACTGGTAAATGTGGTAATTGAAAAGCTGATATAAGTTGTAAGTTGTAAGAACTGCCATGTGGTTCCAAGTTTGAATCCAAATGCTACTATAGAAGACATTTATGAAACTGGATAATCTGCTATTGAAGATATATATGAAAATGATCAAATTTTCATACAAAGCGAAAACGAAATTGATGATACATAAAATTTACTGAAATAATTAAAATTTATTTTTATAATGTTTAAAGCTGATTATGAAACTTTAATTAATTTAGTAAGTAATTACAATAATCTATATATAAACCACTTACTAGTTAATAATAAATTGGATTCTTTTCAAGGTTTCTTATTAGACACTCGATATTTATTACACAAAATAATTAATAGTCTGTTCCTATCATTCGTTCCTTTTAATAACACATTTAAGAATAATTTTAATTTTATTAAAATATAATGTAAGATTATTGAGAGATAGAAATACAAGATATTTTAAACAACACAATATAGCTTAAAAGTACGGTATTTCGGTAAATTGATATTGTACATTATGTACAATAACCAACAAAGAGCTACATTGAAGGAAATTTTGTTTAATTTTAAAAAAGGGCCATGATCTTTAAAAACCCTAATTTTAAACGTAATAGAAAGAAATTATATTGCTATATCTATATCTACATAACTTTTATCATAGAGAAGCAAGAAAAAAGCAAATTTATGGAAATCGCAATGTATTCCATGATGACTTTCTTTAAGTATATTATTCCACCTAATGTGCAGTCGCGTGAGTTTCTTCATAGAATGTAATTTTATTGACACTTCCAAAACAAAATTGAACTACCATTATTGGCTTTTGCCTATTGAAACTCGAGTCTAATAGAAACAAGCTAACTTTTATACTCTTCGCCGATTTACTACACTTGTTATATAATTGTTGCACATTCTATAGGATACTTTTCGCAGTTTTTTATTGTAAATGATATTAGTTTCAAACATTTTTTGTTTAATTACAAATTAAAAACGTTGCCTTCATTTCAAAAATTAATAATTTTTTTATTTATTGATCGCCTTTGTTAAAAAACAATACGGTTCATGCTCTAGCTAACACTAACTTACTCTCCAAATTTCTATACAATCGGACTTTTCGTTTTTAAGTTATCGTGCTTACAAGATACATGACGGACGGACGCACGGACGGACAGACAGACGGATAGACGGACGGACATTTTGAAAGTTGTTCAGAATTCATTCACCAACACAGAGATATGAGAATTTTTTCCCTACGAACAATATTACCGGTTTTAGAAATGTGCCGATCGAATGCAGTATACTCTTCGTTTTGTATTTGAGAAGAGTATAACGATCGCATGCAATATACTCTTCGTTTTGTATTTGCGAAGAGTACAATAATGAGGAAAAAACGATTCAGACGAGAAACAAAAAATATCTGATTCATAACTACACTACACTTCTACCCATAGCACAATTTAACACAAATTACCGTATATATTATTTGGTCACTATAAATAGATAGAAATTTATATTTATATAGACCATAATTGCCGTATTAATATTGTATCATTAATCTACCGCTTACCAATACATTACAACATTTTTCTAATTTTTCTCACCTCAGTATATAAATCACTAAAGTGAGCCTCGACCGCCTTACATTGTTTGTATTTTTTTCTTCTTTTCTTAGGTTAGGTTAGATACTTAGTATAACACAAATAAGCTAATCATTATACTCTTCGTCGATTTAGTGCACTGCTTATATAATTGTTGCACATTCTACAGGATACTTTTCGCTGCTTTTTTTATCGTAAATGATATTGATTTCAAACATATTTTGTTTAATTACAAAACAATAATTTGGTTTTCTTTTCAAAAATTAATAACTCTTTTATTTATTTATCGATTTTGTTAAAAAATAGGATTGTTGCTCTAGCTAACGCTAACTTACTCTCCAAATTTCGATACCATCGGACTTCTCGTTCTTAAGTTATAGTGCTTACGAAAGACGTGAGGGACGGACGGACGGACGGACATTTTGAAAGTTGTTAAGAATTCTATTTTCAACACAGTTATATGAAAATTTTTTCTCTACGAGCAATATTACCGGTTTTAGAAATATGCCGATCGAATGCAATATACTCTTCGTTTTATATTTGCGAAGAGTGTGTTAATAGTACATCATTATACTCTTCGCAAATACAAAACGAAGAGTATATTGAATTCGACCGACACATTTCTAAAACCGGTAATATTGCTTGTAGAGAAAAAATTTTCATATCACTGTGTTGGTGATCGAATTATGAACAACTTTCACAATGTCCGTCCGTCTGTCTGTCCGTCCGTTATGTATCAAGTAAGCATAATAATTTAATAACGAAAAGTCCGATCGTATTGAAACTTGGACAGTAAGTTAGTGTTAGCTAGCGGAAGAACCCTATTGTTCGATCAATAAATAAAAAAGATATTAATTATTTAAAGTTGAAAAAAAATTTTTTTTATGTTTTTTAATTAAACAAAAAATGTCCAAAACTAATATTATTTACAAAAAAATGTATCCTATAGAATGTGCAACAATTATATAAAAAGTTCAGTAAGTTGGCAAAGAGTATAATGTTTACCCAAGTTTTATTAGACTTTGATTTGAAAATTTAATACTACATTGTTTCTATGTAAGCTAATACATGTTCAAATATCCTTATTTTTAAACATGTGCGATGTTTAAAAGTAAGTATATATCCTTATCCTATATTTCTCGATGTGTTGGTAGCTTATTAACTACTAATTTTTAAAACATTGTAATTTACCTCAGTCTTTTGAAAAATTTGGATTGGGCACTTACCTAAAACAAAAGAAAAATGTGGTCAGTTATAAATTCTAAAAGTTCTCATACAGGTTCATCTATTTGCTATCGGCTTTTTTATTCTGAAGATACGATTATAATAATTAGTTCTTTCCTTACTCAAAAGACAAAAAAGTTCATTTATGGTGTGAACTTTTCCATGACACTGTATTTTTAACGACGTAATTGAAATCAATAGTTCAACAAAAATATAAATAGACATTCTCGAGCTTGTATCCATTAAAAATATATATTTTTCTTAAAGATTAGTGAATGTATATTAAGTTGTAAGTGCTTTTACTTTAGTATTTATTTTAACAAGGATAATTTTAATGTTTACGATGTCTGACCTACTTGCCCAGCACTTGCAGGACTACTCATCGATTGTAAGAACGACCGACCTTCCGAAAATATGCATCGTATAGTAAACTATTTTCTGATATCCAATCTGTCAGAACTCGGCAATTTTAGAGTATTTAACACAATAAAACAGAGGGTTTTTATGATCAATTAATAAAGCAGAATACAATCTAATTTAATTCTTGTATTCTTTACGTCATTCAAAGGAAAATTAGTTACATTCTTCTTTCAACGTTTCGGTTTACTACACCATCATCACAAACACTCCAAAGTTATTATCTAAATTAGTTCGGTAAATCAAGGTGTATTTTTTTTAATATAAATGACCCCAAGATGTACCTACTATTAAATATATACTCGGAAGATTCATGAAATGATCGTAGAAAATAGGGAAGCACTCGTATTTTTATACAAACTAATTAACAACAATATAAATAGCCTAATAGTAACTGAAAAAATGTTTTAATATACTGCGTTTAGGCTCATAGGACATATATTTTACTTTGACACCATTTGAACAAATGTTATAAGTTCTTCCTCTTTGCATTGTATATTGTCGTAATATATTTAAATATCTAGTACTTCCAACTGCCTGCTGAAAAGCTTGATATTTTTATTTGTTTTGTTCCCTCCATTTTAAAAACTGAAGTTGCGAAATTTTTCTTTTATGGTAATTTACACTTTTTTAATATATATGTACTTTTCTAGTCAGTTAGCTCCAAGACGGCTGAACCGATTTCATTTAATTGTCTTAATTGTCTTATTTATATTAATGACCTGACGGAGTTTAGCCATAGCTACTTTTCTACTCAACCAGGACAGACGCACACTCAGACATCTTCACAACGACCATTCCCTGCGACATTGCCATCTGCCACAGCTGAGACTCGAACTCAGGATAGGTAACAGCGATTAGCCGTTGTCCCTCACACAATCGTGTCTAGCCCACTGCCACCGTCTCGGTAACACATGAAAAATGCCACTATACATCTATACCCTAGCCAGGATTCGAACCCGGGACTCCGTGGTCTCAAGCCTAACGTGTTAGCGCTGAGTTGGTATTTTTGAGATGTCTTTTAGCTATGTTTGGTGGAAATTGGGTACGCCGGTTCCAAGATTTTCAGATTTTATTGTTTAACACTGTGTTTTAAGAAATGGCGAAGGTTCCGGTGTTATTTAACATATTATTAATTTTTATCTGACCTGTATTTAAACAGCCCCTTACCTCTGGAGGTGTCAAATAAATCTCGTTTTCACTATCAGTATCCAATTATTTAATTATATTACTCTTCTTGCGTAATATATAAAATTATTGCAAATAACGTTGACGTTAAAATTTAAAATTACACTTTGATACATTGTCATAGCTTACTAAAAAATAAGTAAAAAAAAAATAAGTTAAACGCTTTTATTGTAAAGAAACATAATAATGATGCAGCTAATGTACTAAAAGCTAAGAAATAATTAGGTACCAGGTACTAGTCATCACACCACTCTCCTTATCAATCTAGAGCATTGATCAGACTAAATTAAAATCGTGGGGTGAGTCGAATTTCTATTATCTACAGTCAATCGCTCATATCTTTATAGGTATGCTTTGGATCAGTGTTGCCAACGCTACTGGTTTTTCAGTAGATCTACAGTTTTTTGGTTTCCTTCCCTGTTTTTTGTCCGAACTGCTAAATCTACTGTTTTTTTGCATATCATATTAATCAGTTATTTTATTAAGGTACTACCTGGAATTGAAAATTCACCAAAAGGGAAAAATGTCGCACCCACTCTAATAATTGAGTAATTGAGTCAAATTTTATATTGCATTTTTTAGTACGTTTATAAGAGGTAATCGTCGAATAATTACACACTGAAAATTCGAGATCAATTTGATGAGTAGGTTCAGAAGTATATTGCTTTAAACATGGACCGATGCGCAGGAAACTCTGACTACATTTACTCCCAAAATTTGTCTCATAGATACGTTTTATGTGCGAAGCCGACTATTTAAAAGCAGATTCACCTGTCAATAAAAATATCTTATCAATAATGATAACCAGTGTCAAAATTGTATAATGAATAGGATGTAAACAAACATTTATTTTATATAAAAAATACTAACACGTAAGAAAATAAAGAGAAAAGTAAATTTCATAAGAAAACAACATTCTAAACATTATTAAATCATGTCTAGCGGTTAATATTATTCATACAGTAGTTAACTAAACTATTATCCTTTTATAATTTAATATACCTATAGTAAAAAACAGTAGATTTACTGTTTCACTAAAGTAAATTCCCCGTTTTCTACTGTTTTTTTTTATTATCTACAGACTCTTCGGCTAACGGAGTTGGCAACACTGCTTTGGATGCATCTTCTCAATAGACAACTTATTCAAAATGTGTGTAAAAGTAAATCCGTCACTATCATCGTGCGACATCGCAGAACGATCATTTACATATTTACTCAGGTTACGCTACGCTCCAAGATTTTATTTTAGTCTGATTAATGCTCTAGATTGATGAGGAGAGTGGTGTAATGACTGGTATCTGGTACCTACCTAATTATTTTTTAACTTCTAGTACATTATATGCATCATTATTATGTTTCTTTACAATAAAACTGTTTAACTTAATTTTTTTTTTTACTTATTTTATTTTCAAGTTTTTAGTTTTTTGTATAGTTACCTAATTTTTGTTCTAAAGTGTACTGTGTTCTACTTGTCAAGCCCCACACAAGACACAAACAAAGTAAGCTAAATAAAACCGTTTAATAATAAAATAATATAGTTTGTAGGCACATATGTAAATGGTTTCAAAAACAATGTTTGAGATTGCCACGTGTTGCTAATAGATGATGCTTTGAAAAAAACTTACGAATGTAATTCTCGAGTGTTCGTTAAAGTACCTCTTCGGAAGGTTCCATTTGAGTGCTTCCTAGAGGCAACACTTGTCTTTTGGTTGCTGCAATTTTGACATTTTAAATTTTTTAATAGTCACTAACGTGATTCCTTATGAACAACTGTCTCTATTAGTCACTAGTGAATAACGCAACCATAATTCACTGCAGGGAGTAATGGATAGCATTAAACTTGAAGAAACAAATACATAATGAGTACATTATTTAATAGTCGTGGACAAAACTATTATTCCACCGTCCAACAATAAATTTACAAAAAAATAAATAGTCAGTGTTTCTAGTCGATGAATATAAATTATTTATTCCTTTTTAAAGGTTTGTTCTTTGAATCGGGGGTTTCTTAAATTTTCAGTTTAACCTATTTGTTTGCTTATTCTTGTAGTTCTGTTATTGATTTAAGTGATTTGCTTATAGTCCAGGTGGCAGAGAGTATTTCTCCATCACGATAGAGGTAGAGTCCTAGGCTCATTTTTTTACGTGGTGTCCCCAGGAAGTATATTCCATGATTATTTTGCTGCTCTGCTCTGTGATTTACTACTGCGTTTTGGTCTTCGTTCGATGTTGCCCATTTGCGTGTCTCCACATTCATGCTGGTTCTCTTCGATTTGGTCGGTTCTCTCATTGTTTTCAGTGTGAATATTATATAAACATTAGCCTTTGCTAACGTTATAAAGTGATAAAATCATCACAAAATGTTTAAAATAGTTGAAGCCCATTGCAAATATACCATTTATAAAATAAAATTGCTCCAAAAAAGTTTGCCCCACCCCCAATCGATAACCGTTGCAGTTACGTCGAAAGTCATAAGAAGCAAAGTTGAAGTGCTTGAAATGCCCTCTATGCTTTTGTCGTAGCTTCAACAGAAGCCGGGATAATTGAAAAACAATTTTGGCACCTGCTAGACCCCCCTCCTCCCCACCAAGACTTAAAAAATATAGAATTTTGTGCATTTGGGATATTGAGGGGGGCCTAAAACGTATGTAAAATATCAGCGAGGTAGGTGTGCTTGGACTATTATTTGTTAATGTTTATTTTTGCATCATATATGTCATTTTTGCATAATAATTTGATATACTGCTCATATAGTAACTGCCCTCTACTCTCCAGGATTAAAATTTTCAACAATAATTAAGTCTATTTGTTCCACTTAATAAACACGGTCGAATGATACCAAGAACACAAACTACGATGAACCTAAACCATCCGTATTTGATTTTTCGCATTTTTAGAGAAATTCAACAAAGTATCGGTCTTTGAATTGATATGCATGAATAAGATAAAAGCAAATCTACAAAATTTTACAAAGAATCTTTTCATAAGTTCTGAATAACACACAAATCCTTATTTAGACATGATTTTCTACGCAACGTGTACCTGTATAAGCCCCAAACAAAGATTAGAAAAGTATTCGATATAAGAAATACTGTAAACATGTGATGATATTTACTTTTTGCGATTAAATGCATTGTGTGTTATTGTTAGCGTCACACCTACAACTCGAAATGTATAGTAGGATAGCTATAGTCCTAGTGCGGACCTTTTACTCAATGAATTAACACATGATTTTTACGTTTTTGTCTTTTTAAGTCTACATAACAAAATAATAAAAATAATTTCCATTCATTTTTGGACCACATTTGTATATAAAAAACTAAATATAATTAATGAAAAGGCGGAATTCAGTCAAAAAACTGGGAATGTTAGAGCAGCTAGTCTTACATTCAACCCGCTAAATAACATGAAAAAATAGTTGAAAGGTAGGCTTCTTCTCTTTTTCCACAATGTGGGAACAACACCAGTTACTAAAAAGCTGTTTGTTATATGTGCTAAACATATTTATGAAGGGCAAGTGTACATTTCAAAATTTTAATATTGGTGTTATCTACACCACTAGCTTTTATGTTTTTGGAAATATTCAGTCAAACAACTGAATATTTAGAAACTTCTAAATATTAGCAAGGGTGATAAGATGATAAAATAGTTTTTGAAAATTGTAAATTGTTTTGATTCTTATTCAAAGTGTATAATATAAAGCAAATTGTACTGTTTTAGTTTTCCACTAAGTGAATTTGCACAATGACGAGTTAAATAAAAGTCATTCACATAACCTGATATTAAAATCTGCTAAATCTAAAATTATAATATTTACATCCAAGAATGTTTAGAACAAAAAAAAATCAATATGAACATAGATGGAAATATGCTGTTGTTAGTTCAGCTCAAAACTGATTTAATAAGACAAGTTGACAAAAAAAGGCTTGATATATGCATGGAAGCCATCATCTCCCAGGTATTTCGACGCGCTCAAGCCGATAATATTACAAAAAGAAATTTCTACTGCGTAGATAACTTACAATGGGCTTTTCAAATGTTCTAATATTAGCGTTGGAGGAAGTATTTTAGATTGAAGATGAACTATTCGAGAAAAAACAACTATGGGTAAGTATATAAAGGAGAGAGGATCGGCCACCAGGCCGTTTTGATTGTATTGAGTAGTGAACTGGGAGAAAGCATTCAAAGAAGTGACAATCAGAAATAGTACTTATATTATGAATATAAGTATAGTAATAATACTGTAAATAGTCCTCAAGTTAATAAACAAGTGTTTAGTGTAATCTTTGTGTCATAATTTTCGACCCAACGCGCAACGGTTTGGGGTGTGCAAACAGGTAACAATACTATGACTGAGTAAAACAGAGGATTAAGTGTAAATAGCATGGCTAAAATTCACCTTCTGACTTGCACAAAGGAAGAAAAATCCTACTTGTATTATATAAAGATTGTGATCACAACAATAGCAAATATCTTTTCCGAACAGTAATGGTAATTACACCCAAATTTAAATCCAAAACGTAATCAGTTAAGGCTTACACCTAAGAACTGATAAGGAACAGATAATTGAGGTTTGGACACAATACTGCGAAAAGCTTTTCGAGGATGACCATCCTAAGGCAAAAGAAAAATGATAACAGGATTAAGCATGGCAACCCTCAATAGTGAAGTCAAAAGTGGCTCCATACAAAAAGTAAATGCTGACAAATCAGCAGGAGTTGATAATATCAGAACTGATATGTTTAAATTAAATACAGATGATGGAGTGAAAATCCTCCACATAATATGCCAAAAATAGGAGATACAAGAATCTGTCCCGATGATTGGAAAACGTCAATCTTTGTACCACTACATAAGAAGAAATCGACAAATGCTTGTGATAACTATAGATTGCTGCATTAATATCACACTCTAGTAAAGCAATGCTGTATATTATTCAATATAGACTTCAGAATTATCTTTCTTGACAAATATCTTCTGAACAAGCAGGATTTGTTAGAGGCCGTAGTACTAGAGAACCAATATTGAATTTACGTCAACTTATCGAGAAGGTACGAGAACATTATTTATCTATATACCTTTGTTTCGTGGACAGTAAGTTATTTTACAATGTGAAATGGAATAAACAATGGAGCATATTATTAGAGTTGGGGCAACCCAGACATCTGATCTCTATTTTTCGCTGAGTGTATGAACTCTGCTATGGTGAATATTGACAACAGTAACGTTGGCAATGGTATTACTGCAAATTTATTGTTGGTGTAAAAAATGTCAGGGTCTTTGACCTTTACCGCACAATCACAATCGCCGCCTCTTTTTATATCGCCTAGATAGATGAGAAGAAGTATACCAGGCAAGGTTGCGCTTTGTTACTACTCCTCCTTTACATCTATAGTGAACACGTGTTGCGACGTGTTCTGGAGAACTGGTAGGGCGGAGTAGTTACGGGATGAACTACGATTCCTAACTTAAGGTTTGCGTACGATATCGCCTTGGTTGCAGCCAACCAGGATGAGCTCATGCAATGGCTGGACAACAATAAGCTCTGAGTACGGTTTTAGTATATATAACAAAAAAAGAATCATGATTGTGGGGCGAGCAAATGAAAACCATTCAGGCACATTAAGGATAGGCGATTGCGATGTGGTAGATTGTAGATTGTGGTGGGAGTCGCTCGGCTCTTTCAGCCCTTACTAACATCGACCTAATAAATCTATTGTGAATTACCCTACAATTAGTTATTGCCCAGGACCCCCAAGCTTTTCACAAAGCTCCTCATTTTCCTGGGGGCTACTCCTCAGGCGTTAATTTCACCTTTTCTAGGTTCTTTAGCCTAGTGCGAACTAGCATCTTGCATTCGCAAAGAATATATTAAGCAGTTTCTATTGCAGTATCACAATATCTGAACATATCATTTTCTGCCTTGCCCATATTCAGTCTTAAGTCGGACTTTTCGAGTTCGAGAAGCCTTGTGATATTCTTTATCGAATAAGTGATGAACTTTTTCGCCTTTTTCGTCTTTGGCCTGGAGTATTTCTTCAGTAAAACTTTTTATGTTCCTTTTCCCATTTCAGGATTTTCTCCGTTATGTTTCCCTTCCATAAGACACAAAACGATTCGAGGCCCTTAGGCCCTCGTACCCACAAGGTAACCTTGTTGTTTTTGCCAGCTGATTCAGGGCTTCAGGGACTGTGTTCATTGCGATATGGTACACAAGATAGTTTGACTTGCGATCATTGTGGACAACACCGGAAACTGCAAGTATGAGATTCGACGAAGAACAAATATGGTAAGATCGGCAACTTCACAGTTGAGGAAAGTTTAGAGTGACAGGAACGTCACGAGGCGCAAAAAGATCACGATATAGTTTTCTCTGTCGTTCTCTACGCCTGTAATCGTTTCATTTTTTTGGCCACATCAATCGAAGAGAGAATAATATAGAACGCTATATTTCATTTAATTTTGGGTAGTATTTCACAAAGCGCCCAGACTACATCTTACCCCATAAGAACACGTTGCTGAATAGGGGATCGTCGCCCGGGGGTGAGTTGCATTACCGCCCTGACAACCTCTATTCATGAATATTGTTTGGTTAACACAGCGAAAAGCACGCATGAATTGTTAATTTGCTAGTTATAAAGCTCTCTCTTCATTTAAGACACTTTTCACGACAGTGATTGTCTTTGCAAAGTCAACAAACACTCAAGCCTGCTCTGATTTTGCATTTCCCCTAAAATAACTGTGGTAGATTTCGTGATGTTGCAGTGCCAACTTGATGTGTGCCAGCTAAGGGGATTATTATTTCATATTAACATTGTTAGGGAAATTAATTTTGTGTACTGGATATATGCATGCTGAATTTAAGGGGCTTCATTCGGAAGTTTACATATGATGAAAGCAGACCGAGATAAATAAGTAGACGGCTTATAGCTTGTGCTTAAAGTGTGTCAAAGTCTACATAGATCAAGTGGAGAGATGTAAAGTTCATATTAGAGATGTAGGTATCAGACATACATTAATCATATTAATCGTATCACGTAGAATCGTATATTGACCATATTTGATGTTAGGTATTCATAATATATTTGCAGAGAGAAATCTATGAGACACATATGATTTGTTGACTTTAGATTTCTGTTATTTAAAAAAATATAGAACCCAAATTAGGACTAAAAAATATATTTTCTTAAAAAGTTTATTACCTTGTATCGACATTGAGGACGTTTTATTTTTTTACGTGTCCATTTTTTACCTCCACAAGTGGAGTGGAAGCATAGTAATCGAAAAAAAATTTCACAGTTCCTTATTGTCGAAATTGGTTTAAAGTCATGAAACGTCGACATTTTAAATTTGAGCGAAAGCAAAATTTTCTGTCTGTCCGTTTGTCTGTCGATCTCTGCCTGTCTGTCTGTAATTTCTTTTTTGTGCGCACGTTTTCCCTGGAACGTTTAATATATTGCTTTGAAATGTTGTGCACGTATGTACGAGATGCGAAACTAGATTGTTTGTTCAACATATCCGGTGAAGGGTTACAGGGTAAATAGGGGGGAGAGGAAAATAAGTAAAGCAAGCTGGTAAGAGTGCAGAAACTTGAGATTTGTTGTATATAGTAGAAGCGAAGGCCTCGGATTTTTTTATCACATTTTTCAACTCCTCCACCACCCCCGCTCCACTATTAAAGTGGCTGATAAAATTAAATTAAAATATTCACTTGAAATTTGGTACACGTATGTATCATAAGGACATATGGAACTAGATTATATTTTGAGATGATTCCATTCAAGGGTTGGGGGTTAAATAGTGGAAAATACGTAATTCAAACTGGTAAGAGTACAGAAACTTGGGATTTGGTGTATATACTAGAAGTCAAGGCCAAAATTTTTGATAATATTTCTTTAGGCCCCCCACCACCCCACTCCGTTATTAAAATGATTGATAAAATATCATTCAGATTTTCACATGAAATTTGATACACGTATGTATTATAACGACATCTGCAATTAAATTATATTTTGAGATGATTACGTTGAATTGTTGGTGGTTAATTATTAGGGGTAAACAAGGGAACATAAGTAAAGCAAAGTGGTAAGGGTACAGAAACTTGGATTTTGTTACATATACTGGAAGAAAAAGTCTCAGATTTCTTTATATTTTTCAACCCCTCCACTAGCTCCACTCCATTCCCAACTAGCACAATTAGTCGTCGGAACGTAGCAATGACTATTGTAGGCACTTTAAAGTGTTTTGGAACTAGTCGCAGGCACGTAATAGGAACGTTCCTAATACGTGTTTATGACCAAAATGGGGAATATTTTTTGGTTCCTGGAACTTGTCTGGCTACGTTCCAATGACGTTGTTGCTCCGGAGCGGCGACGTGGCGGCGTAGACGCCGCAACTTTCAGAAAACTTTACCACTCCCTACTCTTTCAAATCGATGTTGCCCTTTCTTTGTCTTGCAACCGATTTTATTATATTTATGTTTCATTCTTACATATGATTCTTGTTCTTGTTCATTTCCCTAACTCAGAAATTTAATAGAATATCAGAAAGTAATATTAGACAGAAAAATTTGTGCTATTTTCCAATGGTCTAAGGGTCACAATTAAAACGAATGCAATTTTACTGACAAACATAATGATAAAACGTCCGAATCTAACCACGCGCCTTTAACATTTGCACTTTTTAATGAAAATATTGTTTTTAAAATATGTAATGTCATGCGAGAATATGACACACTAGATGCCGAAACCTATTTTTTATTGTTCTTCGGAACTTAACATTACTTTTTATGTATTCATTTGTTGTATTTGGTGAAGAAATTGCGATAAATTAAATTTATTAGTTGTGAATTGTGAAATTATGGTTCATGTGTTATAACAATGGCGTCGATAATTTTGGCCATTAACATGGCGTATTTCAGAAAATATGACTTTAAGGTCGTTTTCGCCAAGAAATGCTACTTGAAAGTAATTGCTACTTGGCGATAGTGACGAAAACTGTAAATACGTAACTTTAGAGTTATACTTGCCACAAATCTGAGAATGGAACTGTAGCATCACTTCAAAGTCGTAGCAAAGTTGTGACTACCACAAATTACCTCTTCAAAGTTGCCGCTGCTACTTCATGGTTACATTTTTCCCGATATTGATTCGGACCGTACGTGTTAGCCGTACGTTGAGGTGTAGACTGAACGCGTTCCTAGCTTTTGCTGTTTATCATTTACCTAACTTCACATTGAAAGACCTATCAGCTGTCGCAATTTACATGTATGCAGCCATATATCAACGACTTAATAAACATAAACCTCGTTGGTATAATATACTATTATAGTGATAGATAACATAGAAGAAAAGGTAGGTGTAATAAAACTGTGTTAAAATATTAAATTTTGGTGCCTTATTTTGAACATAAAATGTTGCATAGCATAATATAGCAGCATATAATTCTAGTCTAGGTTAGCCAAACATATTATATAGGTTAGGTTTGTTGCATTAACTTATCTATGGTCAACATTGGGAACTAGATGGTGAAATATACTTCATGGTAAATTTCAGAGGTGATGTGCACTTTGTAGTAGCCGTACACAGTTCTGTAGGTAGCGGTAACGTCATTAACACCTATGAATATAACTTACAAGTTCCACTACTTTAAAGAAATAGTGCAGGTTCCCAGAACGTCGCGGCAATTATTAAAGCTACTTGAAGGTGATTGCAACTTTGAAGTCACATTTCAGTGAGTTAGTCGCTGCTACTATAGTTTACCACCTTCAAGTTCTGAAAACCCGAAAGTCGTCCCACTGGTAGTTACCAGTGGGACGAGTGGTAGTTACCACGTTCCCATGTACCACGAAAGCTACGTAGAAGTTGCATAACTATAAAGTAATCATTAGTAGTAGAAACTACGAGGCAGGGACTGTAGACTTGTCAAATGAAGTTATTTTTACACCAAAGTCGTAAATTTAGTCGCAATTATGTAATGGTTACTCATACGAAGTTCCTATCTCAGTTACTGTCACTTTGGTGCTAGTTGGGTTATTATAGGGGTTGATAAAATAAAATTGAAATATTCACTTGAAATTTGTATTGGAATGACATCTGATTGAGATGATTCCGTTGAAGGAGTATTAATTGGGGAATATAAGTAGAGCAAGATGAGAAAATAAGAGTTCGGAAACTTAATTTTTGGCGTATATGCTAGAAATCAACAACTTTAATTTTTTTTTGACATCTGCCTCAAATATTTTTGAAATTCTACCAATTATTTCCCCATATTAGAATGAAAATATAGTCAAGATGTTTTCCTCTAAAGACACTTGGATTGAAAATTTGGATGTGGAAGTAGTGACTCCTTAGGTAGAGGTATTTATACTGACTTCGAGATCATATCGATAATAGGTAATAAAAAATTTTGGTACCTGAATGACGCACTCGGGTGAAAATAAGTAAAACCTGGACGAAACCTAAAAATGCAAGGACTTAGTCAATAAATGTGCAATTATATTGTATTATCTGTTTTCTGGATAAATAAATATTATTTTACTTTAGTTTACTTTATAATTAATTCAGCAGCAGTATTTGATGCACGTTTGCTTATCTTCATTACATAGTAAACTCAACGAAAAAAAAAGCATGCAAATTGAATATAACCATACCCTATTATAATCTAACCCACCACTTGTACCGCTGCAGTTTCAAATGAAGTTACCCAGTTATCGATAAACCTGTAATGTCTAAGCGCATACAGCTCATACAATATGCAAATTTGCCGCACCGTACTTTGAGGTCGTTGTAAACAATACAAGTTACCTCTCGCTTCTATAATGTAGTAATGTAGTCGTACTTGTTCACATTTGCCGCCCTCACAATTGTTGTTATTATCATAAAACACGTACAATGTACGTGATCATAAAATATCAGCTGGAGCGATGGGTTTATGAATGTTAACACATTAAGGCCGCCACTAACTGCAAGTTTCCCTCTCTTATCATTAATGGTCTGCCGTCCCAAATGCAGAAAGATATGGTGGACTTAGTTTATTCTAATGTATTTATTTGGTTTCTCTCTAATTGAATTATCCCAGTAAATACACAAACGTTCGGATAGTGTAATATTATGCAACAAGCACAGAATAGGCAATTTTGTGCAAGTTCCATACTACACATTTTCTGCGATAACACATTAATTAACGTAGATTTATAGGAAGCACCTACGGTATTATCCGTTAACAAACCATATTCTTTAAAGGAGATATCAGAAATAAATAGAAAATTAACTATAAAAATATTAATTTCCAATCATTGCATTCTGTCGACAGCCTGCATTCTGGTTATGATAGTAATTTAAAAATTTTAAAATGAATATATCTAATATCTAATACCTAACACTATTTATCACTAGTGAGAGGCTATCCTTACGACCGCGTTCACATAAGCCCTTACGGCCATAAAAACTAAGTAAAACTTAGAATAAAAAACCTTTCTAGTAAATAAAAACTTTAAATCTACTGAAAATAAAGTCATGTATTTCTCTGATAACCTACATCTGGTTGAGCTAGAGAACAAGAAAGCCCTAAACTAAATTTATTTACAAACCTTGCCTTTAAAATATTTTTCGTTCAAATGGCTTCTACGAAGTATTGGTTATCCATGCCAACGACGGCCATGTACGCTTACAGCACAATGCTGCTGATGACGCACATGACTCGTGCCTCGGCGTATTACGACAATTGCAAGATTAAGGTCAACGCTGAAGTCAGAGGCAATGGTCTTCACACGTAATTGTACTAAAAAGGGCACCCAAATTCCGACTGGGGAAGAAAGTGTAAAGTATCTACAGGTACACTTGGACAAACGAATAACGTTTATGAAACACACTGATGAACGAGTACGGACAGTCTATTCTATGTCCAGGAGTCTGTATCCGCTGTGTCCGGGAATAGCAAAATTAACAGACATACAGGTCTATTCTGTAAGCTTTAACGGCAAGGTCACTGTTAAAATAATTAGCGGAATGAAGTTAACGGTCAGTGGTATTCTGTACACTTTTTTTAATGTTAAATTTAACCAACATCGTTTAAAATTAGAGGCGACTTTGGACCTGGTACTAAAATTTAACGGTACCGTTAAAGAGGCAACGCCATATTTTAATTTTGGTTCATAAAATATTGTATAATATCATTCAGTAAATGGCACTTTATTTAAGAAACTGGCAGGACCATTCAAAATACAGAAACAAAATATTTAATCTAAACTTTGAATTGATTTGCCAACCGAAAATTTTTTATTTACATAACTCCGAAGACAACACAACACTTCAGAATTTTTTTGACCTTTCACTAGAATAAAATGTTTGTCAATGAGTTTGAGATTCTTTTGACGACCCATTTTCTCATTTATATCTAGTAATTAATTTTCCGCCTCCAAATAATCGTGATCATAACCTTAAATAGAAGCGCGGGTCCTGTTTGACGATAATTTTATGCGGTAGGTATTCAATTTTATCTGCGTGTATTATATATTTTGTGGGATTATTGTCCATCTTAACTTAATACTCTACTCATTGTCTTAACTACTCTCATTCAAAGACTTCCCTGCTCTCATTAGGTTTGTTTTTAATTTTATCTTGAGCATATAAGGGAAAGAAATAACCGGTCATTAAAAACACATGACTATGTCCGTTAAATGGTCGCATACAGAATAGAAAAATCAGTTATTTTTAGCATTCCGTTAAAATTAAAATTTTAGCAGGGCGTTTATTTTTAACCAAAAAATTGCAGAATAGACCTGATAATAAGGAACTCATATACACCTTTGTAGTGAGGCCAGTTAAAACGGCTCCGGCATGGTGCAGCACGACAATGAATAAGTTAAAAGTCCTTGAACACAATTTCTAATACAACGCGATGCATCTCCTTAGGGATCTATACGCCTTATACGACGACATTACTCCAATAGCGGACGACGTTTCTGAAATCTCACAAAAATTTTATGCTTTTAAATTAAACGATAGTCAGCTAACAAACAACATAACGCGAATAAGACAGCATAATGCACCTTTTAGAACAAAACACAAATTACCATATCAGATGCTTCCCATCTTTCGGCAGCCACTTTAGCCACAATTCTTGGACATTCTTGCATAACAAAATTTCATCTCTCCATATTTCTCTTCTTTTCTTTTTGTACATTTTTGTTTTAAATTCATTTATTTTTCAAAATTTTCTTCCGAAAATCCCAACTTAACCGAAACTTTCTTAATCAAAAATTTATTCAAATCACAAATTATTTTTAAGCAAAAACTTTGCGGCATCGCCGACTGTTAGCAATGTAAGTCTTGAACGAATTGCATGGAGCAGGTAAGACATTTTAGCACACAGCTGTATATGTCCTCCATCAATGACTGGGCTTGTCTTTTTTTTTATATATATTTATATATAACTTTTTTGCAATCAGCTTTTTTAAATCTATTATACAAAGGATAGGAATTAAGTTTTATTTGTTAATCAGTAAAAATTTTTACCGGCGCCCTACTCATCCAGCCACTTAATTCTACGACTTTTCGCACCGTAGATATTTGGCTGGCTCTGAGTATGTGCGTCAAATGAAATGTTGTATAGGTTAATAAAAATAAACACTTTTGAATTGAATTGAAAATTGGTTACCTATCATTGTATCTCTTGGATATGTTTAGCCTTTGAAACATTTTTCGCCTTCTTCTGGAGCTCTTCAGAAATACATAAAACCTCTCATATAGGGCGTTTTATGAAAAAACCTAGACAATAGTTTAAAAAATGTTCTTAAAAGATATTTGGCCTTGACTGACAGAAACAACTGACCTTCGTCAATCTATTACCTAACTAGTAGCGAAACCTATATTCTCTGTGTATGTTTAAAAGTGAATTATTTTTTGTTTTCGTTTAATTATAATAAAACATATTCTTTATAGGGTTTGCTAAACAGCAGAAAAGTTATCTATGAGAAATAAAAAGAAACACTATTCCTAAAAATTTTAATTTCAAATTTTTGCATTCTTCCGATGATCTGCATTCTGGTTATGCTAGTAATTAAAATATTCTAAAATTAATTTATCTATTTTTCATTTGATAATTCTAATTGAAACACTAGTTTCATCATAGCCCCTTACGACCATGAAGAGTAGACTAGTATCCTCATAGCCCCTTACGGCCGTGAAGATTAAATACACTAGATGATGAAATGCGGCTTCGCCCACCAAGTTGGCATCATCTTTTATTAACCATTGGGCTGGAAGTCCTATAGTATATCTACTAGTAGTCGAACTTTTAACTAAAAATAGTTAAATGATTTTTTCTTGGACATGTTTGAGATATTGTGTTTTGTATAACACATCACTATTTTGCTTTCTCAATGGAACTTCAGACGCCTAGTGGTCGAGTAGAACTCGAAAATAAAATTACCTGTGGAATTCTCAATGTTACTGCCCTTCTAAAACGACGTGAGGCCGTCATGTAGCGAGTGACGTACCGCATCCGTTTTGTAATAAATACTTAAAAAACAAATACGCCTAAGATTAGTGCCTTCACTAATACACTAAGATATATACGAAGACAATACCCCGGTACACGCATATAAGCACAATTCACTGGAGTCTAGAGAGCGTTGTCAGCAAGTACCGATTGCATTGAGGAACGTCCAGATACGGTCATGTGAAACAGACGACGTCCGGAGTACCCTGGGAGAAATCCTCTCCCCAGTGAGCAGAACAGGATCCCTTGAGAGTTCCGTGAATGATTGTTCTAAGTATAAACTTTGTAGATAGAGTGCGAGATCGCGGGTTGTGGACTGCTAACTCCTTAAGAAAGTACTACGCGGTATTGTTTGCGTTTTTAACAATAAGGCATTATTATTTGACATTTTCTTGTTTAAATAAATCATAAGTCATGTTACTATATTATTTATTTGATTGTTGTTTAAGTAATTATATTGTTTTTATCAACATGAGGCTTAAATCTAGTAGATCCTCCCTACTACGTCTCTCGCCCCTGTCATCTTCGACATATATATGCAAGAAAGTGTTTACAGGGTATTAGTAGAAATTACTTCCATAATACAAGATGAGTGTAAAAAATTCTGCGTGGATCTTGTGATATAATAATAAGTAATGGTAGTATGTAAGTTTAGTTAAAAAGTATAAAGTAAATTATGTTACTTTAAAAGCTCCTGACACAAAAGCTGGATGACTGAAAATACATAAACAAAACTTGAAAAAACCTTAAACAAGCTAACCATTATACTCTTCGTCGACTTACTGCACTTTTGATATAGTGGTTGCACATTCTATAGGGCTCTTCGCAGTTATAATCTTACTTTTAGACATTTTTTGTTTAATTACAAAACATAAAAAAGTTTTTTATTTAAAAAAATTAATAACTTCTATTTTACAGACGGATGGACATTTTGAAACTTGTTCAGAATTCGATCCACAGTGATATGAAAATTTTTTCTCTACGAGCCATATTACCACCGATTTTGGAAATATGCCGATCGAATGAAATATACTCTTCGTTTTGTATTTGTGAAGAGTATAATAATGGGCTTGTTCGGCATTTTTGTTTTATTTCATAAATCGAAAGTGCAAGTATAAAATAATGGATCTGCAAAAAATCAGAATCTTATTCGCACGTTTATTATCTTAAAAACCATTACAAATCTCCACCTCACGAAAATGGGGCGTGGCCAGGCACTATGTCACTATACGCATAGACTCGGCGATCGCAATAGACTTGATGCTCCTTAGTTGTTATAATTATAAGCGTTTTCGAAGTATTGTTTTTTCTGCTTACTTCTTGACAGTAAGGGAGTACAATTTGGTGAAATGTCAAAAAATTACAATTTTCGCTCGCTCCTGTCGGGACGAATTTTCGATTTGGACCGTGCAATTTACGATTAGGATTCATCGCCGACCTTCTCCTTTCCGTAGAGGCATATAACAAACTTCCACTCGACGTATTGATTTAGTTACCAGCGTTTGAAAATTCCATGTTTTTCGACTTTTCTGGTTAAATTTGAAAGGTTCCAGAAAGCCACTTTTCTTGCGTCACTTGCGTATCGTGACGTCACAAATGAGCACTCGGTTTTTGCAACTATTCCTAATTTCAACTCATATATCTCGAGAACGGAGAAAGTTAATAATACGAAATTTTAAGTGCATAATGAGAATATCGGGTACTATATGAAAAAATGTAAAAACCAGAATAAAAAAGAGGATATCATGGAACAAGCCCCTAATTTGAATAAGGCTTTCGTTCAATTTAGTCACTTCAATATAATTAGTTCTGATTACTTACATATATGTCATATGTACAAATTTTATGTTTTAAATTTAATGTGTCGATATCGATATTGACGAGAAATAACAAAAATCAAATGTAGTTGAAATTGAATAGATAATGAAATCGTATTAAATATACTCATGCGTGTGAGTAACTAGGATAAAGTGAAATTAATTGGAAACAAAATATTGCATGGATCACTTGATAGTTCTTGAAGGCACAGTAAATGGTGTTATTTCTTTAGGTTTTTACTTCCCTGGCATACTGAAGGGAAGTATTGTATTCGAGAAAAAGTCGCCCTCCGAGATTTCTTCAGATTTGCATTTCAGGCCATGTATGTTACGACAATAAATACCTTTCGATCCCGTCTGTCTGTCTGTCTGTCTGTCTGTCTGTTGTAGGTAGTTGACGTTACTGCCAGCGAAGGAATGGGTAATAACCAGGGTGTACCGTCTAAAACGAATATATAATGAAAAATATGTTTTCCCTCAAAGGTCTACGCACTTTACTTACGGAGAGTGGCTTTTGGTCAAATTTTTGAAAATTTCAGTATGTTATTCTTTAAACCTTTACAAACAAAAGTCTCCATGGGCACAAAGCTGTAACTATATTTCTGTGACTTCTACAACTTCTGGAAGTCGCAGAATCTGTGATTTTTGAAATTAACGCACAAGATTTTCATCATAACTACAAAACAAAATATAATATATTAATGAACTTTTTTGTATTGACAAGTAATAATTTGCAGAAAGCGTATGTAACGTAAAAATTATTGCCAAAAAAATATTGCAAATGAATTGTTTGCTACCATAAGCTAAGTGTCGTCTCATCAGCTGTGCACTAGCACTAGGCAGACTGAGGAGCCGGTGTGTGTGAATGTGTGTACTTTTATGCAAATATAGGTATCTGCATATTGCGTATGTATTTCTGTAAGTCTATACTTGTTAATACAAGAAAGTTCATTAATATATTATGCTTTGTTTCTCAGTTATAATGAAAAGGTTTCGTAGTATGTTAATTTCAAGAATCACAGATTTTCCGACTTCCAGAGGTTGTAGAAGTCACGGATATATGCCCATGGGGACTCTTGTTTGTACAGGTTCAAAGAATAACATATTAAGATTAATTTCAAGAATCACAGATTTTGCGACTTCCAGAGGTTGTAGAAATCACGGAGATATGCCCATGGGGACTCTAACATATTGAAATTTAAAAAAAATTGGCCGAAAGCCACTTTTCATAAGAAAAGTGAAGGGTACTTTAATTTTTTTACGTTTGATGAAATACTAATCCTACTTCAAGAAATAAAAATGAAGAAAAAATTTTCGACTACTATACTTCCACCCCACTACGTGAATGTGGAAGTGAAAATGTGACAAGTTGTGTGGGTTGCAATGGAAGTATAGTTAGTAGTGGTTAAGAAAAATTTATTTTTTTTAAACAGGTTTAGAGTGTCATGAAAAGTGGAAATTTTAAATTTGAGCAAGAAAATATTATTTCATCATTATTCCCTTTAGACGGTCCACACTGTATATTTTTCAGCGAAAGTGTAACTATTTCTTCGCTGGCATTAGCGTCAACTTATCTTTCATTGTTAACCGTCAAGTAGTTTTTTAGTTAACCTACCAATAGACAGACCGACAGACAAACAGACCGACGGAATTGAAAAAAACCTATATTTTCGTAATGTACATGATCGAAACGTTAAAATCCGAAGAAATCTCAGAGGCCATTCTTTTCTCGAATACACTACTTCCCTTCGGCATGCGAGGGAAGTAAAACGGCAATTTTAAAAATAATTTCGATTTGTTTGAGAATATTTCCTAAAAGTTCAGAATTACGCTTAAAATGAATTTAATCCATACATACGGACCGCTTTGTATAAAGTAAACATGAACATTTGTTAACTGCATTCACGACATAATAATTTTAGCTTCTCAGGCAATATGTTCCTACAAAATACAGAAAAAAAACATTCCATCACCAACTTGAAATGTAGAACGCATTATTGGAAAAAGCAAAGTTGCTTGCTTTCCCATGCATTCTGCCGTACGTGCCGAAAATATTTTGCGGTTTATATTTATATATTCCTGTTTCGTCTCGGAACGAAAAGCATATTCGCGTCACAGTGTCAAGTTGTTTCAAATCTAGGAATGTTTGCGTCCCTTTTAAATGAAATCTAAATTTTCACGCAGTACGGCGCTGCTATGCTGCCTATACCGTTTTAAATAATTATTTTTTTTCAATATGAGATGCACATGGATTCGGAGGGCAAATTAAAAGCGAAAGTGAATATGAACAATTAATTAATGTTTTGGATGGAAAAAGTATTTTAATTGTGTATGTGAAAACTAGGCAATATTATCTCATTTTCTAATAGTAGATTAAGTAAATGTGTATTAAAATAATTACCTAATTATCATTGTTAGTGTAGCTTGGAGTTCCTTGTATTACCAATTTTCTCACATTACTTAAAAGTTTGCATAGAATGTTACAAAGGGTAGGTATAAACTAGAAAACATATTGAACGCTTTTGAACATCTTCATCGCTTTTATTTTTTTTATTAAAAATGATCTGCCCATAGTCGTGATTTTGTTAACTCATAATTTCTTTATGTCTTTATCATCGTTAATTTTCTATTCCATCACGGATCCTTTCTTATCCTTAAATATAATAACGAATTTTTGTTCTCCATTATTTTATTTCATTATTATAAAGCAATGAATCTTTTTGTAGTTTATGGATTTGGGATTTGCGGTTAATTTTTAAAGCCACAAGAACATGTTTCCTCACTCCCTCAGGGTCAAAGTGGCATTTCTCACTACCCACCCTCAATATAATCACACCCTGGAGTATTTATTAATAGAAATAAAATATACTCACTCCCCTAACCCTAGATGCTGTTAATCCCATTAGAGCTAGGGATACCGATATTACTGGATCATTTATATTGTGGTTTTGACATTTCAAACGACACGAACTAGTCACAAATACAAATTAATAAAGTACGTAAACTTTTTGAATCTGATAGGGCTGACTAACATATTAACGAAGGTTTACTATTTCATCTTAATTTCTATTTCACTTCCACATCCCACGTAGTGGAGTGGAAGTAAGTATAGTAATCGTAAAATAAATTTAATTTTCTTTTTATTGAAATTGGCTTAGAATGCCATAAAACGTCAAGATTTTAAATTTGAGCGAAAAAAATATCTCTGTCTGTCTCTAACTTTTTTGTGCGCACGTTCTCTCAGCAACTGTTTAATACATTGATTTGAAATTTGATACACATATGTATTATGACTAGATCTGGAAGTTGATTATATTTTGCGCTAATTCTGTGGTTGGAGGTTAAATAGGGGGAAATATGGGAAAATAAGTGAAGCAAGCTGGTAAGAGTATACTAACTTGTAATTTAGTGTAAATACTAGAAGCCAAGACCTCAGATTTTTTTATGATATTTTCAACCCATCCTTCACTACCTCCTCACCGTTATTAAAGGATTTAATAAAATGAAATTGAGATGATTCCGTTGAAGGGTTGAGGGTTAAATAATGGCAAATATGGGAAAATAAGTAAAGCAACCTGGTAAGAGCAGAGGAACTTGGGATTCGGTGTATATGGTGGAGACCAAGACCTCAGACTTTTTTACTATATTTTTTAACCCCGCACCACCTCCACTCTATTATTAAAGGAGTTGATTAATAAAATTGAGACATCCACTTGAAACTTGCTACACGTATGTATTATAATGAAATCTGCAACTACTATATTCTGAGAAGATTCCTTTGAAGGGTTGGGGGTTAAATAAGGGTAAATATGGGAAAATAAGTAAAACAACCTGGTAAGAGTACAGAAATCTGGGATTTGGTGTATATGCTAGAAGCTAAGGCGTCTGACTCCTTTATAATATTTTTCAACACCCCACTACTCCAATTCCATTATTATATGGGTTGATAAAATACAATTGAGATAATCACTTGAAAAGTACACCTATGTATTATAACGATATCTGGAACTAAATTATATTTTGAGATGATTTTGTTGAAGAGTTGGGGGTTAAATAGAGGAAAATAGGTAAGGCAAGCTGGTAAGAGTACAGCTATTTGGTATTTGGTATATATACTAGAAGCGAGGATCTGATGTTTTTTAAAATATTTTTTATCCTTCCACCACTCCCACTCACTAAAAATAAAACTGAGATTTTCACTTGAAATTTGATACAAGTGTGTATTATAACGACATATAAAACTAGATTATATTTTGAGATTATTCCGCTGAAGGACGTAGAGGTAAATAGTGAAAAATAAGTAAAGTAAGCTGGTAAGAGTACTGAAATTTGGTGTATGTATTAGAAACCAAGGCCTCAGATTTCTTTCTAATATTTTTCAACCCCCCACCACCTTTACTCCACTATTAAAAGAATTAATAACATAAAATTGAGGTTTTCACTATTGAAAGTTAGTACACGTATGTATTGTAATGACTGATTGAGATAATTCCGGTGAATGGGTGGAAGCTGAGAAGTTGTGAATAAGGAAAAATAAGTACAGCAAGCTAGTAAGAGTCTAGAGACTTCATTTTTAACATATATGGTAGAGAACAACTCCTCAAATTTTTCTCTCACATCTGCCCAAATATTATTAAAACTCTATGACTAATTATTTCCACATACTAGAATGCAAATACAGTCAAATGTTTCCTTTGAGATAAAATCTGGATGTGGAAGTAGTGATTCCTTAGCCAGCGGCTTTTTTTACTTTCCTCTCTTACCAAAGATAGGTTTTGTAATCATTAAAAAGTCACTCCCAAGATTCCTGCTGATTTCCATGTTTTGGACTATGTAAATTATTGAAACTAAGATCTATCAATTCCGTTAGCTCTGCCGGTCTGTTGGTGGTATACCTGCAAAATTATTTGACCGAGATGACGTTTCGTAGGTAGTTGATGCTATTGTTATCGAAGATGGGATGTGTTTATACCGAATAATATACAGGGTGAACACCCTAGACACAATATTATACTTTTATGGAAGAATATAAAGGGTGGTCATCTGAGAAATAACGTAACTCTGAGGGAAATCTGTCAATGTGTTAATGCAAATTTTTCCTATTTAGCATCTTTTATTTATTTTTTTTATCGGATAACTACCCTAGTGTAGAGTGTACCCGGTTTTCCTTCAATAGTGACAACTACTTTCCGACTATTATTCTGTGTGTTTCTTAATAATTTTTTAGAGTGATGTGTATGTATATTTTCACTGGAAGAATATCAAGTTTCCCCTGCGATAATATCATTTTCTAGCCACGCATCTTAATTAATTATACCCTTCGCAAATACAAAACGAAGAGTATATTGCATTCGATCGGCACATTTCTAAAACCGGTAATATTGTTCGTAGAGAAAAAATCTTTATGTTGGTGATCGAATTCTGAACAACTTTCAAAATGTCCGTCCGTCTGTCTGTCTGTCCGTTACGTTCCTTGTAAGCACGATAACTTAAGAACGAAGAGTCCGATTGTATTGAAATTTGGAAAGTAAGTTAGTATAAGCTAGAGGACGAACTTTATTGTTTTTGAACAAAATCGATCAATAAATAAAAAAGTTATACATTTTTTAATTAAAAAATAAATGTTTTTTTTTTAAATTTTTTGTAATTAAACTAAAAATTTTTAAAACTAGTATTATTTGCAAAAAACTTATCAAGAATATCCAATAGAATGTGCAACAATTATATTAAAAGTGCAGTAAATCGGCGAAGACTATAACGGTTAGCTTGCTATTACATTTTGAAAAAAAATGTAGTATAGGTTTTGCATTTTTCCGGTAAACCATCAAAACCCGAAAGAAACGTCGGATCGAAATGAAAGTCATATCTATCGACTCGAGAGCGACTTTAGAAAATTCCGTCCGTCGGTCTGTCGGTCTGTCTGTCTGACTGTCTGTCACGCCCAGCCATCCTAATCCGTTTTCGCATTTCAATCAAACTTGGGTGGTTAATAGGAGGCCTTTAGAAAATTTTAACGCCTGAAGCTCGGCTACGTTCCGATATAGGCGTTTCGAGTTTTTTGGAAAAAATTGAATAACTCGGTAACGGGCAGTCGAATCGAGATATTTCAAAAAAGAAATAGTGCCGCTGGCAACGCTTTACAAATATGTATACCAGAGACTATGTAGAAAAATAAATGAAACTTGAATTTCTTTGCAAAAAACTGGTTTTCTCGAAATTGGGCTAGGAAGCACGATAACTGTCCAGGATATTGATCGATTTGGTGGGATTAAAGATACACGGCCACAAATGAAGCCCATTGCTTGCAGCCCGAATCTGCTGACCGTAAGTATTTTTTCCAGGGCCGAGTATGATTTTCCAAACAAATTAATAACTCCTGAATCGAGGGTCCGATTTTGATTTTCAAAAATGGCGATTGTAGGGCTCGATTAGGTCTATTAGGTGACGTTTGTGAGAAATTTGACAAAACAAAGCGAATCTACAAACCCTGGAAAACTTTTTTGATAAATTCTACAAATACTGAACAGTTTCTTAATAAAAATGAAAAGTATTCCTTCGATCAATCTCTACAGCTAACCAGTATAACGCACGGACCTTTTTAGACAATAAATCTGAAATAGATTTTCAATAACTTATCAACATACAAAGATGATTCTTTTAGCAGTAGAGTGCTTCAAAGTTTACAGAAAATAAACAGTTATTTTTCTCACTATCAAAGAACATGTTTTCGTTGAACTATAAGTGTCTTAAAGTAAAGATGGTACATACTCATAAAAGAGTTTATATGTTTTTCACAGTTTGGTAGATCAATTCCAGCTTTATAAAGTAGAAAAATTGATTATGATAAATTTGTATCTTTTGTAATATTTTGATATTTTAAATAAGTTTAGTCAGAAAAAAATAAATTTCATTTCCTGCATTGTACCCATTGTAAAAGAAACATACGAATACAAAACAAAACAGGTTTTACTATGAAACATATTTTGATATCGTACCATCTCGAAAAAGTCTCTATTTTAGTTATACACGATATAATCTATAGGTGTCCAAACCAAGAAAAATGAAGATCCTACCGGATCCTGTCTCTATAAATATTCAACCGATGTTCATTTACTAAATAAAAATAGAAGCGATGCGATGCCCTTTCTGTGTTTGAAAATGTAGTTATCCTTTATTTTAGTCAATGCAAAAAGAAAAAAGAAAAATAAAACATGTCAAAATGTGCTGAGTCATCTTACGACCCTCCGCTGAAAATGTACTGAATCATCCCAACAGGGATAAAAAGCCTATCAAAATGTAGTTTTTTTAGTTTGTTATTTACATGAACAATCTAAATTTGACAAGCTGCCGCTAACAAATTTCCGCATTGAAAAAGTAAACAAGCGAACAATATAGCTAAATCCGGTTCTGCTTTTTAGCTAGATTGTGTCTATTATACCTACTTTTGATTTTATCAACGATTTTCGACTTCGAATTTACTTTCCGGAGCAATAATAGATTATTTGCGGTAACTATATTAATGTTAGACAAGCAAGCTAATCAAAGAGATAATACTTTTGTTGTTAGAAACAAATAAAGACCAAGTCTGTTGACTAATACGGTTAATTTCCGCACATGGAGTTCGGTAGACAAATTTAATCCTCCAAATGAGGCAAAAACATTTTTCATTCTACGTGCATTGTTTTACAATGCCTAGGAAGGCTTTGTCTCTCCTATCACTTGTCTAGTCGTGACATATAAATATATTACACTGTGTTGCTTTTATTGACGGCAACATAATTATAAAACTGACGAACGCTTGACTCTGAAGGTAGGTGAGGGGTTGAATCGACCCAGGTGGTGCTCGATTAAATCATATCACGGGCTAAACAACAATGTTTAGGGTGGATTATGCAATGCCGCCCGGCCAGATGGTACAAATTCCCTTCTTTTATTTTTTAGGCCAGCGGCTCAAAGTTAATGCCCTTTAAAAAAGAATTGAGTTTGTAAATGTTCAGTTAGAGAAATTAGTTACGGAATATATTTGAATATGTATTTGCAATTTGTGTATAAGGATGTTATTTTGTAATATAGAGAAATATTCGATGCGCATTTTGTCAACTACATTGGCATCATCGGGATATAATATTTAGTGTTAGTATTCTAGTGTAGTGCTGAAGTGCCTTGGTGTTTTGGAAACTACTTAATAGGCAGCATCACATCGTCAGGAATGGAGTACATTTCTCTACTTGAACACTAATGTTAAAAAATGTCTGTTGTCTTGAAGGTCACCCCAGTAATTCTTTGAAACTAGACAAAATTTGAGGATGTAGGCGATCCTACAACTTTAATGGAATCTAACCCATTTTCATTCAGATAATTTATAAAGAATAACTACTTCACAATAATCGAGACGCGACATCAAAAAGTTCAATTTCCAGTCATAACTGCTTAATTTCATGTTGCTATAACTGAACTTAACTCTATCTGAAATTTTATAAATTCTCTGAGGGCAGCAGAAATTTGATTGTCATATGTGACTGATGAACATCAATTTGTTCATGATAATAATGCTAATTCTGGTAACATTGATATTAGATTTGGTGTCCCTCAGGGTTCAGGTTTAGGACCGGTATTATTTCTTATTTATATTAATGATTTGCCAAACAGTAGCCCATTAACAAATTTCACTCTCTTTGCTGATGACACGACATTGGCTCATTCCCATAATAATGACCTCTCATTGAGTTAAATTTTTGGGCATTATTTTGGACAGTAAGTTGATCTGGGAAGAACATACGTCCTACATCTGCAAGAAAATATTACGAAATATTTTCTTATTGAGCAATTTAAAGAATTGCTTGTCGCAGTCAACGGTTTTAATGGCAATACTTCAATCTTCCCTTGCCTATTCCATTTTAATATGGGGCCACTCAGCACATACCTCGGCTGTTTTTTCAATGCAAAGAAAGGCTATCAGAATCGCTGCTGGGTTATCATATAGGGATGATTGTAAGAATGCTTTTAAAAGCCTTTAGATACTTACCTTACCATGCGATTATATTCTACAGTGTCTAGTCCATGTTAAAAATAATTAAATAATTATACTTGTGAAAGTGTACATAGAGTACATAGGGATAATATATATTTGGATTTTTTTGCGACTTTCAAAAACCACAAATGGGACATGCTATTATGCAATAAAACCTTTCAATGAGTTACCGATTACTGTAAAATCACTTGAGTGTATTCGCTTCAAATACGTAATTAAACGATTCCTCCTTTATAATACATTCTATGATATCGACGAACTCCTGTTGACCGATCTTTCCCGTCTAATTTTATAAACTTATTCAATGTATGATAAGAATTATTTGTTTGTTATTTATGTGCTTTCTTGTTTACTCTATGTGTTATTTATTTGTTTTATTTTTTGTGTATTTTCTTAATTTAAGACAACCACAATTTTGTTGCTTTTACATCCACATCCACGTAGTGGATTTGAAGTATAGTAATCGTAAAAATTAAATTTTTTTTTTCTTGAAATAGGTTTAGAATGTCATGAAACGTCGAGATTTCAAATTTGAGCGAAGAAAAAAATTATGTCTGTCGGTCTGTCTGCAACTTTTTTTGTCGGCACGTTTTCTCCGGAGCGGTTTAAGATATTGACTTTAAATTTTGTACACGTATATATCATAACGAGATCTGAAACTGAATTGTTTTTCGAACACATCCGGTGAAGGGTTGGGGTAAATAGTGGTAAATATGGAGAAATAAGTAAAGCAAGCTGGTAAGAGTACAGAAATTTGAAGTTTGGTGTATGTACTAGAAGCCAAGGCCTCATTTTATTATAATATTTTCCATTCCCCCACTACCCTCACTCCATTATTTGATAAAATAAAATTGAGATATTCACTTGAAATTTGGTATTATAATGACATCAGGGACTATGTTTTGGGATTATTCCGTTGAAGGATTGGGGTTAAATAGGGGAAAATAAGTAAAGCAAGCTAGTAAGGGTACAGAAACTTGAAGTTCGGTGCATGTACTAGAAGCCAAGGCCTCAAATTTTTTAATAATATTTTTCAACCCCCACCCACTCCACTATTAAAAGGTTTAATAAAATAAAATAGAGATATTCACTTGAAATTTGGTACAGGTATGTATTAAAACGACATTTGGGACTAGATTATATTTGGAGATCATTACGTTGAAGGGTTGTGGGTTAAATAGGGGTAAGTAGGGGAAAATAAGTAAATCAAGCTGGTAAGAGTACAGAAACTTGAAACTCGGTATATGTACTAGAAGCCTTAGATGTTTCTATAATATCTTTCAACCCCCGTTGAAGGATTGGGGGTTAAATAATGGTAAATAGGGGAAAATAAGTAAAGCAAGCTGGTAAGAGTGCAGAAATTTGGGATTTGACGTATATGTTATAAGCGAAGGCCTCAGGTTTTTATTTATAATATTTTTCATCCCGCCACCACCCCCCCCCCCCCCTTAGTAAAGGAGTAGATAAAATTAAATTGAGTTATTCACTTGAAATTCAATACACGTATGTATTATAGCATCTGATACTAGATTATATTTTGACATGATTCCGTTGAAGGAGTGGGGGAGTAAGTAGAGGTAAATAGGGAAAAATAAGTAAAGCAAGCTGTAAACGTACACATATACTAGAAACGAAGGCCTCAGACTTCCTGCTAATATTATCAACCCACCAACGCCCTCCCCCGCCACCTCTGCTCCATTATTAATGGGACTGATAACATAAAATTGAGATATTCACTTGAAAGTTTGTACCAATATATATTGTAATAACATCTGATTGAGATGGTTCGGTTGAAAGGGGGAGGTGGTAGGTTGTGATTAGGGGAAAATAAGTAGAGTAAGCTAGAAACTTCACTTTTAATGTACATGGTAGAAACCAACGCCTTAAACTTTTTTATGACATCTGCCCCAATTATTATTAAAATTCTATGACCAATAATTTCCACATACTATAACGCAAATATGGTCAAGAAGTTTCCTTTAAAGTGACTTGGATGAAATATCTGAATGTGGAAGTAGTGATTCCGTAGACAGCGGTTTAATGCTATATTTTGCATTTATTTGACGTGTCAGAGCTTAATTTGTGTATATGTGACCAATAAAGATCTACGTATCTATATACTGGCTTCAACGATTTCTACATTGTTGATGAGTATGAAAACAGTTGCTTTGATAATACCAGTGGTGAATATTTTGTTATTTTACAATATATGTAGTAGAATTTACGTAGTGTTACACCGCATAAAAAAAAATGAGAAAAAAAAAATTAATAATAATGGAGTAATAGTTAATAGTAGGGTAATATTAAATTCAAAATAAATAAGAGATAGTTAATAATTGATTAACATCTGCAATAATATCTGATAATATCTCTATTTAATAGTGATGCAAAGTGGGGATTTATTGAAAATTGAGAGTGCACTAGGTGTAGCAAATTTGTTTTGCGTGCGCCACCCCAATGGCTCTCATCCACGAAGTGGCCCACTGCACGGTCTAGCTCGAGCTGGGGTGGGTTTCCTTGAGCCTTGATGTCGTCGTCGTCACACAACACCCACACAGAATTAAAACTCGAGTTACTAACTATAAAGTTTATTATAATGTGCAGTAAGGCAGTGAATAATTAATTTATATCCAAAAAAAATGTGGAAATGTATATAATGTATATGATATATTTACATATATATATTAGAAACAATGGTATTACACGCGGATAATAGGATAGGCCTAAACTGGCCCTACTTCAAAAAAAATATGTATTACATTTAAAAGGGGGCGTTACGTGATCATGTAACCGCAAGTACAGTACATAACCAATTATAAGAGACTTGTTAAAACGAAAGTAAAGCTGCACACGGTACTGGCCTACACAATATAATAAAATATAAGGGGAGTATACCCCCTTGAGATAAATACAATAAACACTGATTAAAACATTATATTAAAAAAAAATATCATGAGCTGTTACTTATCTATAACGGTGGTGGTAGTGGGCGTCGGGACGCTGTAGCTTCCTTCACAACGATGACTAGGCGGGAGCGGATGGATGCCAAAATATGAGGTAATAAGAATAAGATAAATAAACGGAAGAAGAAAAGAACCCTGTAAGTAGACAAAGAAAAACTCTATAAAACGTGTCAGAAAAATAGGTACAACACTTACGCATAAACTGCGGTTCTCCTGTTTTATTCTAGAAATCCAGCCGTCGGCAATCTCCCGAGCTCCAGGGAATGACGTACACTATAGGGAAAACTTATGTAAGACACGAAATGAAATTGGAGAACACGTGGACTTACCAGCAGCTCGAGTTTAAACCACAAATCCGACAACACAGTCGACAAGTTGATCCGCATAAACAACACAAGATGGACACAACTTAAAACACCTCGAGGTATAGATCCCAAGAAAATATTTGGACGTTTTATATAAACAACGTTTGCCCTCGGAGGTGACTAGGCATAAACTGACCTCCCAAAATGGCCCACGGGCCTTCCAGAGCTCAAGTCGAAGTTCTAGAAGCAAGAAAAAACAGGAAATTGAACCAGCTGATATAAGCAACTCATGCGTATAAGTGACAGTACATTTTCCGTCGAGGGAGAAATGATCCAATTCGCCCAAGAAAATACCTCCTGGGACAACCCACGTAACAACCAACATTGCTCTACCATTTCCTACATGCATATTATCTAACCTACGAGTTTCGTTGAGTAATAATTCAGCGGTTGTGCATAGCCCTCTCTCTCTCTCTAGGTAGGTACCGGCGCAGTCATATTTTACAGAGCGCTCTAGAGTTACACTGTGACGTTGGGTGATATTCTATTCGCGAGGCGGGTTGTAAGCAGTTTAATTTTATGCTTGCCTACCGACACCAAATTTTTAGGTGGTTTAATCTTGTGGTATTTTGAACCGTAACAGTAGCTAAAATAGTTTTGAGTATTGTTTGTTCCATTCATTTATTATTTAATTAAAATAGAGGTTGTTGGTATTTTTCTTTTCTCTTAAATTTTAAATATAAGTATGTTATTATTTGTTGGGAGGCATTTTTACACACAAGTAAATATCGAATTACCTATTTTAAAAGCAATTCATTTTGTTGTGCTGGTATAGGAATGATAATGGTATACGTTACTTTCACTACATACTTGTCTTTAAAATATCAGCAGACACTTAACTCCCAGTTTACGGAAAAACCCAAACAAAATAAAGCAGATATGAACACAAACACTGCTATTTGAAATATCCACAAAAGAAATAATTGCACAACTTTATGCCAGACTCCAGTCTAACGCTATAAAATGCATAAACCCCATTTCAATGTATAATCTGAATGAAAAACACCCTATGCAAATCGACCATCAATCACCGGATTTCTTATGAAAACACTTGTAGCGGAACAAGAAATATTAGCGTTCTGTCATTTGTAGCCCCTTATTACAGGGGATGGGGGTGGTATTTGTGTCGGCAGTTGTTAATGCGAATAAGATTGACTGTTTAATAATTTGGTTGGGTGTTATTTATATCCCCCAAGAGTTTCCGTATTATTCCATTTAGATATATAGTCCATTATCATTCTCTGTCTGTTATTCTACTACATTTGTTTCTGTTGTGTCTGTTTGACGAAATGGAGATATTCGACAGGACTTCATTTTACTTATTGTCGCATCCATCTATTTTTCTATCCACTAAGAAGCTAAAAAAGTAACCCATTCAAAGAAGATTTAAGTCTGTAAAATAGTACAGACTATTTAAAACTAAAAGGGGTTATTAAATGTGCAGCACTCTATTATTTTAAAGTAGGTATATAAATGATGAAAAATCTGCGGTGATAATGCAAAGTTCTTATAAATGTGAAACAATATTTCATATCTGAAAACAAAAGAACCCTTTGAAAATAAAATTGATATTCTTAGACAGTCATTTATTTTTCGATGTTATTACCAAGAATCTTTTTGTTGGACCATTTAACATTTTGACAAATGCGTTTTTAGGATCATGTAGATTTAAAATGGAAGGCCTTATCGATTTCGCTTTAAATTTTGACAGCGAACACTGTCTGATTGCATTGTGATTTATTGAGAAAATGATACAGCTAGCTGAGTGGCTGTAGTTAGTAGTTGTAACAGTGCAACGGAGATATTCCGGTCGTCAAAAGTTTATATTTAATTATCTCTTCTTGAGTCCTGTCTGTTTGAGTCACAGTAGTTAACAAACTTTAAGAGAGTAATGTCTATTTTGGCTATAAATGAATTTGTGTTGTAGAAAAAATAAAGAAAATGTTATAGGTGCTGCTTATACAGGGTCTCCCCAGAATTTTGGAAAATGATTTTTGTTTTATTTTCTTCGAAATTCAGAATTTCATTCAATAGTGATAACAAACAAGGAAATTAACATTTACCATTTTATGGTGAGTGCAATGGAAAAAGCTGTGAGATGTATATCTGGTCATAAAGTGCTTTTAGGATATCTAAAACTACATTCTGAGGTGAGTTAACTGCTAATAACATGTATATCGCTATACTTTCTCACTAAGTTTTGAACTTTGAAGTAAGAGTATACACTTTTACAAATGCATTAACAACTGCAAAGCATTACAATATTCTTATAATATTACATTACCTTACATTACATTACATTATTATATTACCTTACAATTTACAGTTAATTAATATATATTATGAAAATCCCTGGCGAGCAAAGAAGACTCACCTAAGCACTATACGCTGCTTGTGTTGTGTTGTTCTTATTTCGTTAAGGAATTTTAGGTAAAGCGGAAAAATTAAGTGACAAACAGCAATAATATATTTAGATTACTTAGTCTGTTAAATATGGTAATAGCAAAATAAGAAATATTAATGGAGACTAATAAAATAAAATAAGATACATAAAAATACATAAAAAAACAAACAATTGACAATAGCGAAGGGAGACAAAATAGTGGAGAGAGTAGAGGCGCACGTATTATGTTTTTTAGGGATTAAATATCTTGGTAAGTATATCAAAATTATCTATAATAAAATTTTTTATATGTAGTTTATACTTGCTTAATTTTGTTATTTTGTTTATGTCAGGAGGTAACTGATTGTATGTTTTAGGAGCGAAAAAGAAGATATATCTCTGGGTGTGAGTTTTCCTAAATAGTGATAATTTAATAGATAAATTCTCAATAAATCTAGTTTGCCTAATTTCTTGAGAGATGTTGTAACTTCTTTTATTTAAGAACATCCATATTAGGCGCTGGTAAATGTATATACTTCTTATATTGAATATACCGCTTTCATTATATAAGAGTTCTGTACTATATAGTCTACTTTTCCTAAAAATTATTTTGAAAATTTCACACGTCTCTCTTTTAGCCAATCAGAACTTCGTTTTTGTGCCGTCACCATGGCAACGCAAAAAATTTCCGGAAATTTTCATCCTCCATGGTACCCTGAACAAAATTAATAAGTGGTAATTTTTCTGTCAAATTATTGACATATGAGCATATCTGACATTTGCTTTTATTTAAAAATGGTATTTTATTTTTCATATTAAACTAGATAATTATTAAAAAAATCATCGAGCTTTGCGTTATTATTTCATGTTTAATTATGGTCATAAATAACTTATTATTTTCGTTTTCCTCCATATTACACTTCTCAATTAGGTGTGATGAGTATTTTAATTTAGGATGGCTTTTTTAACTTCACAAAGTTCTTCGCAATATGCGCATATTGTATTTTATGTTCTTTTTCCATACTCTATAATATTATTTTCTTTAAAAATCTCCAAAGCAACTTCAACAATAGAAATACTGAGCTTAAACTGGTTAAACTGTAAACGAAATAATGATAAATAACTAATGACGTTTGGTTTCAAAGCCATCTGTCAAGTTAAATGTGCTGAAACTTAGCTATGCCATGTGTATGAAACATGAAAATATAGTAAGAAAACAACGTTCCACCTATTTTAGTGAATAAAACTTATTTCATAACATACAAATAGAGTTGTCCTAAATTATTTTCGGTAATTTTTTGAAACTAAAATGGGTGGAAAAGATATTATTCATCAATTACACGTATTCCATTTGCACATAACTCCTATACTTTTAACTTTTGACATAACAATACTTGCTAATTCCGATGCGTTTCTGTCACTTTGTAAACAAGACCCATTCATGGCCTACTAATCTTACCTTGTTATGTTTTAGATTAATCTCAATGTCAGTTGAAATTAGCGTTTATTTAGTTTATTTTCGTGTGAAATTTTCTTACCGAATCCCCGCGTACTTGAATTAATTGCAGGAAATTTTTCTCGTACATGAATTTTTTAAGAGAATTCATGTACTCGAAAAATTTCCGGCAATAATTCAACCACTTGGGAGATTACTAGTGATATTTGTATTTTGTGTACATTGTAGTCTATTTAGGACGTTATTGAACAAACCACCCCAGGCACTGATGCTATACCTTAAAACCGATTCCACCAAAGAATAGTAGAGGATGCACATATTTTTTTGTATTAGAATTTCTCTTAAGGTATAAAATTTATAAATAAGCTGTCTAAGTCTCTTTGTTATATAGAAAGTATGTTCATCCAATCTCATATGCTGATCTACTATAACACTTACGTATTTAATTTTATCTGTGTTTTCTATTAGTGGACACGTTTCGCGGTTTATTGTTTTTGTGCAAGTTGTAGTATGTATCTTCAGTGTTTTTTCTACAGGTTGGTCTTTTTGTAGTAAAGTAAAAGTTATACATTTAACTTTAGCAACATTTAGGGTTAGTAAATTGAAACATAACCATATGTGTATACTTTTTACGCTAAGCTCTGCAGCGCTGTATACCTCATTCCAACTGTCACCTATGTGGATAACGACAGTATTATCAGCATAAGATGACCCTTAAAATTTGTTATTCGGCTAAGTAGCATTATTTCATAGCAAGGATTTTTAAGGGTGACAGAGACGGTAATGGGCGGCAATTTTCTGCTTTCCGATAAAATTTTAAATAAGATACACCATGTCTTTGTTATGCCATATAAATGCAAGTTTATTTTTGTCTACCAGTGCCTCTGGTAAACTTGCTGTTCACAAATACTTGTTTTGTACCCACAATCCCAAATATTCTGTTGGTCGCAAAAAGGTAATGGATTGGGTGCTATAAATCATGACCACCAAACTAACATAAATTTTCGTAATATTTCTAATTTCTTTAATTAATTTCCATATTGAAACAATTAATGTAAAAATAAGTTGCACTACTATACTCATCGATAAAATTACCGTATCGTCCAAAATTTATCATAATTTTGGGGATAATTTATCTCTAAACCCTTTGTCCAACTTAATGATATTTTTTTTGTCTTGTGCGATACCTCTTTTGCAAGTTTCTCTTTTAATCACTCAGTGAAAATTATCAGCAGTTATATTAAAATCGAGTTTATACTCAGTTTTAGTCTCATCTATTCTTAACATCTTTGTTTCTGGTATACTTTCTCTATCTTTGCTTTTAAAGAAGATATACCGATTGAAAGAAAATTCACAGATCTTGCATCTTTCGCAAGTATCTTAAGCGTATTGAAAATACCAGATGCAACTATACTGCTCTAGGTCGAAGTCCTATAAGATCGTCTTATTGATATGCCTACTAAATTACACCAAATTATTTTCTGTATTTCATTTTTTATAAATATAATTTCCCACAAATCAAATGGTAAATCCTATTATGAATTTGAAAAAAACCAACTAAATCCTCGACAACAAGCATACAACGTTTACTTCAGGGGTATTTTTGAAAAATGAACACGCCTCGAGTTATGATGAGTCAAAGGATTTGTGCATTGATACGTTTCACGGCAAGCGTTAATTCATTAAGGCGCTGCATAAGAAAGCATAGCGCAGACAATATTGAAAAATTAGAAAACAATATTAAGTATTAAGATATGTACGTAATATTGCGTGAAAACAAAGCTGACGTGCTGTAAATTTCAAATATACAACAATAATTTTTTGGACTTTTTCGGAAAATCGCCCCGTGCAACCCTCTGTACAAAGCGATTTTTCCACGACCAAGTCAAATCTTCTTCTCTTTTGATGGGGCATCGTTTAAAATAGGTTGTAGCTTTTAGCAACACATTGCAAACAGAATGACACAATAGAGACAGTTTGTTACTCTACTACAAGGCCGGCGCAGCGGCCTAGATAGATTTGTCGCTCTCGACACGTTTTTCGTAAGATGAGTTAGGACCCATCTTACGAAAAACGTGTGATATAGGTATCATGCGCGCAGTAGTATTTTCAATACTAAAAATTAAAAAAGTTTTCTAGATGCCACTGTTTGCTACTTAACCTGCCCCAAGTACACATGTACAAAACAAACTAATTTACATGATGTATTATTAGTTGCTTTCCATATGGCCTTATTTACATTAATATACTGACGGAGTCCAGCTATTACTGTTCCACGGTTCAATCAGATCACGTATACATAGACATCAACACAACAACCATTCTTGTGACTTGAACTCGGGAGAGTTAATAGCAATTTGTTGTGCCTCTCACCAGCAGTCTAACTCACTGCTACCGTCTAGATAATACATGAAAAACACCACTGAATATCCATACTCTGGCCAGGATTCGAGCTCGGGATTCCGTAGTCACAAGCCAAGTAGCTTAGTATTTTGCCACTGAGCCTGATACCGAGTAATAATTTCCAATCTTTATCTTTCATCTTTAAATAACGTTCTCTTGCATTATGAACTAGTAATATCCTGGTGACTAAATAGCATATATAAAAGTTTTATGTAAAAATAACGAGGATCAAAGTACTCAATTATTAAAGGTGTCCGTATCGGTTTCTGATGTCTGCAATTTTAAGTTGTAGGTTTTGTAATCTATATTTTCTACCTGTTAAAGTCTACTAGAATGGGTTAAGTAGCGAAAACTGATATACAAACAACTAAAATTTGTACTCTACCAAATCTGTATCAAAAAGAAAAATTTGAAGGAAAAATGATACTATATTAGGTCTTAGGATTCTAATTTTGCTGCGGGTGATTCCATAGGGTATTTTTAATTATTGAAAAAATACTTAGCTCTATTGTTACGTCCTATGTTTTGGGAAAAACATTTTTTTCTTAAAATCAGCATGGATCTCCATTGCAGGAGAGCTAATCTACAATGTAAAAAATAGTCACCAAAATCGGATACACATAGAGTCAGAGTCAACTTTATCCCTTAACTGTTCCGGTACCATATTTGTTGCCAAAACTGTCTGGTGTAGTCTCAGAGACTTATTTTGAAAGACACAAAAAAAAACTAAAGATGCACATAAACTAAATATTCTATTAAACATGGATATTATTAACATTATTAAACTAGTATATGTAAAAATAAACATAATTCAAACAGAACAAATAAAATATTAACGTAAATTAAATATCATGCAGAAAAATTTCAAGAAAGAACTTGTTTGTAAAATAAGAGTTATAAAATATAGAAAAAAATGTGATAAATCCATTAGTTCTTAATATTCATTTGTAAAAGTATTAAATGAACAAATGATTAAGGGAAAATAAAAAGTTAACAAAAATGTTGAGCTCCAGCATGAGTCAAATATCTTTATTTTTAAGCGCAGTTGTTCTTGCTATTACAATGGGATCTCTTATTACGATATTGTGTTTTCGGGTTCTAGATGAAGAGAGGACTTCTGACGTACACCATCTGTATCTATTTTTGCCATATTGATAAGTTTTGTCACTGTTAGCTATGTTCACTATATCGTTTTCTGAGAATTAGATATTCTGAATTGGTATTAAGTTTTGATTCAGTACGCTTCCGACACATCATCTTTATCATTATCACTGTCATTTTCCTCGTCAAACCGTTTTAGAACAGTTTGTTCATAATCGGTATCGTCAAAACGCACCCATTTTGATGGCCCGGCCATATTTCGCGAAATTTTCCACGCGAAAAAAGGTTACACATTCAGTCCGGCGTCATCTTAGAGAGTACGGTTGAATTAATTCCTGTTACAACTTATACGTAAATAATGCAATTGAGTCGGAAATATCCCCGCGTCTCATACTCTAATAGGGGGAGGATTAGATGGAAGGACAGGTTTGTCGGTGGTCCCAGTAATTAATAAAAAATAATTAGTTGAACTGCATAGTCTCTGAGACGCAGATGATGCCAGACCAGTTAAGGGTTAAAATTCTATCCACGAGTGTATAAGCTAAATGCCTAATTAAGTAAGTACATTATAAAGCTATTTATATATATGGTATTGTGTTCAAAAGCAGCACTTTTGTTTCTCTGCTGCAGTTCTCTTTTACGCTATATTCCGCGGTTATTACATCCAAATTTAATTCGAAAACTTTTAAATTAATTCCATTCTGAAATAATACTACTCGTGATGTAAACTTCTCGGGAAAATATTTATCTAATTAAATCATTTATATTGTGCAAACTTCTGTCACGGATTTCACGAAATATTTTAAATGTGCGGTTTGTCCTCGCTATTTCACATCTGCTCCAATCAAGGGAAACAGATGAAAATGTTGAACTTTCCATGTTTACATTGCGAGACAACAGTTGTTTTACTTATGTTTTATGCATGTAGTAGAATGGCATATTGTATAGATTTTTGTAACTGCAACAAATATGTATATACTAAAGACCATCGTACTAAATTATCGACAGGCAGTTAAAATAATTGAAATAAAGAGCCTGTACCTAAATGATATGCATTAGGCACTGATCTTGAAAATTACGTATTATTTGACAAGTCTTAGGTCGAAAAGTAGTGCTGCTTTACAGGACTAGCTCGAAAAATAAATTAGGTGTTTCCACTATGTGCAAATTTGCTCGTTTGATATTATTAAAATGAAGTACTCCTTATACTAAAGCACTTATTGATATTGAAACAGCATTCTATCGTCCATCAAATTAAAATTTCAACAAATTAATAACATAAAGTTTTAGTAATTGAACGAGTACACAAAACACGCCGTGACGTCATCAGTTATATCAGTTTCTTAAATCGTGATCAAAAATTGTTACACACAACATTTTATTCTCTTTATTTACGTTTTACATGTGATTAAATAAGTAACGCCTACCTAATACGGGATTTGTAAAAGCTACTTTAGGAAATTTATCTACAAAATAACGTCTTTATAACACAAAATGACACTGACAATATAACTGATGTCGCCATGAGTGCGTAGTGAATTGATGTAATGTTTTTGGCGAAAAAATTTCAATATAAAATTAAAATGGCTTATTTTAAGGTATTATTCAACTCTTTCTCAAAATTCAAGTATTTTTTAACTATAATAAAGCATTATCCTCACAGTGAAAGTGAATTTAAAATTTGTGAAAACACCTAATTATATATTTTTATTAAGAGTTATTATACTTTTTGGCGTTGACAAATTAGCATTTCTAACCAAAAAGTTTACCGATTCTGTTCGCTTTGATGTCTAGATCAAACTCCAAAAAGAAGAAATTGGCTGCTATTGGTCCGCAATTGTTATAAGCAGTTATGTTGTTGCTTTATTAACTAGCAAAATTGAGGTAAAATAGAAACATATTTTCTAGATAATCTGACGAAAAATAACAACTTTTTATTCTTGTGAAATTTTCCAAAAAATGCTTATTTTGTGAGATATAGTGGTTCGAATTTTTTCAAAAGGAGGGAGGGGAATAAAAAGTGAGGAGAAAAAATCCAGACAAATTCTGGTGAATGTATTATTAAAATTCAAGACTTTTCTTCCTTTATGGCTTTTTCCAATAGTACAGTCTGTCCAAATTTCTCCGGAAAAACACGAGAAAAAGACCCTCGTCGGAAAATGGAAAATCTTGCTAACTGTGAAATTTAAAAATCTGGAAAAATTCAGACGTATAGGTTAATATGCTCTTTAAGGTTTTGGTTTCTTGTAATTTTTTTGTAACGTGCATATTTTCCGAGTTCTCAACAGTTTTGCACTCTCGAGAGTGATGGGAAAGTCCAAAAATTGATTACATATTTTTGAAATTATTTATTTAAATTAACCATAAATAATAACATACCGGGTGTAACAGGATCATGTTATACCCCTTTTCTCCTTTAGTTTTGAAGATAATTGATTGAAATTTAGAATATACTACATACATAATAAGCAGCACTTTTTGACATATAATTGATTTTCTTTTCACTTTCGGTTTCGCCGGAAGTTTTAAATGGAACACCCTATATATTATTACATTTTTGAATTCTGCATAATTTTCTGAATTCAACGATGCCAAATAAGTGATATTTTAAATATCGATTTAATTTATAATATAATTTTTAGTTTTCCATTTAAGTGTGCAATGACGGTTCCGATTTATTCTAAATTACCCGTGTAATGCTACCAAAAACGAAATTCCGTTAAATACACTACATTACGTGATTTATGAGCAAACAAAATTCACCAAAATTGTTTTTCGGGCAATACTCAATTTTTTCAAATGGAACCATATTGATACCGTGGTACCATTTATTAAACTATTAATCAGAAATTTATTCATATATCGTATTAAAATGTGCGATAAGTACAAACAATATTACAGCTAAAAGAAAATAAGAAAATACAATTATATTCTAATTATGTTGTTATACATAAGGTGGTTTTGAAATACAAAAAATTAACACAAAACATTATAACAGTTGTTCAAAATGCTGTCCATTAACTCGCATAGCTGTTTCTCGATGAACGTTCGCCAATTGCTGGGCCGATATGCTATTAATTGCTCGTCTTACTTGTAACTCCAGGTCTTCACCGGTTGTAACGGCGGTTGCATAGACGATATTTTTTAAATTGCCCCAAACAAATAAATCAAGGGGCGTTAAATCAGGTGACCTTGGAAGCCACCTCGCAGGACCATTCGTCGAAATTACGTTTTCTCCGAATCTCCGTTGAAGGTAATCAATTACTATACTTGAATTATGGGGAGGAGCGCCATCTTGTTGGAAATACATTCCCTGTCCTAAATCTAAAGGTAACTCATCTAAAATGTCTTCAATCTCGTTTTCCGGGAATCTCAAGGATCTGGCACCAGTCAGAGCACATTTCAAATATTATTGGATCAATGATTCTACTACCGATTATTCCAAGCCAAACAGTGAAACCGAACCGCACTTGAAAGTTACCCTCCCGTAATAAATTTTAATTTTCCGGTGACCAATATTTTGTATTTTGTCGGTTAAATAATGCCAAATTTGTGAAGCTTGACTCGTCCGAAAATAAAATCAGTCCCAAAAAATCATTGTTTGGCTGCACATTATCATACAAAATCCAATTGCAATATTCCATCCTACGTTCGTATTCCTTTTCGTACAAATGCTGGTGCAATTGGTATTTAAAAGATTTATAGTGGTGTTTGTGCGAAATTCGGCTTACTGTTTGGTGACTGATGTTCAATTCAAACCCAACTTGCCTTAGGTAAAGAAACAGTCTTATCATCTTCTATTCGAGCCAAAACATTAATTTCCGTTCCTTCGTCAATAATGAAGTTTTCTTCAGGATCACTGTTGGGCTCTCTTCGAAATTGGTTTTCAAAACGTTTGAAATAAATTTTCGCTGGACATTGTCTATCAGGATATCGTCAGCTATAAAGATCCATAGCTGCAATTGCGTTTTTTTTTACTTTCCCCATAAACAATTAACATGTCCATTTCTTCATCTCTTGTATACATTTGCGGCATTTTTAACACAATTAACAAGAATTTTAAACAACTTTTAAAGACACAATAAAAACACCGTTAAACCAACAAATGTTTGACAGGCTAAATAAACATTTCATTGTTTTCAAAGCCACCTTAGTTACTTCTTAAGAGTTAATTAGAGCAAAATTGTATTTTCTTATTTTCTTTTAGCTATAATTTTGTTTGTATTTATCTCACATTTTAATACGACATGTGAATAAATTTCTTATTAATAGTACTAATAAATGGTACCGCGGTACTAATATGGTTCCATTTGAAAAAAAACAGTTTTGGTGAGTTTTATTTGCTCATAAATCACGTAATTTAGTGCTTTTAACGGGATTTCGATTTTTGTAGCATTACACGGGTCATTTAGAATAAGTCGGAACCATCATGGCACATTTAACGAAAAATTATATTATAAAAAGAATTGATGTTTCAAATGTCACTTATTTGGTATCGTTGTATTCAGAAAATTATGCAGGATTCAAAAATGCGTTTCATTTAAAAATCTAAAGTTAGTATTACTTCCGGCAAAACCGAAAGTGAAAAAAAATCAATTGTAAAGTGCCGCTTATTAAATTTCAATCTTCAAAACTAAAGGAGAAATGGGGGGTATACCATGATCCTGTTACACCCGGTATATTGTAGAATAAGAAAGTCTTATTTTGACGGTTTTTTAATATATTTCAAAAGTTCTTTGATTATACATTCCAAATTAGAAAAGAAAGTTGCAAGAAAATTTTGTATTATTCAATAAAAAAACTATTTATTATGCCTGAAAATTTTCCTTTTCACAAATTATGTACCTCTCTATTAAAATATATATAAATTAATTGTAATTTTAGAGATTTCCTGCATTTTGTGATATGAAAAAAATGTTGGTAAACTTTTCATTGTGAAAAACTGTTGAAAACTTATTCCAGTAAATGAGCCGGAAATTGTGTAAAAGTTGGGAAACAGCATCGATTTTAAAAAATTTCTTCTGCGTTGTATTCCTTAAACCCTAGGATCATTCCTCACCACTAATATCCTTGCAAACGGACGAAATGGGAGAGTTATGGGGGTTAAAAGCCCCAAAAATGCCCCAAAAATGCCCCAAAAATTGAGCCTTGAAAAAAAAATAGATATTTTTGCCCTGAATATCTGTACTCCGTGGTTTTCGAGGTAGCTAATTACGAATCAGAGGTCTAATTTGGTAAATTCAAAATGGCGGACTAGAAGTAACGTCACTTTCTTAGGAAATACTCGTATTTTTCTCTTTCTTAAGCTGAAAGTAGGAGCTCGGGGGTTTTCGTAGTCGCTGATAACGAATTCGATATCAAATTAGGGGAAACTCAAAATGGCAATAGAATCAGATCCTCAGGAAACCTCGTACTTTTTTCTCTTTCCCGATATCTATAAAAGAGAAGCTGGAGGGGATACCGACGATAGGTGGAGGCACACTCTTAAGGAGGGAATCTTGAAAAAAGTGATATCATAATTCTTAACGTTTTCCCCATTAATCTAGAAACATCAACTTTATAAACTTTAACTTTGAAATGTTTTTTATTATTAAGAAAAAAAAATTCTGTCACAGCAATATTAATATCTTTTCATCTTATCATATCGAGTAATTGTATAAACATTTTTTTTCAAAATCACAAAAATAGAAGAAATACGTGTCTTTCCTGAGGAAATGGCTCTACTTCATTTTAAATTTCCCATAAATGGACATCGGATTCGTTATCGGCGACCACGACAACCTCCGAGATTGCACTTCCGGTCTGCCATATCCAATTTCCTAAATTGGACCTCGGATTCGTGATCAGCGATCGCAAAAAAGCCTAAAGCCCTATTTTCAGCCAAAAAACGAAGACAATACGAGTCTTTCCTGAGAAATTGACTCTACTTCCGGTCCTCCATTTTGAATTTACCAAATTAGACCTAGGATTCGTAATCAGCGACCTTGAAAACCCCCGAGTACAGATTGTCAATGCCAAAATATCCATTCTCATTATTTCCCGAAGATGGTTAGATTTCTGGTCAGCCATTTTGAATTTTCCAATTTGGACCTCAGATTCGAGATCAGCGTCCTCTAAAACTTCCGAGTAGAGATTTTGAGATCGAAATTTTCTTTTAAATTTTTTTTTTAAGCTTAATTTCTGGGACATTTTTGGGTTATTTTTTGTGCTTATAACTGTCATCTTATAACCCTCATAACTCCCCGATTTTGTCGGTCTGCAAAAATGTTAGTGGTGACGAATGATCCTGAAGGTTCGAGGAACAAAACGCAGAAGGAAGTTTTAAAATAGGCACTGTTTCCCAACTTCTAACACATTTGGCACTTTGTTCCGGCTTATTTACTGGAGTAATTAACCTATACTTCTGAATTTTTTCAGATTTTTTTAATTTTAAAGTGTACGACATTTTCCATTTTCCGATAATGATCTTTTTTCGTGTTTTTTCGGGTAAACTTTAGGAAAAGGTCATAAAGGAAAAACATTCTTGTATTTTAATAGTACATTGACAAGAATTTTTGGACTTTTTTTCGTCACTTTAATTCCCCCTTGCCCCTTTTTGGAAAAATTCGACCCGCTATATCTCAGAAAATGCGCATTTCTTCTGTTGTGATATTGCAAAAAATAGAACAAATACAACTTTAACACCCTGTATCTTTTTCCACGGCAATAATTTACAAAAGCGTGTTTGGTAATATTTTGGTCCATAGAATGTATCCTTGAATTATAGGGCTATTATTAATATTCCACCCTGTATATGGCATACAAATAAGAAAAGAAACTTTTATGTAGCAGAAACGTCCTTGAAAGGTTTACTTTGATAATAATTTGAACCATTTTGCTAACTTTAAATAACTGCTTTACATTAAAATTTTATTACTCACCTTATCTTTTACCATTCTCAAAATTTAGAAGAAAAACTATTTGGTAGCTCCTTTTAGAAGAATTTCCGGATTACGATTACACTCGTGCAATCTTTTTATCTTATTTTGCATCCTATGTCCGCAAGTTCCTGAAAGACCTTAAGTGAACCCACTATAGAATTCAAAGAAAATTAATATGTTAGATACTTTTCACTACTATTGTGCATGTATTTTGTATATAGATGCAATATGAATTATTTCAGTGACATTTACGACATATTAATGTTTATTTTTCTGTTTAGAAATTACCATATTCTCAATTGTTGTGTTCTATTTTTGTACAGAGACACGCGTCTAAACGTACTCACTATTGTAGTTAGTAGTCCATTAAGTCATTGTATTATTTTATCTTTATATCGTTTGCGTGCTCTGAAAGTTCCACATTTTTTTACTCAAAGAGACAAAGAGAAATGAATACATTAGTTCATGCAATCTGTCAAATTTAAGCAGCGAATAAATATTACTTGTTAGAATCTACAAAAAAATATGACACAAGTAGAATCATGCCAAAAAACTCAAAAACAACGCTACCTAAGAAATCACTACTTCCACATTTAGATTTCTCACCTAAGTCTCTTTAAGCGAAAGCATCGTGATATTATATTTGCACTACAGCATGTGGAAATAACGGCTCATAAAATTGCCTTTTCCTATTACTTTCAGCTATCTTTAAAACTCAAGTAAAATAAATAATAATCAATAATTTATAGAATTAAATATTAAAAAAAATAAGATTAGATTTTATTTTTCTTCTTTTACAATTGCTTGCGTTGAGTACATTCATTATCTCTCTTTTACTACATTTATTGCTCTCATATGAGGTCATAAACATAACAAAATAGACCTATCATGAGCACTGACGAGAGTTAAGGATGGGAGATTAATAAAAAGTATTTGTATTATAAAGTAATAAATGTTCATTATATTTACTATTAACACAAACAGAAAAAAAGTTCTATACCAAAGATATGAGCACATAGACTTTGTGTATTTTTTATGCTGAATCCAAATTTCACACTGGTTTAGTCAGATTAGCTCAAAATTAGGTTCAAAATTGAGAAAACTTTAAAATAATTTTGATTATCAGCATTATTTCATTAGTTGCTATTGTCAAGGTGACGTAGCATTATGCAGTTATGCATATGAATGTTATTGGTAATAAAATTTATACACTGGTTAGGTTAAGTGAGGCCGTAACTCCTCCCCCCTCAACATAGAAGCTGGATATATCGGAAACTGGAGTTGGAAAATGTTTACCTGTTGAGCTTGTTTATTGGAATATACCATTAGGTGGTTGTGACGGGCTTTTCTTCTAATCAAGAGGATAGTTCCAATGAGTACAGCAACTTACTACTATATAACTGCCATCTGCCATCTTTCTTTACGCTTCTGAGCCATGGGCTGTTGGGGAGCCAGACAGGCGGTGTATTGTGCATTAGAAATGTTTATCTGGAGACGTTTACCCTTTCAATAGATCATTCATAAAACAAAGGAAAACTGGAAAATCGAAGGAAGAAAGTGAAAAGTCGAGCTGTAGTCCTTAAACCAATATTTTACAGAGATAAGGGTAAAAGGAACAGAAGTAAGGAATAGAAGTTGACTTGGTGTGATCTGTGACTTGGACGTTTTAATTACAAATTGGAATTGCATGGATATCAATAAGAAGTTGATTTTTTTCAAATTTCATTGCTCGATATAATACAAGTTATTTTTTCCAAGAATGCGTTAAATGGTGAAATCCAACACTGCCAAGGGTATAACCGGTTCTGAATAGTTATACAGTCGATCCACGGGGATTCCCTTTGTTGCTGATACTGAATACTGACTGCATGTGTGTTTAGAGTTACATCCCTTTTCCAAGTATATTATACTTGGAATGGGTTTAGAGTTATATCCCTTTTCCCACACAATTGTATTAACACTTCAAGGCAATTGGAGCAGATAGCTCGATGTCCACTATTTTCGACTTATACCCCTTTTCACGCGCACCAACCAAATAGACGGTCTGTCGGTCGAATCTTAAAAACAAATAAGTTGCATGCATATCATATTCAAATGCATCAGGAATTATGTGATGACGATTTTCAAAAGCGCCTACAATTATGTAATTGGGCCAGAGGTAAAATGCAAGATGATGTCAACTTCTTCAATAATGTTTTATACACTGATGAGGCAACTTTTTATAAAAATGGATTTGTTAATAGGCACAATTTCCATCATTATGCTTCAGAAAATCCTCACTTTTTTATGCAAGTTGGTAACCAACACAGATGGTCTATATACGTTTGGTGAGGAATTATTGGAAAACATGTAATAAGGCCACATTCCTTTGATGGTACATTGACTGGAGCTATTTATCTTTATTTTTTGGAAAATTATCTGCCACAATTATTGGTTAATCTCCCTGAAAGAATTCGAAATAGAATGTGGTTTCAGCAAGATGGTGCTCCACCACATTATATAAATGCAGTTAGAGCCCACTTAAATAATACCTACCTCATGAATGGATTGGTAGAAATGGACCCACTAAAGGCCTGCTAGATCCCCAGATCTTATAAAAATGGATTTCTTTTTATGGGGATATGCGAATGAAATTGTTCATAGAGACACACCAACAACAGTACAAAATATGAAGGAAAGAATAACAACTACTTTTAGATCTATCGCACCGGCAGTTTTAGGAACAGTGGGAACCTCATTTCAAAAGAGCATAGGGATGTGTCAATCAAAATGGACAACATGTGGAACATTTATTACAATTTTTTTCTACTGAGTTATCGTGTTATCAAACAGTAGTAGTAGTAGTAAGTCTTTAGAATTCTTGGATACAAGAACAATGCCCAACAATTCCTTTGCAAATTGTTCAAACATAACAATGAATTTGTTTACAAATAAAAAAAATATTGAATATTTGTATTGGAAGAAGCTATTTATTTTGCTGTCATAAATTATTATTATATTTGTTAAATTGTAAGTTTGTTAATAAATGAATATATTAGAAATGTTTGAAAATAAAACGGGCTTTTATTAAAAATGCACTAAAAAGAAGAAAATTCTAACAGTCGTACCCATACGACACGTCAAACTAATGAAATATTCATAAAAAGAAAACCTGCAGGCATTCGGGATCGACCCCGTTACCTATCGCATGCTAGGCCAACTTTCTACCATCTGAGCTACACAACCTTTTATGAAAATGAGAATAGTAGTTAGTAACGAGTATAAACATATTGAAGACTGATTAATATCAATATGTTAATTAATTAAAACAATTTTTTGTATTATTTCTAAAATCTTGTTAGAGCAAGTGTAGTCTACAACACGTTTGGAATGGCATATTCCACACTCGCGAACCGTGGACCTCGCTTTCGGCTCAGCCTACAAACTTTTCTCTCGTGTGGGATATGGGCCATTCCATAACTTGTTATAGAATATACTATTTTGTACTATACCACTTTTTTCATAAATGTAAGGACTCTTGTTATTTACGAAAAACTGTTTCAAAGTACCAATTTCTTAAAGCTAAAATCGTAATATTTAAATCACTATAATTTGGAAAATATACATTTCCTTGAAAAACCGTTTACACCCTTTTCTCGCACAATAGGATTCTACATCAGACTCGGTGGTTACTATTTTACTTTTTTACCGATTCATCTAGAGAAGGTGGCAATTTTTAAAGGGTAAACTTTTTTGTACTCAATATAGAAACAATGCAAAAGAAAATCACGAAAATCCATCAATTATAACTGGGATCCGTCATTTTATTCCACATCCACGTAGTGGATTGGAAGTATACTAACCTTAAAAAAAATGTTCAAACATTTTTATTGTTGAAATAGGTTTAGAATGTCATGAAATGTCGAGATTTTAAATTTGAGCGAAAACATAAATTTCTGCCTGTCTGTTTGTCTGTCGGTCGGTTAGTCTGTCTGTAACTTTTTTTTGTCTCTGGCACGGTTTAAGTAAGGCATTAAGTTGAAATTTTATACACGCATGTATTACATCGCGATCTGGAACTGGATTGATTTTTGCACATATCCGTAGAAGATTTGGGGGTTAAATAGGGGTAAATAAGAGAAAACAAGTAAAACGAGCTAGTAAGAGTAGAGATACTTGGGATTTTGTGCATATACTAGAAGTCAAGGCCTCAGATTTTTATAATATTTTTCTTCTTCAATAGTAGAACGCGGTTTTTTAAAATTGTAAGGTTATAAAAATATCTTGGAATTCGGTAGGGGAGATAGGGGCATTTTTAGAAGAAACGTTAAGATCTTAAAGCATTACGTGGGGTATTAACGCACCCAGAGTGCCTTTTCAAACAGGTAAATGCAAGGTAATAACAGAATGGACTCTTTTAGGTGTGAGGTATTAAGTACCGGCTTGAAGTCGATGTTAATGACCAGCCAATATCAAGCACCGGTTCGACGTCAAGATGAAGTGCCGTTGATGGTCGAGTTAAGAGCTGGTTGGAGGTCAATTTAAGTGACTAGCTTAATGGTGATGATCCTGTGAGGATAACCTTGTTTAGCCCAAGAGGGAATTTGTTTTGTCCATATCCACACATGTCACTGAATATGGAGCTTGAATAGCGACAATAGAGTAATCAGTCTAAGTTTCAACTATTATCAGTAAACGAAACAAACAGAGGAAGGGGAAGAGGTGATTTGAGTGGGACGAGGCGCTCTGGCAGCTTGAGAACAGGATCTGTGGTGAGAGTGTCATTCTCATTTGAAAATCAACACGCTCAACTTCTTGTGAATTTCCTTATTAACAGTTTATAATTTTTAGCCTTCAGCAAATGTAATATTTTATTATCTTTAACTTTTCATCGGCTGTCAGCCTCACAAAATTCTTATTCCTACATATAATTTATGTAAGGAAGGTAGCTACCCTCTAAAATTCCATTTTTGTCAATCAAATATCCAAATTTCTATACAAATACTTACCATTTCAAGTTTTTTGTCATTAAATTTTAATATACAACTTATTTTTATTTACATTGTGTTTTGATAATAAATTTTCTATAAACTCATGATACCTATGTAAACAATAAGGCCACTGAATAGCCACAGTTTTATATATTGAAAACCAGTTAGGCATAGGTATTGAGCAATTGGCTATTGGCGCCTAACAAAATACTACATTTTTATTAATTTTCGAACCACGACCCAGCCTCCACAAAATAAACGAGAACCGGGTAGTTTCATCTTTCCTTAACCACTCAGGGGCAGGAATTGATGTTACAATTATTAAACGGGTCGATAAAATAAAATTGAGATATTCGCTTAAAATGCGTGATTGCCTCGTGATCGCGACGTGTTCCACCCTCATTGGTTGCATTTTTCAGGAAATTGCCAACGGTCTTCTCGACTTAAGTTGTATGTAATTTACGTAAGAGTGTATTTACATTTGTTCGAAAATTTGAATTATTATAACTCATAAACAGTTTAGTGAATCCATTTGAAGTTTATGGTAGTGTATTATCAAGTTTAAAAGAACAATATCCCACATTTTCATTAATATTCAATCGTTCTAAAATCGATCAGGAGACTTCTTGTATTTTTAATAATTTTACGCATGAATGGCTCTGGTGAACTAAGCCTACGTGAACAGCGCGTGACAGCTCTCAGAGCTGGGCGAATATACAATAGATTATATTCTGTGATGATTCCATTGAAGAGTTCGTGGGTAAGTAGGGAAAAAATAAGGGAAAATAAATAAGCAAACTGGTAAGAATACAGAAACTTGGATTTGGTGTAAAAACTAGAAGCTAAAGACCATTTTTTAATAACAAATTTCAACCCATCCGCCACCCCCACTTTATTATTAAAGGGGCTGATAAGATAAAATTGAAATATTAACTTTCAAGTGACATAATGATTCATACGTATACCAAATTTCAATATGATTGAGATGATTCCGTTAAAGGGGGGGGGTGTGATTAAAATTCTTTGATCATAATTGCACTCGGCTAATAAAGGGATTATGATAAACTAGAAATGCAGTAACTACTGTGGTTGACCTACAGCATTAAAGTTGTATGTTTTATAGAGCAAATTCTCCAAATATACCGCAATTGTTAAGAACTGTTTATTATGTGTGACTCGGAAAGTTTGCATTGTTAACCATTGAGCTCAAATCCTTACACGATTAGGTGTGCTGAAGTATTCATTACACTTGCTGAAACTTTAGCAACTTTAATTATTTCGCTAAAATAATTAATTTCGACAATATTGCTAAACGTTGTATGACAACAACTTTGTTAATAATCAAGCAGTAGAGAAAATATTCTTTGTGGGACTAGAGCGAATGTGGCTTAGATGAAACTATGTTGAAACTTTTGGTTATGGCTTATTTTTAATTCACAATCATGTGTGGGCGATGGAAACTGGCATATTACTAAATAATATTATTATATGTTCTCAAAATGTGAATCTTTTAGCCTTTCAGGGTTAACATGAATTTTCATAACATCTGAGTTATAGCTTATCTAGTGTAAGTTTGAAAATCATAAAAAATAGCGACAAAGGAACAGTTAATAATACCAGCGAAGTCGTGAGCGTCGACTGACAATTTTTATAATCACTTTTTATTTGTCGTAAATATTGGTTTACTATTTTATATTGATAGGCATCATGTAAATTATTTCAATTTTAAGTTAGGTAAATAATCGACTACTTTCGTTTGAGGTAAGCGCTCAACATATCTGGTTAACCATATTTATATGCAGAAATCGTTTGCAATATTCAAGCAATGTCTCGGTGTTATTCTATCACAAGCAGGCTTTGTAATGACTTTTACTGGTAGCAACGCTTTAGACTAAATCTTTAAATTGAGAATAGAATTACTATAAAATAGGCTTCAAAGATCGAAGTTCTAAATTGCTAAAAAAGAATTTAATTTTTGTAAAATAAATTAATGATTATTACAATCATTAATTTTAATTTATAAGATAATAGATTAATTCGATTAATAGATAAAACAAATATTGTACATTTATGTTTTAATATTTTAAGTTAAGGGCAAAACAATGTTATTAGAAAAACTGCGTAATTTTCGACTAAAAACCCAGGCAGATTAACTAAATAAAAGGGGTATCTACGGAAGAAAGAGTTGCCGTCATAGAAATGGAATTGTTTCCATACCGTACCATATTTATTGTGAGGTATGTACCTTGTAACGATGTGTTTTTCCGTTGCCAAAAATGCAATTTAAATTAATATCATACTTCGTTATTTGCTCCGCCTACATTCGAACATATGCTTAAATCATTGCTGTATATTTTTCCTAATTTAGCCAGCTTAAGTTGTGAAACAGATTTCATATAGAAAATGTAGTAAACCCGGCTGTGAGAAGATTACCTGTAACATTGGCCAAGTTGTGAAAATTGACACTGAGGGTGTTGGTCAGTAAGCCAGCGCAGTTTATTTTGCATTGAAGCAGATTTGAATATTAATTCTGTTCCGTCCGGTGAATAGTTAACCATCCTCGATTGCGATGAACGCTCTCTTCGACGCCATATTAAACATAGTGGCCGAACCGAAATTCATTTAAAAAAGGCACCGAGCTATGGGGTTTGAGGCGCTTGGCAAATACCTCATGAAGTGTTAACATAATTTTAACATTTCTGAACCAAAACGAAATACCACCGTTATGATTATTTCTGTGTCAGACTAGAATAATCTCCGCCGTAAACTGAGACCGAATCCGATAACAGTTTTATTTCCCCATCCGAATGTAACCTATGTTACACACCGCACCAAATCTTATAACCGTTTCATTTTTCGATCCGAATGTAACTTAACTTACCCATCGCACCGAATCCGAAAACCGTTTTATTCATTTGGTATCAGTTTTACTTAGTTTTGCCAAGTTCTTCACACCTACATCTTGACCGTTCATGTATGCATGATTATTGTTGTAGATAACTGCTTGCTATTGTCTGGTACTTGCACACCGCTTGTTTTTTTACTACTTACTGTTGTTTTTACCGCTTACTGTTTTTTATCTCTCACTATTTTTTACTAATTTTATGTTTTTCAGCTCTCACCGTTTGCTTGCTTACTACCGCTAGCTTCCGAATTAATATTAGAAACTAGTAGTTAACTAGCTTCTAACGGCCTGGTTCCTCGTTCTCGTAGCTTTGCATGTAATTGAAATAACATGACATATTTTAATTTTTATTTTATTTGTAATGAACTCCGTATTTTTGGTACCTAACCGTTTTTACTGCTATTATAAATTTTATTACATTTAATAAACTTCGTTGTTTAACGACATGTGCGATGTGCGTTTTACTGTTGAATGTGAGTGACAATCTAATCTGCCGTCCAGGATCCCTGGACATAACCGCATCTTCACTGTAGCTATCCCAGCCCTACTGCAACAAAGGCTACTGCGGGACCTTTACCCCACGTAAGAATTATAAAGGTGGCGTTCGAGAAATTCGGACATAACCAAAATGTAGCTCAGCTCTAAAGTGACGCTTCCACTTGTCTATGCGATAGGCAACTGGAAGAAAGTGTATCACAACCTCCACCGTTGTGTAGGGACAAGAAAATTATTAACAACAATAGTAACAAATATATGTCAAAATTAGGTGTGTTTTATGCTCTCTGGTCAATATCTTAAAAACTAAGCGAGAGAGAGAGTGTAAAAATTCTCTAAAATAATTGATATAACAATAACAAGGGTATTGTACTGCTATTCTCAATTGAGAAATTCAGTCTCAAGCGTTGCTATTAAGATAACTTATTACAAAGCCTACCTGTTACAGAATAACACCGAAACCTTGCCTGTATAATACAAACCATACCCGTATATAAATATAGTCAACCAGATATGTTATGCGCTGACTTCAAATGAAAGTAGTCGATTGTTTACCTGGCTCTCCATTGCAAATCTGCCATATAAAATACCTGTTCTTGGCATATTCGTATAATGTGTCGGTAGCATAGGCGTAAGTTAAATGACATTATAAACTTTTATTGAATCTTCTATCAAGCTGTTCTTTAAACTAACATTATTTATTATAAATAAATAATTTACGCCATTCCAGTCAATTAATGTACACCAGTAAAAGAACACTTAATTAATTTTAAAAATTAAAAAATAATTCTAAAAATTGTCGGTCGGCACTCAGTGATATTTCTGGGGTTATGAACACTTCCTTTGACGCTCTTATTTTTATGATTTTCCAATATGCATGGTAGTTAAATTTGTACGGGCCATCAAAGTCTCACAAGGGGTCTCAGAAGTGCTTGTTTTTCTCACTATTTGATAGTAACGTTACGACTTTCTCGATCATTAAAATGAAATTAAAAATTAAAAAGCTCTACATCATATGTGGACTTGAAAAAAAAAACACTTTTCATGGCATAATACATTTGTAGACCTTCTTTTGTTTAACAGTTGCTATATAAATAGAAACAGATGTTTTTTGAATTGTCATAATTGTTTGTGATTTTCGGGTCTTAGATACTGTCTGAGACAATTTTCGTGTTATGGATTTTATTTGTCACAACATTTTCGAGGAAAAAGATATTTTTAATTTTTTGTAGAACGAACGCTTTTTTTCATTCAAGAGCGAAGTCTTGATATACTGCGGCTGAGACAGGAGATGCACGTTTTAGTGAACTAAATTATTTTGCATTATAAAGAAGTTCTTTAGGTAGAATGTGTACATTTATAATCATATTGAACGGGTCTTTAACATTACTCTTTGTGACAAAAGTCGAATTAGTGGAGGTCAAGTACGACCCTGTCGTGTATAACACAACTGTTATTTTGGCATTTCGTCTCGGTAATCTTTCAGAGCTTGTTGGTTCTCCGGAAATATGTCCTTTTGACTTGAATCGTTTATTGAGGTCCAGGAAGTCCCATAGAAGGAATACATAACTATTTAAATTGTTTTATGTCTGAACAAATTGTTTTGCTACAAGTCCATCTAGGAATCGAGAATGTTCAGACAAATGTTTTCACAGCCCGGTTGATATTATAAAATACGACAGCGCGTCGCATCATAGGGTCAAGGTAGGTTTTCAGGACTAAGGTAATTGATTCACAAAGCATTCCAGAAAATATATGTAATCATTTTAGTAATAAAACAGGTTAGGGCACTAAGGTTTTTCTCCATATATAGGTAAAGTAATCGGAGTTTTTTCATCTGCTTTACTGGTATAATAGATAGAACAAATTAGGATATAATAAAAGACTAGGGATTATACACAGCATCATGCTATGCAAATAAAGTAATTTTTCGTAATTCCCATCATCCATTAGACAACTTTCAAATTAGGTACAGTTTAGCATAGGAAAGGTTTTAATTGGTAGAGCTTTCAGGGTGTGCCACCCACTTTTAAGAGGCCTTATTTCAAGGAGGTAAAATTGGTACTTCTGGTTTAGCGTCTTTTCGGTCAACATCTACAGGGAGATAATAAGTACTTGTGTTGTGAACCCTTTACAATTTTAGAGTTTAATTTGTTCGGTATTTTATCGGTTATAACGTGTGATGTAATTAACTTAAGAGTATTCGGCCAACGATTCACCTCAAGATTTGAAATTGTTGTGGACCACTTAATTTTCTTGTATTGTTTGTTAATTAATTTCATCGTTAAATGTTTGTGTCTCCTGATTTACTTGTTTTTATTGTCTCTGTACATATAGTGTTTAAGTGTTTTGAGAAATAATATGTTTTATTAGTCGATACGTAGAGAAGTCCAATTTAAAATTTGGAAAGATTCAGTTGTAAGATATCCTGTCTGTGATGTACAGAGAAAGGTACAATCAACTAGAAAGGAACAGGGTAAGCACAGTTTCGATTTTGATAATATATTATAATATCGACGGGGTCTGCAAAGTAACTGAGACGCTCCATACTATGCCAATGGTAATGTCCAATTTATCATGTCATTAAGGGAATATAATCCCAGTTATTACATCTCTAATGAAGGGAAACTTCTATAGCAAGGATAAACCCGTTTGACAATGTCACAAAATCTGAAATACCTGGAGCGGGGGATATTGTAAGTTTAGTGAGAATACCGGTACCCTGCTTTGTTAGTTTGTATTATGCTAGCATCATGCATATACGTATATTTGTGTGTCATTCTGTGTGACCTTGAGTCGATTTGATTCGGAAATTAATAGATGATGACGTGAACGACAACATTCGTGATTTAAACTGTACATGCAATACTATAATCTTTGTTTAAAAATCGCGTGAAATGTGCTCTATAAAGCTAGAAATAATTTGCTTCAACTATATGAGTATGGTAAATATTAACGTTTCAACAGTGCATTCATACGAACATAACCAATATTTTCATTATCTTTAACATCGCACCTATAAAATGAGCTTCCGTACAATTTATAATTATTACGTGATTTTACGTTCATACGGCAAATTTAATGTTTCCATGTATCATTGCGTTATTGTACATTGCCAAGTTAGCTCTATTTCATCGGATTATAAGTATCCACGTGTGAGCAACATAGTATGTAAAATGCATGTAAAATATTACAATTTAAATTGTAAAAAAATAAATCACAAATAAAGTGGATAGCATGAAACCTTATATAAATGACATCTGAAAAACAAATCACATTCAAATAATGTATTTCTATTTATATTTCATGTGTACCTACACGAGATATGACTATATGCATTAAAAATGGAGGATTCAGGTTATTTGTTGAAGTTTATTATGGTGTATGTTCCTGATTCCTGATAGTATAATATATTATCTGTAATTGAATATCTTTGTAATTGCACATTATGAATAAATTATGGAATATGTTAGCTATGTTTGCTTTACGTATAATTTAATTGGAACATAATTACGTATAACGTATAAGTCATGTAGAATTTAAATTACATAGATAGATATAAACGCTCTATTTTGTAATATAAATTAATATTTTTTGAGCGAGTCTTAGACACAGTGGAATAAAAAATATACTAAACATATTTGCAATTTTATTTAAGAACCTAAGTACAGTGCGATCGAGAAAGAGTTAACGTCACCTGACACAGAAAAGTCACTAAAATTATCAAAATTGATTTCTATTCTACATATGTTATTAAAACTAATTTCGTATGTAACTAGTTTGCAAATGGCCGCCAATTTGTGTTTTGTGATCAGCTGATCAAACGCCTTGTTTTCAGATTTTGTGATGTTTTAAGTTTTAAAACATAATTTTGGATTATTACATCCACAATTATCCTTATTCAATTCATGTGGCGAATTTCATTTGTTAAGATGGAGATGAGCTTATATTTTACTAAATTGTCCTATGATGTACAGGGTAGGTGTATGGAAAAAAAAGGTGCTATAAATTTAAATCCTTATACGTTAAATAAAGAAGATTTTAGTACAGATGCCGATGTATTTCTGAATATTACACACACATGTATTGTAATTACATGATTTTTGAAAAAACTGCGTAGTTAAAAGAATGACTACAAGGCATTCAAAAGTCGAAGTTACAACCAGTTTTTTAGTGGTTGGGTGAAACAAGTTCTCTTCAAGAAATGTACAGGATAACAGCTTATAATCGCAAAGGTAATGGATAGTTATAAATTATAAATCATTTTTGCCATGTACTTGCATAATTATATGTTGTTTTATGAATAATTACTAACACACAGATCCATTTTTCAGGTTATGGACTTTCAGTGTTGTTAACAAAAGCCTCATTCCTTGGATATATTGCGGATCTAGATGATTTCTCAGTACTAATTTTGATTGTGCTGCAGTTACAGACAAACACGTTCGCCAGCCTGATTTGCAATTTATAAGGTACAGCGAGGTGATGCGACGTCATTTCTTTTAGTTTTTTAGCAGTAATGGCCATAGCTAAGCAGTTTACTGTTATGCAATACAATGTGTATATTTTGTGAAATAGGTACCTACTCATAAAAAGAAACAAATTAAGCAAAGGACTTAAAGTTATAGTAAGGTAAACACAACTTATCTAGCGGTTGACCTTTCGTTTATAGTATATTTATGCACCGAGCTGTGCAACCATTGTAATTTCTGTCACAACTTTATTTATCATGTCATATTAATGTTACTCTTGTCTAACTTAGTCACAAGTCACCTTAAAGGAAACATTTTGACTATATTTGCACTCTGGTATGTGGAAATTATTGGTCATAGAATTTTAATAATATTTGGGGCAGATGTCACAGACAAATTTGAGGTGTTAATTTCTGCCATATACGTTACAAATGAATTTTGTAGCTTGCTCCTCTTATTTTCCCTATTCACTACATACCACCTCCCACCCCTTCAACGGCATTATCTCAATCAGATGTCATTACAATACATACGTGTACTAACTTTCAAGTGAATATCTCAATTTTATATTAACAATCCCTTTAATAACGGAGTGGAGGTGGTGGGGAGGGGGTAGGATTGGAAAAATTAGAAAGAAAACTGAGGCCTTGCATTCTGCTATATACACCAATTCCCAAGATTCTGTACTTTCACCAGCTTGCTTTACTTATTTCTCCCTATTTACCTCTACTTACCCTCTCAATTTAATTTCATCAACTCTTTTAATAAGGGAATGGGTATGGTGGGTGGATGGAAAATATTATTAAAAAAAACTTAGGCCTTCGCTTCTAGTATATACACCAAATCCTACATTTCTGTACTCTTATCAGCTTGCTTTACTTATTTCCCCCTATTTACCCTTATTTACCCCAACCCTTTACCGGATATGTTCAAAAAACAATCCAGTTCCAGATCTCGCTATAATATATATACGTGTTGCAAAATTTCAACTCAATACCTTAAACCGTTCCGAAGAAAACGTGCGGAAAAAAGAAAGTGACAGACAGACAGACCGGCAGACAGACAGACCGACAGACAGACAGACAGAAAATGTTTTTTTCACTCAAATTTAAAATCTCGACGTTTCATGACATTCTAATCCTGTTTCAAGAAAAGAAGTTTTGAAATTTTTTTACGATAATTATACTTCCAATCCACTACGTGGATGTGGAAGTAATATGCAAAATAAGATATACATGAATATACATTATTACTATCGCTAGTCCCACTAAGTTATTGGAACCCCATTAGAGCCACAAAAACAAATACGAACAGGAATAACCAGCAAAATAAAACAAACAACCATCACTACTAACCACAAAATTGTGTATATACAATTGATAAGACATACTATAAACTAAAAACGTAATTGATATAATCTTAAAACTAACTAACATTTGATACCCTCAGACTCAGAGCAGGTAGTCATTACTAATCTACTAGCCAGAGTTGGCATTCAGTTGTAACGGAAACTCTAGGCATCAACAACACTGAGAAGCTTCATCTTCAGCAGTCCATTACCGTATTGCCCTACATTCTATAACTTTTTAATTATATCGGTCTCCGAGAGGATAACATACAACAAATAATAATTCAGGGAACAGTTGAAGAGGACGCCCTCTAGGACGTTGGGCACATTACGTGATGGGACAATTTTAGGTTAGGCATTGCATCCAACAGGAAACCACGAGATATGTAATACCGTCAAACGTACCATACAGTAAAAATAAACTACATCAAATAATGCAGGAGTCACAAAAATCTGCCAGGATTTTGTAAATAAGTAGATTAATAGAGTCAACTCTTCAATTTATTAAAAACAATTTACAGAGTTATAGAGAGATTAACTAAAAAATTCCCAGGATCTACACATTATCTAGCTAATTAAAATTTTTAGAAATAGTTGGGATGAACATAATCTGAAATACATTTATTCTTCAATAATTTCTCTGTAAAGACCGTAAACTCCGCAAGATTCTAATGAAGAAGTAAGTAACAATTGCATTATTTAGTTAATATAAACAGAAATGTATAAATACATTTAGTAAATTGTGTATGTTCCTATTAGTTAAAAGGAAGTAAATAATTCTCCATTTTTGTTGTATATAGCTTTCACTTAGTTCACTGAGCGTTAACTCAATTTTGTTATTTACTGTTCGCAGCTCAACAACGTTCACATTTTATAAAGCACAGTAGCATTTTTTAGTAAACAGAAATTTTGTAATCACTTCAGCTCCCTTTTAAGGACTGCTCATTCACTTAAATGTTTACACTCCATCAAGTTTACACGACGTTATTTGCTGGGAAGGAAGAACGCTACTTGACGTGACGGACGCGACGGTATACCATGCGTCTGCATTTCCATATTATAGTATAAGTTACAACAGCGAGATAGCTTGTGTAAAATAATTAGAAAACATTATATAAAAAACATGGCACTTAAAATTAATTCTATTCTTCAAAGTCATATTTCTTGTTATTCGGGAAGAAGTTCATAAGGGACACAATTACACAGGAGTTCTCATACGATGCAATGTATGTAAAAATTTAAGTGTTTTACTGGAGAGGGATTTACGCTTCGAAGAACATGTAATACGATGTATAGAAAAAGTTTACTGCAATTTAAAAATTATATATGCAAATATGTATTGTCTCAGTAGATATTTAAACATATTGGAAAGCATTCACAGAAATAGTAATTAAAAATGAAAATTAAGTTCCAGTAGGTACATTAGAAATAAGTAATAAAATGTTAATTAGGTTACCTATACCTTTCAAATTTTATAAATATTTTGTATCTATTTTGTAGGTCACTTTTAGGTTTATTCTCTCTTTGATAATTGTCGAAAGATCAAAACATATGTCAAATAAATCTAAATAAAAATTGTGAAACAGTAACAGTGTTCTTAATACTTTTTCTGTTTAATATGTTTCATCAAGAACCTACCGCACACTCAGTTCAATGAAAAAAAATATTGCTCTGTGATCAATTAGTATTATCGTGTTTCAATTATTGCGACTCTTGCATAACGGAATCTGCTAAATCACGTATAGAAGAGGGTGCAAAATTCACGTCTTGGTTTATTTTTGGTATCCGTAGAAGGCAACCAATATCACACACTCTTCAAATTGCTGGGTGGCTCAACATGTCTAATAGACGTAAATTACACACACCTGGTTTACATCATGAAGTTATAAAGCTAGAAACTCCTTATCTTGTTTAAAAATATTTGCTTTAGAAAAACTGCTCATAGAAATAATATTCTCTCAAAAAATTCATTAACTAATGCCTTCTCATAAATCATCATATTACAAACGATTTTATACTTACAATATCACAAAATTAATTCCAGAAAAGCTAAAAACACTATCGGTATCAAGTTTCAAAAAGATTTTTAGAAGCATCCTGTTCAACTTGCAATCTTCAGAAAACGTTTGTGTTATTCTCAGGTAAATATCTAGTGTATTGAAATTATTTATTTTGGTAACATAGGAAAATATTTAATATAAGTTTTATATTAACAGATGATTTAATCGTTCACAAGCAAGATTTTTAACTTGATGATGCAGATTACCTGACGTGGTCTACTAAAATTCTACATAAAATTTAAACTTAAATAACTTCTAACTTGCGCAAAGTAGAATCATGAATCTTTATTTGTTATCTAGGTACGGACTTTAGGAAAATGTTACTATGCGAGCAGCTTCTTAACTTGTCTATTTTAGGAGATACGGAGTTAAACGTTGAGCTATGATTTTTTTATTAAAAAAGCTGAGCTTGTCGTGTATCTGATACGCGTCAGCTTTGTATCGTTCAAATATCCTGGCCCTCTTATGAAAGATATCATACAGGGTGATCAATTTAGGGGTGACATCGTAAACTTCTACCCCGTTACGATACACCACAGTGGCGGAATTAATAATGATAATAATAATTTTATTTTGTTAATCCATTTAATGATGGAGTATGAGTGGTGGTGGTGGTGGTGGTGGTGACAAATGTCATAAAAAAATTAGAGAATATTGCTTCTAGTATGCAGGATGTTCCAGCTTTATTAAGACAAGCATTATCTGGAAAACAGTGAGACATAGAAAGAAATGTTAGATGGAAGAGTTATTCTGGTTAAAGAGGTGCATTTACTCATTTTATTTTTAAATGTACAAGGCGCCTTCATAATATGGTAGGCTATGCAACTTTACTTTTTCAAATGGAACGTCTTGTATATTTTTATATTTTTGGATTTTCTTTTTATTTCCGAACAAATTTTATTAACCATATCCTATATTTATCATTAAGCATTGTTGAGATAATAGTTAGCTAAATTTTTGGGACAATATTTTCTTATTAACGTAATCATAAGGAATAATACAAAACAAAGCAAAGATGAAAGAATAAGAATATAGGTATCAAAATTTATCAAATACACAAATTTTACAAAAGCGACGCTAGGCGTCGGTCAGCGGCGAGACGTAAGAATGCAAGAATATGATTCTAGGTATCAACATTCAAAATCAAATTTGGATCTTTCAAAAAGTATGCGATGTGTCCAAAAAACAACAAAATCTCCAAGCGTGTATAACGGTTCTGGACTTTCATATTACTGTTACATCTTCCATTTGTTAAACATTTTCAGTGTTAAAAATTAATGCATTGGTTTCTAGCACATACGCCTAAAATGAAGTTCTGGACTCTAACCAGCTTGCTTTATTGATTTCTCCCAATTACACACCCCTCTCCACCCTTTCAACAAAAAATAGATACGTGTACCAAATTTCAAGTGAATATCTTAAGTCTATTTTATTGACCCCTTTATTAATGGAGTGGTGGTGGTGGGGGGGTTCTTCTTCTTCTTCTTTAAGCGGGGCGCCTAGAGGTCGCCGCACTTAGGTCTTGTGGCCCATTGTGCTGCCGCTAACAAGTTAATGAGCTCCCCCGTACAGACCGGATTAGAGCCCAAGGGCTGAAATAATTCCCACGGGAGAACTCCTTATTTTCTCCAGCACTGGAAAACCAGTACCGAAGTGTTTGTGACTCAGGTTCATCAGTCCTGGGCAAGAAGTGAGGACGTGGAGGGAAGTTTCCTTGTCCTTCCTCGCAGAACTTGCAATCGGGGTGGTCAACCACCCCGCACCAAACATCAAGTATTTGTACTCTACACAGCTTGCTTTACTCACTTTCACCTGTTTATCTGTACTTACATTCCCATCGCTTCTACGGAATCATCTCAAAATATAATCTAGTTCCAGATGTGTCATAATACATATGTGTACCAAATTTCAAGTGAATATCTCAATTTTATTTTATTAACCTCTTTAATAATACATGGAGGGGTCGAAAAATATTACAAAAAAATCTGAGACCTAGGCTTCAAGTACATACACCGAATTTCAAGTTTCTGTACTGTTATCAGCTTGCTTTACTCATTTTCCCCTATTTACTCCTATTTAACCCCCAACCCTACAACGGAATAATCCCAAGATATAATCTATTTCCTGATGTCATTATAATATATACGTATACCAAATTTCAAGTAAATATTCCCTTTATTAATAATGGAGTGTGGGGGGCGGTAGAGGGATGGAAAATATTATAAAAAATTTGGAGGCCTTGGGTTCTAGTACATACACCAAATTTCAAGTTTCTGTACTCTTACCAGCTTGCTTTACTTATTTCCCCCTATTTATCCCCCAATCGAATATGTTCAGAAAACAATCCAGTTCCAGATCTCGTTATAATACATACGTGTACAAAATTTCAAGTCATTATATTAAACCGTTCCGGAGAAAACCTGCTGATAAAAAAGTTGCAGACAGACCGACAGACAGAACATTCTTTTTCGCTCAAATTTAAAATCTCGACGTTTCGTGACATTCTAAACCTATTTCAAGAAAAAACATTTTTGAATTTTTTTTACAATTACTATACTCCCAATCCACTACGGGGATGTGGAAGTAGAATGAGACCTTGGCTTTTAATATATACACCAAATCCTAAGTTTCTGGACCCTTGTTAGCTTGCGTTATTTATTTACATCTATTTACCCCCAAGCAGTTCAGCGGAATGAGCTCAAAACATAATACAGAAGTTACAGACCGGCAAACAGAAATTTTGTTCCGCTGAAATTTAAAATCTCCAGGTTGCGTTGCATGGTATTCTAAACCTATTTCGACAAGAAAAATTAGAATTTTTTAAAAATTACTATACTTCCACATCCACGTGTGGGGGAGAAAATAAAAAATTACATGAAAGATACTGAGAATCTATTTTAATTTGACTTAAATATCTCCGTAAGCAAGATATAAGAAGGATTCACTCATGTTAAACTCGTCCTGTACGAAATAAGAGCCAACCACATACAACACTTTTATGGTACACTGGAGACCGCCTTCGGCGATCTTCAGTCAATGCCATTAATGCTTAAGGCTTGCAACTTTTTTATTTACCAAATGGAGAAATATTATCTTGCGAAGTGAGAATGGTCATAAATAGTTTTAGTCCGAGCGTCGAGGTCGAGTTTGGTTGTGTACGCTTATTGATTATATTGGTGGACATAATAAATATAGAGGACGTACCTACAAAGTTCGATAATAGATTTATGCACTTTAAATTACTTTACCTAGTTGAGTAAAATTATTCTAGGAAAGAATAATAAACTTAGTTGACTTCTCAAACGTCCCACAGTCAATTTACACACTACCAACATTTCGTCTTTTTTAATTTTATTGTTTTATTATAGAGCCTAGAGTATTATTAATTTTACAAGCTATACTCATACCTTGCGTCTTCAATAACTTACTATTTTTTTTCCATAGGATCGCCTATGAATGCTAGTGACCTAAATATCATAGGTTGAATATACTAGCGCTCTAAAAGCAGAATATCCTATAAAGGCCATGATATTTCTGTTTATTATGTCGCTGCTAATTCACGGTTTAATTTTAAGAGGCTTCTATAATGTTATTTTAGTATACATCCATGAAATTATTTAATTTTTTAATACAAATTTACATCTAATTCCAGCCATTTTTTTTGAACTCCTCTTTTTATCACGAGCTGACATGAAAATTTATTATTCGTCCATTTTGCTCGATAACGGCTAACTTTACGCAAAATTCATATAGAACCATTTTAAGCCGTCTCGCCGAGATGAATAACTTTCGTATATAACTTTTTTAGAACAGTCGAAGTTTAGGTCTTGATTCACTACGAGCTCACCTATGAAAATTGACTGTTAGTTCATTTTGCTTGATAATGTTTGATTTCATGAAAAATTCCAACTCGTCGAGACTGATAACTTTCATATACAACTTCTTATGAAAAGGGGAAAGGGAAAGTAAAATTGATCTCTCTATAGCACAATGACAATTTTTTATAATTTCCACGCCAGTAATAGTATCCTCTATTATTCTCAAGAAAGTATAATTAAACTATTTAGTCATCATCGTTGTAAACTTTATTTAATTTCGTACAGAATTTACGTGAATGGAATTCATTCCTTTGTTGAATTGACACCGATAGCTCCGCAAAACGGAGATGTGTTTTAAGGGAAACAATAGCACCGGTATAATCATTTATGATAGGGTAATAAGGCATTGCGGGGCAACACGACACACCAACCACCTGCGCATCGTCGTTAATTGAGAGATTCGCTAATCGTGACACTGAGGGTGGTTTCCTCGCAAACCCCATCAATTAGCTGCAGCGCATCACTTTATCGATAAACCAACCTTTAGTCTGGGGTCCAGGGCCGGTTACTCATCCACCTGTTTTCCGTTCATTAATCTATGTGATAAATTAATTAACTTATTGATGGAATTATTCGGTCGATTAATTGGTTATTCATTTTTTATTCCGGCCTTAATGGCAGGGAGAATAGATGAGAAAACAAATGCAGGAAGTTCATGTATCACTGATTCCGATCACACAGTACGCGGCCTGGAAAAATAAATGAGGGACGCAATTTATAATCCTGACTCTGCTGGGAGGAATTTTCATGGGCATACTTGGTGAACGTTTAACATTGCAAGAACAAATTCACAGACCTTGCATCTTACCCAAATATCACAGGTGTACTGGTGTACAGAATTGGTTTTCTATTGAGAGTTAATAAATATGTTAATTCTAATGCGGAAATATTTTCTTACCTTGTTTCCTGAGGTGTTTAGTTCTTTATTAAGCTTACATTTCTATCAATAATAATAATAATAATAAAACAATATAATGTTTTTCTACAACCTTGAGAAATGTTCATTTGCCGAGCATAAATTCAGTAATAAAGAATTGTATGTTACTGATTTTATGTAGTTACATTTTGTTCTGAATTTCATATTGCATTAAATGCTAGGTAACAAATGGGATATAAAATATTTCGTGTTGTAACTTCCAGCAACGAAATGATTAAATGCCAGCTGTTTATTTCTGTCAATATTTTTACAGATAATGGTTAAGATTAGGTTAGGTTAATGTGTGACTGAGCTCTTGTCAGACCCTTCACTGTGACTCACTCCTAGTTATGGTTCACCTTATCTTTTTAATAAAGCCGATAATATTGTTGGGTGAGAAGTCATCCAGGTCCTCTGGCTCCAGTAGCCCTTCGCCAGTGAGAACCTGGTTCTTTCTGCAGCAGGACAAGTACACAAAACTTGCTCTGCCGCTTGATTATCTTCCAGATACAGACGGCATTCGGTTTTTTCCACCAGTCCAATTCTGTGTAGGTGATGATTTAGTCTGCAGTGGCCAGTACATAGGTCAATTAGAGTTCTTGCGTGTAGACTCTTTAACTCGTTTTAAGAGTTACAATGGTAGGATCCAAGGTCTTTAAAGTCTTAAAGCCCTTGGATCCTAACGTTGTGATGCCGCTTGGCTATCTGAAAATATTTTTATTGATCTATGTCTAGGCTGCCTTTGTTCTAGCCTTCGTGCACACAGCTCAATGGCAGAGATTTCTGCCCGAAATTCAGTGTCATGAATATCCAGGCTCGATGTTATTTTTACCTTTGGTATGCGACTATATACACCAGTTCCAGTTATCTCAGGAGTTTTGGAGTTGTCTGTGAACCAACAACTGTCGGCCCTTTGTAGATCGGTTTTGTTCCGATCCAGCTCATCTTTTTTCAGGAAACAGGACTTTAAAGAGCAGTTCATCGTTTATCAAGGTAGGCATCATAACTGAAGGCATTCCTAGGTTGCTGTGAGCTCCAGATCCTGGATACTGGGTAAGTAGAACTAACCTCTTTTCAGCCCGATCTTCAAGCCACGCCGCAAGGAGACAATGACAAAAACACCCAAATCACCCGATCCCGGGGGTATCCAGCAAACAACCAGCTAGGTACCCTTACCCTAGCCCGTGTTGGCCTCCGATGCTAAAATAAGCGTCCTTGGTCGAGCACAATCCTTGAGCTACACAGACCAAAACTTCCTTCCGACGAAATCGGAGCACACGATACCAATTGGCACCCTGGGCTCCGACTAGTCACACACCCCCAAACCCTTCCAAACTCCGAGAGGGTGCGGCAACAGCCGTTCCCTCTCACGACACACGAAAGACGCTCCCGGGAGCCGACATGCCAGCGAAGAAAGAAACTCAAGACAGAAGAGCGCCAGAAGAAACGACCCAGCTGGCAGGGTCCAACAGCCAGGACCAGGGGAGGTCTGCTAACGTCGCCTACACCGTCTGCATTTGTAGGTGGGGTAGTCGTAAAAAGCAGGCCCACCTCTTGCGAGGCCGGTCCAGGTCTACAGATCTATGATTGGGGCAAAGAGCTCAAAGCTCGACCCCTAATCATCCGAGATCGTCATCAAAGTCAAGAATGTTGGCGCGCGAAGTTGCTTTGATAGTTTAAGTCGTCTAACAGCCTGTTGTGCTTCATGATGCCAGCCTGCGGCGTACTAGTTACCTCTTGATAGATTCTGTATGTAGCCCACCTGGCTTCTCTCTTCAGATAAATAAGGAGAGGATGTAGTTCCAGGATAACTTCCAGAGCTGCTGACAGTGTGGTGCTTATTGCAACAATTATTGCCAAACATGCTTGATTCTGCAATCCAGAGAATTTGGCTTTGGTTGTTTGTTGTAGCCCTATCGATCACCAAACCATTGAGGCATATGCTATCATGGTCTTATATTTGGGACCGATGCCTTAAGATTTTCCAGAAATACTTCGACATATACACAGGAACAGTCTCGCTATGTGGATTACCTTTTCCGAGTGGTAATTCCAATTAAGTGATTTATCTAGTGTTACACCTAGGTATTTTACTTCTTCCGCAAATGGAATAATTTTACCTGATATGGAAAGTGGTTCTAGGTTGTCCAACTTCCTTTTTCTGGTGAAGGGTATAATTACCATTTTATGGGGGTTGACAGACATCTGCTCCCTCTCACATCAGATGTGGATATTGTCTAGTACCTCTTGAAGAATATTAGACAGTACCTCTTCAGATTTTCCTCTAACCAGAATATCTGGGTCGTCCGCATATGCGCATATGCCTGAATCTCAACTTTCCACAGGGAGATAATGGCAAGCAAGTCATTCATAAGGAGTGACCACAAGACTGAGGAGAGAACCCCGCCCTGTGGTCACTCCTTTGCGGCTCTATAAAGATGACCGTTTCCCCCTTTAGAGATGTCGTAATGATTCTGTTTTCCAGCATAGCTCGAACCCAGTCAGTTATGGTTGGCTCGACTACTCTGGCAGCAGCTGCTGCTGTGTATAAGGATTCGGGCAGTGTATTGTTAAATGCTCCTTTAATGTCGAGAAATGCTGCCACCGCAATCTCCACTTGCACTCGCACTTGTGTGAATTGCTGCAAACTTTCATACTGGTTGTTTGACTACAGTGGATCCGATTTACTTGAAAATTATTTCATTGATCTAAAATAGCCGATGTGATATGGATAACGTATATTATATTTCATTAATTTAATTTGTTAATCTAACGACATTCGTAAAAATTACTAAATAAAATTACTTGTTCACCGGTCCCGTCCGTTCATCACGTTTATTGCATTAATCACAAAACTTAACAAGAAGAAATCGATAACATTGAAATTAAAATAATAAATTAAAGTAAGTTAGAGGAAGAACATTATTATTTTTGAAGGTTCGATCAGTAAATCCACACGTGAAACATTTTAATAAAAAATGTACAACATATACAACCTTTGGTAAGATTCTACAAAAACTGAAATTAAGAGAAGTATTAACTAACATTTCAACAATCAAGGTAAAACATCACGAGAAAATTACAATTACGAATATAGCAATTAAGTTAAAAACAGAATTTACTTAAAAAAAAGTACAAAGAGCATCCTATAAAATATTCAACAATTATATAAAAATCGCAATAAATCAGCGAAAAAAGCTTTATTTTATTTTTGCAGTTATAATTTTGGCTTTAGGCAAAATATTTAATAATAGACTTGCCCTAACTATTTATTTATGCTTCCATTTAGAAAACAAACACAAAACTCTGTTGCTTCCCGATATGTTCCCCGCTTCACCTAAATCACTGGTAGTTTTTCATAATAATGTCCCATTACAACATCCGTTTTATATATAATCATAGGGGAACGATGTTTTATGTGACAGTGCCATGTTCATTGCGCATTTATATCAGATTCGTGTCCTATCGAGGCATTAAAAAAGGTATCGTTTCCTATGAAACACGTAATGATGGCGATGTGTTATTTTACAGCGTTATCTTTTGCCATTTGCAGCATGCAAAGCCTATTGAACTTGATATTTCGGATTTAATTAATACATGCTCTGTTTTATAATGGTGTGCCGAGCTCTAGACTAGAGCACTAGACAGGTATAGCTTATCTAAAATCAGTTTGAAAATCATAAAAATGATCCACGTTGATAATAAGAGCGAGGTCATGAACGTCGACCGGCAATTTTTATAATCACTTTTCAATTATTGTAAATAATATTTTACCAATTTATGTTAATTGATAAGCACGGTTTAAATTATTTATTTATAACATATAACATTAGTATAATGAACAACTCCAGAAATTATTCAATAAAAGTAAATAAATATCATTTAACCTACGGCTATGCTACCGGCAATATTAAGAATGAACCAAGAGGACTTGTAATGGTGAGCCTGGTAAACTATTGACCACTTTCGTTTGAGGTAAGCGCATAACACATCTTGTTAACTTTATTTGTACACGGATATCTTTTGCAGTATTATAGCACGGTTTTGGCTGTTATTCTACCACATCTGGCTTTGTAATGATTTATTTTGGTAGCAACGCTTTAGACTGAATTTGTAAATTGACAATAGAAATACTATACAGTGATTGCTTGATATGTTTTTATTTAATGCGTTTTTCCTCGTAAAATATCAAACAACATAGTTCCACACATCATAGAAAAGATTTAATTACATTTGCTATATCTCGATCAATGTTTGAAAGTACAATAGCTAGAAAGTCTAACTAAAGTAAATTTTGTCGACTTTAAAATATCTCTTGGTACTTTTTGATTTAGTATGCATTTTCCAAGAAAAGCCGAATAACCATAATTCCCCATATAATGATCTTTAAGAATGTTCTGCAGGTAGATTAGGCTGATTGGTCTTGGCCACCGCGATCTCTGTGAATTTATTGTTCTAGTTTTTCTTAGAGCTCCTTATTCAGCGTTGTCCTTTGTATCGGATTCCACAACCTTCACAAGGGTTCTTTAGTATAGCTATCAGTTGTTGATTTTTTCTCGCCCAGTAGTTTGAATCTCAGTTGAGCTAAGCCTTCACAATGGCACAGTACATGGACTGAGGCCTCCTCTGCCTCTTAGTAGAATCTGCGTATTGGCTCATCTGCCTGACCCATTAGACTCATGACTATTAAGTCGGAAGTATGCCGTTAGAAGACCCACTATTATTCTAATGGCTTTTATATTTTGGCATAATGGGTCCTCCGTAAACTATATCTATCATGATACATTTTCCCCCCATTCCAGATCTTTAGTTTGTATCCATTTATTAATGGATGCTCATATGAACGGCTTGGCCACACCCCAAAAGGGCTCGGGTCTTATTAAGGTATTAGGCGAACCTTCTCTGGCCAGATCATCAGATTTTTCATTTTCCTTGTATTCCTTGTGTTCTGGTACACACATCATGGTCACTAAATTCTGACTTCCTAGATCTATGAGGGTAGTCCTATACCAATCTCAATTCGAATTACATGGAAACGATTGCTTTTAGCGCAGCTTAACTATCGGAAAAAATGGTTATCGACAGTTCCTTGCCTTATAATTTTCACACCACTCTATTACGGCCACTTCAACGTAAGCAGATCAGTGCAGCTAAGAACTCATGGATTTCTGCAAAGAAAAGTGTTTCGTTATCATTTTCAGAAAATTAGACTACTCTTGATATTCCTTGTTGCGTCAAATTTTCATTTACTCCATATTTTATTATTTTTTTTAAAGGCCTTATTTATATTAATGTCCTGGCGAAGTTCAGCTATAGCTGTTCTACCACTCAAACAGGACACGCATACATAGACACGAACACAACAACCATTCCCTGCGATATTGTCATCTACCGCAGCCATATACCATAAGCAAATAGATAGCGTGGCAGAAGTTGACTTACAGTCTTAAAATGATATTGAATAGCTTGGGAATTGTCAACAAAAATGACTGTAATGAACAAATTTTGAAGTCAGAGGAACAATTCGTGATGTTACTGATAGCCCTTCTAGAGACTTCAAACAGAGTAAAGTTTTATTATATTTTTGTATCGACTTGAGTGACGCGAGTTTCTTCTCTTGTATTTTATTTTTGTAGGGGTATATGTTGTGCTGCAGGGGAATCCACGTGAGTCCATGTCGAATTTGAAATATGAGGCAGCAGAATTCCGTATTATGAGTGGCCACTGGACTGCCTCTCTAGAGAAATCTACCCAAGGTGAGTAAGTAACCTTGTTGAATTTGTGCAGTTGTTCATTCATCTTGAGTGTGTGGCTCAGTGTTGTTCGCAACAGTTTTAGCAGTCTCCTGATTCCCTGTGCGATGCCTTAAGTTAAAGTTGCTAATAATTATGCCCGTGGATTAATAATGTCGTAGAGAGTCTATCTATCTAGATTTTCTTATTGTTACGCAAGCAATCTTACACCATAGATTAAAAATTTATTTCTTATTTACTACCGCTTATCGAATTTTTAAGACGCCGAAACCCACAGGAAAATTTTTCATTTTGTTTTTTGTCTGGATGATTGAATAATTTAATTTTCTCTTTATTTTATGAACAGTATTTTCATGTGCTTAAAATTTCCCAAACTCAAATTTGTCATTTTTTTTTTTTAGTAAATGATTAGACCGGGAGCTAATTAATAACATTTTCTTTATTTTATGAACAGCTTTTGTGCCTTAAAATTGTTTTTTTCTCGAGTAGAGTTAACTTCGTTATGATAAACCAGTGGTAGTAGCTAAAGTTTCATCTAAATTTCCAAATTATCTAGTAGAGTTTTTTATTTGTTTTAACAGTCACGTCTTATCTTTTCAATATTTCATTACGCAAATTTTACAATTTATAATTTTCTAGACCTATGGACTGGCCAATTTATTGTAGTAATTGCGAGCTTGGCCATGCCGAAGGTGTTGTAGTATTTCTTCAATTTTCTTTCTGATAATTTCCAGATAAATTTAATATTCTCTTAGTCATTTAAATTTTAAATTTGTATAGTTCTAGTAATTGAACAGAATTTAGAGATTTTGTTATTTGTTTTCCTACCCTCTTATTTTCTTCTTTTATCAGCTGGGACCTCATATATACCTGGACCAACAAACCATTAGATCAAAGTACAGGATAGAACTTGCTATTGGCTGGATAACTGGCTGGACATCTTCCCCGACGTGTTTTTAACCTGGAGACTCCTCGTAGACAAAGACGTCCTCATCAAGTACGTAAGTTGAACTATTACTGTGCTGATAATACCAGCAGCAATTTTGGTCAGAAGATATTAAGTTTGTTATAAACCACTTGATATTTTCATGTTTTTTTTATAAACTTCAAATTTTTTCTATCAATTTAAACCTTAATTTTTTCAATAAAAATATATTGCTGTAATGATTTTGTAAAGTTTTATCACTATTGTTAATATATTGTTTGTTTTAAAATTACGTTTGATTGTTTCCTCATGAACGAGTTACAAGGATACCAATTATTTGTTTTTTGTAAAATATATCATTTTGACTATGCTGCTGCCCCAAAACCTGTTTTGTTTTTTGTCAATCAAATAAAACATTCAATACAAACCTCGACCCAACCGCAGAGTTAAGCTGGTTGCTATAGTCTCGCTCACCTCTTTATTCTGCAGCCAACTGAGGAAAAGGTGGTGTTACACACAGCAATAAAATAAAACCAATACTCGGCACAGTTATTGTGAGGGAAAAATTATCAAAACCTCCCTTTTAAATTGATACAATTTTTAAAGGGTTATATTCTATAGGACTTTCTGATTGAATAATTTAGGCACGTGTCTCATAGGGGTGCCGGAATTAACCTTTAATCTTCTGGTCAGAACAATATGTTTTCGCAATTAATTTTAATTTATAAAATGTTCACCCTTTAGTGAGTTGGGCGTATTCTACATAGGTATACGTTTGAATGAAAAGAAAAATACGTTTAATTTATTACTTTCAGACTGTCAATAATTAAAGATAAAATATAACTCATTCAGAAATATATATGTAATATGTAAATTAAATTGTAGGGGAGAGATTAGTTGAATTAAATAAACATAATTTATTTTCAAAAGCCTACTCAATGGCTGTATTTATTACTATTAAAATTTACTATAGAAAGTACTGGTGACATTAATGAGATTACATCGAACTTGTAGTACTCTCGACCTTATCAACAAGAGGGAGTTCTGTCGGACTATGCTGTAACTGTTCGGCAGTATTTAGACCAAATTTTTCCAAATAAGTGGATTGGAAGGAGAGGTTCAACTGAGTGATCAGTAAGATCTTCAGATTTTAGTCCACTCGATTTAATTTTATGGCGACATCTTAAGGATAAGATCTCGGGTAATATTAGGACCTACAACAACATATCAATAATGCAATCAGATAAATCTCAACGAAAATGTCACAAAATATAAAGGATAGGTTTTAGCATTGATTGGATCCTGCTTTGATAAAATGAAGCAACATTAACTTCGACAAATATAAAGTTGGCAAAGGCGTCAGACATGCCTCTATTATGTCATTAATTCTCTTTAACCTGTATAGTTGACACGTAGGACTGGCAGGATGGAGTAGCTACACTAGGAATGAATTATATCGTGAGATTTGTAGGTTATACCTCCATGAACGAATCAACATTCCTGCAGAAATGTTGATTCATCGATTTTGATGAGTGCAAAAGAAATGGACCAGAAAATAACGTCTCTTAATGGAGCAAAACAAAAAAACCCTAAAAGTCTAGTTTAATTCTAGTCTGTTTCTCAAAAGCGATCGAAATCACAAACAAACGATTCTGAATTCGTTTTGTTAAATATATTCAAGGGATATATTTAAATGATATACTCCTTGTTCCTATTTGTTTTTTTCCCAATATTAAATATTTCGTCCTCGCATGCACTAATCGTGATTTAAGAAGAACGTCAAGAGATAGTACAGTTAATAAAAAATACACAAGAATCAGTTTATTTTAACAATTAATTTCATATTTCCACAGTTTTTTAAAATGTCGTCAAGTCAAGCCTCTGAAGTACTTTTACTAATTGAGATCTTTACGAGACAATATAAATCACAACAAACAAGAGATCGAAATTTGCAGATTAGAAATCATGTAGGTCAAGAACGAATCAGTCCTGGTGAACATGCAATTTTGTAATCATTTAGCTGTTTAAGAGGGGCATAAATTTCTACAAACATTAAAAGAACAGAAGAGTTAATGGAGAAAATGGTAATTTCTCTTCCAAGGAGGTTAGAAGCTGTATTAAATAAAGTTCAAGCAATGATACTTCGGTGGCGCTTTCATTAAAATAATTAACTTTAATGAGATAAGAGACATAATGATTATATGCATGACCGTTACTTTTATTACTTTCGTCGCCGCATGTTTATCTCATGTATCTGTATTCTTGATGAAACTTTTAAGTCTGGACTTTAAAGCTGACTAGAAAATATTCAAAATTAAGTCTGATTAATATATTTGTAATAATTGTTTACAATTAAATAAACTGCACTCAAAAGTTACTAATACTGCAAAGAAAATAGACCGGTTGACAGTCTAGGGACATATGGATAATAGTGAAGAGGACAACCTACAAAACATTGAAATTATGTCGCCAAAGGGTTAATTTCCCATTAAACCCTTTGAGATTTGCTGATGTTGTATCGCGAAATCGGAGACCATACTCTTCACGCACCGGTTCACTAAGAACCGAATTTTAATGCCAGTTTCGATCCGGGGTCAACAAATTCCAGTAAAAAGACGCGTAAAGTAGGTACCTGGTGGCTAACTTGAACAACAGACTGACGTTCAATATACACGTAAAAGAGACGATACATAAGGTACTCCTTGTTCAGGAGCCTGTATCCTCTGCTGGTAATGGGTAGCGGACTGGACATACGAAATAAAAAATTATTGTATACGATGGCGATCAGACCGGCTATCACATACGCGGCGCCAGTGTAGTGAAGCATCATGACAATGAAAAAACTCCAGGTCCAGGAATATTAATTTATGCGCCTCATCTTCGAGTCGGGCAGGTACATCTCCCTCGGCGATATATACATAATCGTTGCAACGACATAGCGCCACCAGTGGACTTCGTCCGGGAAACATCGCAGAATTTCTATGCCTTTCAACTACGAGATAGTTCGCTACCGCGCAATATAACCAGAATCAAAATGCATTTCAGATCAAACACTCCCTACCATACCAGGCGTTGCCTATCTTCCGTCAATTTCTCCAGCCACACTCCTCTGTACCAAAACTATTCTCTATCACACACTTCCTCCCTTTACATCTTTATATATTTTATCTATCCTTTCCACTTTCTCTTTGTTGGTCATTTGTTTGTCTTTTGTCGTTTTTTTCATTTTGTTCCTTTTTGTTCTAAATTCCTTTGAGACCAATTAACTTGATGTATACCTGGGATTTTTCGGTCATCTTAAAATGAAAATTCTTATATTTTCTTACGTTTTGGTTTTATTAACCATCGTCAGAGGAAAAACTACGATATTTATATTAACGTATGATTATTTTATGTAATTTTACAAATTTAATTTCATTACTTACAATTTAAACATTTTTGTTTACACTATATTAAAAAATTGAAAGTCCCGAAACCGAGGCGCAACCTAACGCGCAGTTCCCCACTATAGGCGTGGTGATTGTTACACCCAGCAAAAGAGTCACACACCAACCGTCCGCTATAAGCAGTCGACTTCGAAACTACCAGCAACACCGTGCTGTCCAGCAACAGGAGTAAGTGAGTAAAGTTTTTAAGTACTAACTTGGTAAGTGAGTACTCACTCGTGGTATCCGGTTTTGTCATCGTATCATCACCGTTTTTATATTAACTTTACTTTCGTTTACCGTAGCCTCACTGTAGAGTAAGCTCTTGATTGTCTGTTTGGTAATAGTAGTCATAGTATTAGGTAGTATTGTAAATAATAGGTTATAAGATAATAAATCTTGTCATTTAATCTGAAGTGTGCTTTTTACTTAGTGTATGTGAATCTAACTATCCCTAGACCCGCTGGACATTACTGTTTCTTCATTGAAGCTATCCCAGTCCTACTGCAATAGGCTGTATTAAGAGGCTAGTGTGTGACCTTTGCCTTAAAGAAAAATTGAAAAAGTGTCGCCCGAGCTTTCCGCATTCCGTCCTTACCGTCAACAGACCATCGAAGCTCGAGTGCCAAAGTGACGCTCACCAACTGTCGGGTGAATGAAACGTCACGCGATACATACAGTGATAAATTATTGTAATATAGGTACCCATTGATGTTGTTAATGTTTTGATATATTTTCTAGGAATTTACTTTATATCGAAGTTGTGTGCTCCCATCTCTATGCGCCCTTGCGCTAATAACAACCCTGTGCCTTTACTGCACTTTTGCCTTTTTGCAATTTAACTTTATTTTTTATGACCAATTATTTCCACATACCATAGTGCAAGTATAATCAAGATGTGTTCCTTTAAAGAGACTTGGATAGGAAATCTGGATGTGGAAGTGGTCATTCCTTAGACAGCGGTTTTTTTAGAGGTTTTCATTAAGCTTAATTATTTTATTTTTGTTTTCGTGATATTTTCATCGTGCGTGCCTACCTAAATCGGTCAATAGCGTATATGTATTCTTCTTATAAACACAAGAACCGTTGTCTCTAAATTCAAAAAATCCTTAAATTTTACCTTAGTTTGCATAAAACTGACGATTTCAATGTAAAATAGTCCAATTTAATGATTCTTTTAAAAAACATATTGCTTATATCCACCTAAAAAACCTTGTAAATGTAAAATTGTGTCAATCTTTTTCTCCCAATCGTGGCAATACCAACAAAAAAATGATATCATATAAAACAACCATCTATCGACAAACGCTAAACCATACCAACAAATAAGCTACAGAATAAACAATCCTCTGAATTAATCATTATGTTTTCTTACATAAAAAAACATTTTGTTAATTCAACGCATAGTGCGTTAAGTTCGATGTAAAATGAAATAACAAATAAAGGCGGACCCAACATTTTCTTGGAATACAGAAATAATAACAAGTGTTTCACAGTGGATTGTAACCAAATTATTGGGTTCATTGGGCCCAAGTCACGATATGAAATTGAATATAATAAATATACTGATTTCTTTATTTAGTAAAAAATAAAGAAGCGATAAAATGCTGGGCCCGCAGTTCTTTATTATTTTATTTTACATTAAACTGAATGCACTGTGCGCTGAGTTAAAGAAATGTTTTGTTAAGTAAGCAAAACATAATGAAACAGGTAAACTTTTTCTGTACATATTCATGACATTTTATATTACTTTTCAAAGCTTCTTGAATTTTGACTACAAACAACTTGGAAATTGTGTTTGTCATATTATTAATTGAACTTTCGCTAATTTCATCTTACTATCTATCTATGTATCTACTGTATAGATGACCATATAAAAAATGACGTTTTATTGATTACCATGTTTATGAGTAACATAATCACCATTATTATTCCATTTGTCATTTTTCTACTTAAATTTAATAACGTAATGACTTCTTCCAATAGCAACCTCTCTAAAAAACATATTTCAGCATTGTCAGATGAAAGTGAACGAATAAAGGGACGAATTATAAAGTCATTTGTAAGCGGTACGACAAAATATCTTAATCTGAACATGCAAACGTTTGATATATCCATATTGTCCATGAAAAATAAATTCTTTTATGTCGCTGACGCTAACCACCAATATATTTGCAAACATGTGTTTCGTTCGAGTCCGTTTCTGATTTATGACTTTGGGTTTTCTGTTTACGCATCCATTTTCTAAATTCCAAAGCATTTTTCTTTAAAGAATCCCAGGATGAATGAAAGCCAAAGAGAACCCATTTAAGTAATTGTGAATTTGTATGCAAAGCACGGCAGGATATGTTCTGTTAAATGATTGATGTTTCTCCGTTTCAAGCGCTAGGCTCTTTCTTACATCGGTCCCGGAATGATTCAGATATTAATTCACTTTCAATTGTACTAAGAGCAAACATAATGAGACTAATCGTTATAAAAAAATTATTTGAACAACTAAAGTAGCATGTGTCAATTAGAAATGTGAACGTATTATTCTGAGAGTATGGTACTAATGGTCGCGACGAAAGATATCTATTATTATTACTTCCACATCCTTGTAGTGGAGCAGAAGTATAGCAATTGCAAAAAAAACTTCAAGTAAGTTAAGAATGTTATGAAACGTCGTCGAGATTTTAAAACTGAGCGAAAAAAATGTCTGTCCGTTGATATCTGTTTGTCCGTATGTCGATCTGTAACTTCTTCTTGCGCACGATTCTTCTGGAACAATTTAAGGCATTGACTTACAATTCGGTGCGCATGGTTATCATAATGAGATCTACAAACAGATTATATTTTGAGTTTATAGAGTTGAAGGGTTGAGGGTAAAGAAGTAAAGTATCCTACTAACAATCCAGTCCGAATACTGAAGTGCAACTCTAGCATCAACGTGTTTTCGTTTTAAGAGACTTTGATGATACATTTGGATGTGGAAGCAGTACTTATGCAGCAGTTGTTTAGATGTGTAAATAGTGGATAAATTATAATTACATTATTAGAGTTATTTGAATTGTGTCAGAAGGGTATGTCACTGGATTTTTTACGTTTCAGTATTTGCCTGATTCACTTCGTTTTTTTGTCTTTCCACCTAAGGTATATGCTAATATGTCTAATATGCAAATGCTCCGCTGAGAAATGTTGAATAGTTTATATAGCGATGCATACAGGTGTTTGCTTTCTAGCTCTTCCTTCCATTTTTTATGCTTGTATCTGATATTTTTGTAATACATAACCAACAACCGCCATCTCAACATTTTAGTGTCTTGGGCAGTACTCGCCAATACGCTTAACAATGCTATGACCCTTTCGAAGTTTAGACTATAGACTAGAACTTATATTACTGATTGTATAATTCTAAATAGGATGAATAAATTTATTTATCCAACACAGGCATAGAATTTAGCTATTACGTTGGTGACTTTATATATAAAATATGATGTATTGCATACTAGAGAGAGAATATTCAAGTCACTAATGAGAGAATGTTAAAATACAGCTCCTTTTGGTTTGTAAGTCCTTAAATCACTTTTTAAATAAATCAGTTTTCCATAATTAGAAACATAAATAATTTCATAAACTATTAAAGTTGCTTTTAGCATTGAATTCTTTTCCACATTGAAGAAGCTTCACACTTTTCTGTATGTTAAGAAAATAAGCCAACATTACATCTTCATTTACACCAGTATCATCTATGCGTTTTGCTCAATCGTTCCTATTCGCTGAATTCCTTCTCATAAAAAGTCTGGACTTTTTTACTTAGTAAGTTTAAACAAACTTCAGTTGTTTCTTTTCTAATTCCTTCCGAGACATATCAATTTTCATAAATTTTTCACAACTAATGATTAATTTTACCTTTATCTGGTGTTTATATGTATAAAGTAGTAAACAATAAATAACAATCAACACCATAGCAACAATTTCATTACCCTCCCAATCAAAGAGTTCTATAACTAGAGTAGACAAGCTACATAAGCCTGACGTATAATCAGCAAATGGCACGGGTGTTCTCATCCTTCTCACATTCTCACACATTTCGTTGTCTCTTTGTCGCACAGTAGTCACAGTACATAATGGCTTTGTGAAACAGAGGGAGAGGGTAAGAGGTGTGCGACAAGGACGAAGACACCCGAGTTGTGCAGCCAATCAACAACTTGTTTCCTCTAGTTATAGACCTCGTTGTTCCCAATTACAATTTTTAGAAATACAAAAATTTATTTGTTAAATGAATTGTCTTTTAAGAAATATTATTCAAATAAAATTTCATTAAAAGAAAGTGCTTGATAAAATTTTGTATTGCACACTTGTGCAATTGCACATTAGTCTTTTAAGAAAATTAGCCACTCGACCTAACTCTCTCTTGCAGGACTAATGTGCATAGTTACACACTAGTGCAATAAATAACTATTAAAACCTGATTGTTTTTGACAAATTCAATGTAAGTTTATGTTTTATGAATTTTTTTTGAATGCCTATATAATTCATAATAGGATATCTTTCGTCTCTGCAAGAATAGGACTAAATCTTGTGTTTTATTAGTTTTATTTATTAGTCCCTATTTGGGATAATACATGAAATTTAATTTTTATGTTTTTGTCCACTTTTTTGAAAATCTGGCCCACTGCAACGCGATGGTGAAATGTTATTTCATAATTTTAAGTGACTATTCTTTAAAGGTGGCTCAATTCTTTTTGTTTCTTTTCTATTTCCTAATCATATGCATATAGTCGCGTCATTTTATCATGAAAAACCTGAAAATCTCCAAAATTAAAAGTACAGGGTCAATCGACTTAATTTTTGTTGAAAAAAGTTCAAAAAGACATTTAGAAAAAACAGTACCTTTTATTTTTGGCGGAAATGTTCGGTTTCATTTTTTGTTCTATATTTGGCCAATTTTAATGGCCAATTTATTTAATTAATTGAAAAATTTGTTATCATACACAATATGCCATAAAATTAGACCAAAATGGTTACTCCAGGGTTTTTGGGGTCGCTAATCACAAATCTGAAGTGCAATTTGGGAAATTCAAAACGGCGGACTGTAAATCGGGCCATTTTCCAAAAAAATGACAATGGATATCTTGGCTTTGAAAATCTGTACTCGAGGATTTTATAGGTCGCTGGTTACGAATCTGAGGTCTACTTTGGTAAATTCAAAATGGTGGACCAGAAGTAGAGTCAATTTCTCAGGAAAAACTCGTATTTTTTTCGTTTTTGGGCTGAAAATCTGAACTCTGGGATTTCCGACGATAACGAAAACCCCAAGTTCCCGCTTTCAGCCCGAAATAGAAAAGAATACGAGTTTCTTCAGAAAAATTAAATATTCTTCCGGTTCGCAATTTCGAATTTTGTAAATTGGACCTCTGATTCGTGATCAGCGACCTTCAAAACCCCCGGGTACTTATCTTCAGCCGAAAACGAAAAAAAAGGTACGAGTATTTGCTGAGAAATTGACTCTACTTCCGGTCTGCCATTTTGAATTTACCAAATTAGGCCTAGAATTCGTAATTGGCGACTTCAAAAATCTCCCAGTACAGATATTCAAGGCCAAGATATCCATTCCCATTTTTTTAACAATGGCCCCATTTCCGGTCCGCCATTTTGATTTTCAAAAAATTGGACTTCAGATTCGTGATCAGTGATCCCAATAACTACGGGGTAATCATTTTGGTCTAATTTTATGGCATATTGTGTATGATAACAAATTTTCCAATTAATTTAAATAAATTGACCATTAAAATTGGCCAATTATTGGACAAACCATGAAACCAAACATTTCCTTCGAAAAATAAAAGGTTCTGCTTTTTCTGAATGTATTTCTGAACTCTTTGGAACAAAAATTAAGTCAATTGACAGCGTACTTCCAATTTTAGAAGTAAAATGCGAAAATGATGCGACTAATAAGAGATGCACGTGAATTAAGGATATTCTATTTAATTGTTATAGTTATCTGCTTATCTGGTTTAAGGATATAGGTATGTTGATTGGTAAATAGTCAGACCAGGAAGAGCAGTCGTCACAACAGTGTCTTATAAAAACCAGTTCTATTTTTTACCATTGATTTATAGATTTATTTTTCAGAGAGTTTCTTGCGAGCAGGATACCTTTCGTCTTTGTTAGAGTAAAAATAAATCCGGTCTTCTGTTTACTTAGGGACTAGTCCTTTGATAGCTTAGTTAGAGATAACAAAATATTTTTATGAATACTCTCCTGTAGAGCTGTTATGTGTTGTTAGTTTAGAAATAATCTTAAGATATTCCTCATATCGATCATAGTGATGTCATATATTTCCCAGCATAGTCTCGTGGCGATATAGTGAAATTATTGTGGTAAATATAGAATTTATTAGTTATAACAAATTGTGTCCGGTACACTTTTACGAAGATAAGGAAATTATTCTCTAATATTCAGAATATAATATAATATTTGCGGAATATCTTTCTGTATTATTTTATTATTTTTGTTCTTTCTCTATCCTCTTGTCTTTTCACTTTATACGCATGTCTTATGTATATTTTTCGCCATACCTTTTAATATTTATTCCTTTTTTCTTTTAACCATATGCATGTGTTTAACTGATATATCTGCCTACCTATCTACTATCTAGTCGTCAAAGATTTTAACGAGTTGTCGCTAAGAAATTGATGCTAAACAAATGATTACCAATTTCGGTATAATTATACACTGATTACAAATTCATTTAAATTACTCACCTGCGTTCTGAATTTTATTATTCTGGAATATTTTAGTGTTCTATTTAAGTAGTAAAAGAGTAGCATACTCGGTAGTCTTTAATTACTGTATATAATTTTAGATATCTTTGCCGTATTTATTAATTAATTCATAATCTAGTAACAGAGTTCCACGCCTACGTCAAAACGAATGGTTCTAAATTAATTATAGGGTTTGGCATTCATTAAAAATAGAAGAACTGTCTAAAGTATTCATACACTGTACATTATCGTTCATACCTTTTAAAATCGCTAATTCCGCAATCATGACCCTGATTATTTATTTGTCCTTAAGATTAGTAATCAGGATAAATCTTCGCCATTAGATCACTAACACTTTTTACCACTGTAGGTCTATTTCTGCTCATCTGCAAGTAAAGATTAATTTTGTTCGACCGTCTGCAACAGAGTATTGACATCAAAGTTGTGTTTTTTTGATATTTCCCTCTTCAAGGTGATGCATTGGTTTAGGTGATTGAAAATATGCTAGACGTGAATATACCATTTTCTTAACCTCCTTGGAGTCACAAAAATAACACAGCCCCACAGAGAGAAAAAACCAGACCAGCGAACCATACCCTTGTAATCCTATGTATTTTCGGTCACTGAATCAGAATCCGAGGTCAAAAGAAATCGTACACACCCAAAATCATTGGAGGCAAGAAACACCCCTGGAATGGGGCAAAAGGAAGATTAAGCTACGAGAAGAGTTGTTACACCTTAATCAATAGAAACATACAAATTAAGGTTAAACAGCAGCGTACATACAACAGATATGAAACACACCCCCAGGGAGTTGCGAAAACTACAGCCCATATACACAATATACAGGGTGGGACAATAGTGCGTCGGATCTCGATATCTCGAGGTCTACGATAGCTAGAAATTTTTTAAAAATTTCAAGTAAACTAGATAAAAAAGTCTATAACTGGAAATTATTTTCGAACATACATGGCGAGACAAGACGAAATTACAGGACCTTTCCTTTTTTTTAATGGGACGGAATGCTATGTACATCAGTACATTTTTGAAACCTCTTTCTAGGCTCTATTCATTCGTATATTAGCATTGAGTATCTCCCAACCGCTTGGATGTAATGAATTTTTTTGTTGAAATAATGCAATCTGCAAGTGGATATTAAAAAAATCACCACAGTCACAATAATGGGCTTTAAGAGAAACTTATGTGAAAATCAGTTATGAGAAATGTAATAAATGTTTTTGAATCATTCTCATTTTCTAAAACTGTACAGGGTGGCCAAAAACTTTTTTAAATGAGAACTTTTTAAATTGAACTTTTTCAATTTTTCAAATGGAACACCCTGTATATTTTTCAACGGTGTGATGTAGAAATGAAAAATGAACATTTTTTGTAAGTACTAAGGCTAATTGCAACCAATTTCGTTTTATTGAGCAATAAATACAAAATTTAAAAATAAACTTAAAAAAGAGGTTTCTTCAAATAACTCATTAGAAAAAATTATAATAAATGTTCCATATGTTGCCCATTTTGATTGACATACGCTTTTGAAATGAGGTTCTCACTGTTCCCAAAATTGCCTGTGTGATAGATCTAAAGGCAGTTATTATTCTTTGCTTCATATTTTGTACTGTTGTTGGTGTGTCTTTAAAAACAATTTCCTTCACGTATCCCCATAAAAAGAAATTCATTTTTGTAAGATCTGGGGATTTAGCAGGCCATTTAGTGGGTCAATTTCTTTGAATCCATTGACGAAGGTAGGTATTATTTAAGTGGTCTCTAACTGCATTTAAATATTGTGGTTCAGCACCATCTTGCTGAAACCACATCCTATATCTAATTCATTCAAGGAGATTTACCAATAATCGTGGGAGACAGTTTTCCAAAAAATGAAGATAAGTAGCTCTAGGCAATGTGCCATCAAATAAATGTGGCCCTATTACATGTTCTCCAATAATTTCTCCCCAAACGTTTACAGACCATCTATGTTGATTATCAACCTGCATAAAAAAAGTGAGGGTTTTCCGAAGCATAATAATGGTAACTGTGCCTATTAACAAATTCATTTTTATGAAAAGTTGCCTTATCAGTGAATAAAACATTATTGAAGAAGTTCACATCATCTTGCATTTTACCACTGGCCCAATTACAAAATTGTAGGCGCTTTTAAAAATCGTCGTCAGATAATTCCTTGTGCATTTGAATATGATATGCATGCAACTTATTTGTTTTTAAAATTCGACCCACAGACCGTCTACTTTTTCCTACTAATGAGCTCACTTCTCTTTGACTAACAAGGGGATTCTCAACCGTTGCCAGCACCTCAAAAAACTCATTTTCTCCATTCACAACACGTTTCATTCTTTCACTTTTTTTATTCGACATTTCCAGTTTCCAGAAATCTATCGAGAAGGTATTGGAAGCTGTTAACATCAGGAATCCTTCTTTCAGGATAACGTAGGTGATACATTCTATTGGCAAGTAAACAATTTCTGTCTGACTCGCCCAAAACAAAAGTCATGTCTACAAGTTCCACTTTATTAAAATTCATATCGTACAATTCCAAATATTTTAAATTCAATACAAATTGCAACTAACGACCGATAAGTGTGATAAATGCTCCATTGTACACTACAACTTATACCAAACTGAAGTTTTATTGCTTGTCGAATAACGAAAACGGTAAAAAAATGTACAAAAAAACATTACAGTAAAGGACCTGTTAAATACTATTTACTCATTTCAATGGATTGGAAGAAATGGTCCCACTAAATGGTCTCATTTCAAAATTGCATACGTGTGTCAATCAAAATGGGCAACACATCGAACACCTATTTTAAATTTTTCTCATGGATTATTTGAGGGACCTCTTTTTTTAAGTTTATTCTTGAACTTGACACTTATTTATTTATAAGAAAATATGGTTGCAATCAGCCATACGGAAGTACAAAAAATGTTGGTTTTTCATTTCTACATCACATCGTTGAAAAATATACAGGGTGTTTTATTTGAAAAAATTGAGAAAACTCAATTTTAAAAGTTCTTAATTGAAAAATAATTTTTGGCCACCCTGTACAGCTTTTAGGAAATGAATATGATTCAAAAACATTAACTAGATGTCTCGTAATTGGTACTCACATAAGTTTTTCTTAAAACCCATAATTGTGTCTGTGGAGATTTTTTTAATATCCATCTGCAGATTGAATTATATCAATAAAAAAATTCATTACATCCAAGTGGTTGGGAGATATTCAATGCTAATATAGGAACGAATAGAGCCTAGAAAGAGGCTTCAAAAGAATGTACTGATATACATAGCATTCCATTAAAAAAAGACACTTGGTCCTGTAATTTCGTCTTGGCTTGTCCTGTATGTTGGAAAATAATTTCCAGTTATAGACTTTTTTATCTAGTTCACTTACTTTACTTAATAATTTTTTTTTAAATTACTAGCTATCGTAGAACTCGAGATATCGAGGTCCAATGCACTATTGCCCCACCCTGTATAATAAAATCGATCCAAAACAGCAATGACTGCTGAAAAAACTCGAAATGTCTAAGTTTTGCTAAAGTGATAAGAAACTGTATCAGGTCCGACGTAAGCTTCATAAACTGCCCCTATGGGGTTGAGAATGTTATTGAACCCTGTAAAATGATCCATTTTAAACACATCAAATTATTAAGAAAATTAAACTTAGACCAATATTCCCATAAAAAAATCGACTTGAAACAATATCATTTTACAAAAGACCTATAACCACTTTTGGCATCGTTTTTCATCGAAATCTGCATAAAAAATTATTTCGCTAAAAATATCCAAAAAATGACAGGAAAATTGTTCATCTCGAGGACGACGATCAATCACCTTTCAACTCCGTACCAGTGCAAAAAATTGACAGAAAAAATTTCAAGATGCACACCACGGATTTAATTTTTCGAAAATACCTACCACGAATTTGGTTTTTCGAAAGTACCACGAAGAGAATTGCCCAGGGCGGAATTCTCAGTCAGGGTGTAACGAGTACTTATTTTAAATGTCAAAATTGAAGAAAAAATCAATGGGACGGTTTTTCCTATAAAACCAAAAATCCATATTTAATTATTCTGAAACTGGTGGAGAATACTTCATGTCCGAACCACAAGAACGCCCATCAAAAATAGTCAGAAAATTCAAAGTCGGAGATTCGATTCCGACGGACCCAAAATATTCTTAATCCGGACCGAGGCGGGAATCGCCATAGAAGTCGCTCGAAGGCGAGTCGACCGAAAAAAGGTAGTTGATAGACTCGACCTTTACTTGGTGAAAACCCATTCTCACCAATTAAATAAAAACACTAAACTATTTTTCACGTTTTCACATATATTACGTCAACATGCGCTCATCTGATGAAGCCAATGTTTTAGCGAAACGATTGTCATATTGACGTAATATATGTGAAAACGTGAAAAACAGTTTAGTGTTTTTATTTCATTAGCGAAAAAAGGTATATTTGGATTCGATGCCGTTAGTATGTTTATGCAAGCAGGAAAATCATTGAACTCATATAAATAGCTTCTTTAAGCATCTTGACAAAGATTACAAGCAATTCGAAATTTCTGTGCAAAATTAAAATTAAAACAATTGTCAAAAAAGTTCGACATGCATCTTACAATCATAATTAACTGGGAGTTTGAATCTTTTTGTACAGTCAATTGTTATAGTTCTCTAGACGCTGGATGAGTTGGTAGTGCTCTCTGATGTTTGCCTTATATACATTAGTTAGATATTGAGTATTTATATTTTTTACATTTTAAGAATTATTTCAATAAATAAAAATATATTTTGAATTCGATTTCTCATTGATCCACTAAGATTGACGACCGACATGCGATTCTGTGGCGTGAGTCGGATAACAACTTACTACGCGTCACCTTTGATCCTGTTACGTTTGTGTAACTATCCGAGTACTCATAGAATCCATCGACGGTCTTAATTATTAAGAAGTGTTTCTAAGAAAGTGCTAGTTATAAGATGTATTCAGTAGAAATGCATCGCTCGACATTATATTACAACGGAGCAGACTGTAGCATCGACAGTTGACGGCCAAAATGTTTCGAGAATGGAAGTTGATTCTCTTCCGAAACGTTAACTGCCTATAGCTTTCATTTTAATTTTTTAGTTTATAACATTGTTCTAGTTTTTATCTTTTTAGGTGTGAGACTTTTTGAAACAGTCAAGTATTCAAGAACCAACATCTGACTGTCCGTTTGGCGCAGAGGTTTTTTTCATTAAAATTTTTAAATATTTTTCAGTGGCAAAATACCCAACAAAAAGTAAGAAAAATATTCCAAAACATTCGCAATCTTTATGTGTAAAAGAATGTATTAATAAAATGTTGTAAATGCACGTTGTTTTTTAAACACAAATTACTGGAGAACGGCATGTTTCATTGAAATGCAATAAGAATTTTTTATTTCTATTTAGCGGAAAATTAGTTTTTACTTCCCTCGCATACCGAAGGGAAGTATTGTATTCGAGAAAAAATCACCCTCCGAGATTTTTTCGGATTTACACGTTTCAGATCAGGTAGATTACGAAATTATAGGTTTTTCAATTCCGTCTGTCTGTTTTTCTGTCTGTCTGTTGGTGCATTATCTAAAAAAGTAGTTGACGGATAATAGTCAAATTTGGTAGGTAGCTGATACTACTACCAGCGAAGAAATGGTTGAACTTTCACTGGAAAATATACAGGGTGGACCGTCTAAAGGAAATAAATAATGAAATAAATTTGTTTTACTCAAATTTAAAATTTCCACGTTTCATGACATTCTAAATCTATTTCTGAAAAAATATTCAGAAGCAAACATTTTTTGAAAATTTTTTTACTACTATATCAAGAATAAATGTTGTAAAAAAATTTTTTTTTGGCTCAAATTTAAAAGAATCCCGCACCAATCTTATGGGAATCTGTCTTTCTGTAGAATTGGCCAATTGTGATATATATTGTAGCTATTGTCGTTTTGAACAAAAGTCTCCATGAGCACAACATGATTCTATGAAAGGATTTTCCGGTACGTGAATTCCAATCACAGAATCAACATATGATGAATACTAATATTTCTTGGTATTTATGGTTTATACCTGTGTACTATATACGTATTAACAAATAATATTGTGTTTAAATGGTGAAAGCTTTTTAAATATTTTAAGGAACATTTTAAGAAAAAAAAATACTTTCAGAAAAATTATAAAATAATAAAATAATTTTTCGGAAAATATATTTCTTTTTTCTTAAAATGTTCCTTAAAATATTTATAAAACTTTCACCATTTAAACACAATATAATTTGATAATACATACATTATACAGGCATAAATCATAAATACCGAGAAATATTAGTATTCACGACATATGCTGATTCTGTGATTGGAATGCACGTACCGAAAAATCCGTTCATAGAATCATGTTGTGCCCATGGAGACTTTTGTTCAGAACGACAATAGCTACAACATATATCAAAATTGGCCAATTCCATAGAAAGACAGATTCCTATAAGATTGGTGCGAGGTTCTTTCCATGTTTCATGACATTCCAAACCTGAAATATTTTCTTTATAGGATTTTGCAAACAGTGGAAAGAAAAGCTATCTATGAGAACTAAAGGAAAAACTTTTTGAAAATTTTATTACTTACCAGTAGAAAGATGGAAATCTTTTTTGCTCAAATTTAAATTTTCCACGTTTCATGTCATTCTAAACCTATTTCATAAAAAAATGTTTTTTAGTGAAACTACCATGACGATTTTATGATGTGGGCAGGACCTATGAATTCTTGTCGTTTTCTGGTGTTGGTATTTTAATTATTACAATGTGTTGGAGGATTGTAGGACAATTTCCTAAATTCTTCCAAATACGCTACAGAATAATATATAATCCGTAAAGAATTGGTACAATATAAAATCTGAGTAATAGAGTTGTTTTATCTTTTAAAAATTTCTCAAAGTTTAATTTGTGCCCTATAGGATTTATTTTGCTCTTTCCCTTGGCCCTCTATATATTAAGCAAAAGCAGACGAATTTTAGGCCTTTTTTGTAGTCATTCTTTGTAAAGGTGTTTACGCTAGCCTTCCATATTTGGCATCTGTTATTTAGCATTGAATTTTTGTTGTCGGATGACAACTCTGTATATTTTTTTGGCCAAAAGTTATCAGGTTTTCTTTGTAATAATAGTGATAACTATATTCCGATTATTATTCTCAAACTCATTTCGTAATTAATGATTTTTTAGAGTGACTGCCATGCACAAATAAAGAGGGAAGTTCTGTGTAAATACCTTTACCGATTTTTTACAGAAATTTAGAGAAATTTGAAAAAAAACTATAAGAAAAATACCGACTACACCTTAAACATTAGAGAGGGTTTGACTGACATCATATAAACTGGTGTCCAGAGGGCCGATGACTAAGTTTAAAATATGAATTTGATATTTTAAAGGAGTCTGAAGATATTGCAGAAAAACTAAAATTTATTATCCCCCTTTTAAAGGATATATATCACTTATTATTCACTTTTAGAAATAAGTACCATAACTACCATTGCTTATGGATGCACTATCAGCCACAGAAATATCGGAAGACAATTTTGGATCACATTTCATATTTAAGTATTTCTGACATATACTTTAGTTATCTCTTTAATCATAACGCCCTGCGTGTATTTACGTATCTGAAGCATTTACATCAGTTTAACAGATTACCAAAACAAAACTCTGTTAGATCAACGCAAGGTTAGAGCCACAAATAATACGCAGTAACCCAAGCGCGAGGATGTACCTCCTTAATATTGTAGTGAATATTCCAGATCAGTAATCACCAGACAATGAAAATCTCTTCCGTTACACCACTCTTGACACACACAATCAAATGTTTACAGTTGACTTGTGACCTGAAATCGCTTATACGTAAGTTTCAATTATGTAACACTCTATAGGCCATACCAGTATTGATTGTATAAAGCTATCCGTGTTGGAAAGAATATGTATGTATTTTGAAATTGTTAGCTATAAGGCACGCAACAAAAACTATATACAAAATTTTTAGTTAGCAATAAAAATCAATTGAAGACTTCTTAGATCAAATTGCAATAAATATTTCATTGCAAATAGGGCAAGTAAATAACGATGAATCACAGAACTTACAAAAATTACTAGGTGTTATTTTGTCCCACAAATTAAGTTGGCTTATCTCTCATGCAGTAATTTTATGGGAAAATGTATAGCATGCTGGTATTTTTCAATCTTGAGACAAAGCTCAATATCGATATTAGGGTAATGGGTTCAATTAACCGTGCCACGGTGAAAATGTATTTGATAGCTTTAAACGACCGCGCAACATTTTAAAAATCACCCATTTTTATGGATTTATGCAGCTTCTATATAGTAAAAAATATTTGTGGTTTTAAATTTTTGAGCTTTAACAACAAACTCGTTATCAGAAAGTACTAATAGCCACATGTATTAAATTTAACGAAGATGTGCAACATTTTTGCTGTTCTAGCAGCTCTAATGATATCACTATTTTGAATGTTTAAATTTTGATATCAGGTATGGAATTAGTAGTGGAATGACCCTCGTGCAATGGTAGCCTACGGTTTTCAAAAATGTTAAGAATGCTTTCCGTTATTATTAGAGCATTCGCTGAATTCTCGAAAAGAAAAATTGTTTAAAACATTTTTGTTCAACTTATAGTGTAATTCACAAGTTCAAAAAGGTGTTAACTCGTGAAATAGCTCCTAAAAATATGAGCGATAATTCATTGGATTCTGAGTGACGTCTAGAAAAATGTGTTAAAATGTTTTATTAGCACATACAAAAATTACAAAAGTTATAAACAAATTAAAATGAAAGAAAAATGGCATTTAGTCCCAACTCCTGGAACTGTATCTCCATTATTTATAATTCTAATTTAAACCTGAAATAGGACTCCTCTAGATCGCTGCAGGATGCTAGCGCCGCCCCAAAAGAGAATATATCATATAAAATAATTTCTTTATACTATTAAATATCAATTAAAAAGTTTCAAGAAATTATGGTATATTCTTAACACTTCAAAGAATAAGGTCTCGTTGGAAAAAAAATTAAAGTTTGTTTTTCAACAAGTTAGGCCATTGTTAAGTCACGAAATTTTATGGGACCTCCGTTGTCATTGGAGAAATTTTTTTTTTTTTAATAATTGGCATATAAAGTTTTCGCTTCTTGGAGCCCTTCTTATACATATACTTAACAAGATCACGTTATAAAAGTGTTTAAAAATTGTTTATTTTGTTTATCATAATTTCTTAAAGTAATCAGAAAATTATAAATTAAACTTGTAAAAAAATTTTTTTTCAAATTCGTTATCATATTGCTATTTTTACATTGAAGAAAGGCATTCATTAACATTAAAAAAAAATTACGCCGTTTGTTCATAAATTGTTTATGAACAAATTGACTAGTTTTATATTTAAAACAAAAATTGCAGTTTTGTTGTCTTGAGAATATTATGATTATAAAAAAATGTTAATGTTAAAAATATTATCTTGTTGTTAATAATCGTTTTTTTTTAATTATCCGTCGTTTGAATAATTAGTTAAGAAATTATTTTTTTCTTAAAAATCATAATTGGAAATCGTCAATAAAGTATCAAAAAAAATATTTTTTTTTATCAACAATTTCATTATTTATTAATTTAACAATTTGTTATAAACAAATTCTTACAATTCTAATATTTTTTCTAAATCTTAAAAAATTTACAAAAACAGCCATATGCAATAACATATTGAAAAGAATTTATTAGTATTTTTTATAGTGCTCAATATTACACGATACGGAGGTTTAAACGGCCACTTGATTTGTCAACTAAAAAACTGATATAACTTTTAAACTATTAGAGATATCACAATAGACATTCGGGTCGTTTTTATAGAGGATTAGTTCATCTTTAAATGAGTTGACTGGTGACTTGCAAGTTTGTAACTATTATTAACCAGTTGTTATGCGTATTTGTTTATAAAAATTAAACATGTTTTCTATTTATTTTTAAATAAACAATTGCAACTTTCAGATATTTTATCACTTAACAAAATTGCCTTGAAGTATCTGCATTACTGGATAAGCTAGAAGTCATAAAAGATTCAAAAACGTCGAAAACACATTTAATTTTTATAAACAAATGCACATAATAACTGACTAATAATAGTTACAAACTTGGAAGACAACTCATTTAAAGATTAATTAATCTTCTATAAAAACGACTTGAATGTCTACTGTGATATTTCTAATAGTTTCAAAGTTATATCAGTTTTTTAGTTGACAAATCAAGTGGCCGTTTCAACTTCTGCAACGTGTAATATTGAAAAAGGCTATAAAAAATACAAAAAAAATGTTTTTCAATATGTTGTTGCATATTGTGTTCATAATTTTTTAAGATTTAGAAAAAGAAAAATTAGAATTGTCAGAATTTGGTTATAACAAATTGTTAAGTTTTGGAAATTTCCTCCTCTTTCAGAATCTTTTGTCCGATTTCCATTATCGCTTATAGTTTTTGGGTTATAAGCGAAAAACTAAATGCCATTATTTTTTTCATCTTAATTTGTTTAATACTTTTGCAATTTTTTATGTGCTAATATAACATATTAATACATTTTTCTAGACGTCATTCCGAATCCAATGAGCTATCGCTCATATTTTTAGGAGCTATTTCAAGAATTAACACTTTTTTGAATTTGTGAATTAGACTATTATACTAGATGTAGTTATAACAGATCTACCGCTGAGCCATGCTCTACAGAACTATAAAGAACATAGTACAGTTACACATACGGATCGAATTGGGGACCTCCTTATTTAAAAAAAATATTTGCAGTCCCAGTCGGTTAAAATTACACCTCTATTTATTCACGGATATTGGTAATTCCTCATTGTTAAATTTTATTGATTATATAAAACTAAACAAAAATGTGCTAGGGAAACACAGATGCCTAAAAGACGCTGTACGTAACTCGACCGGAAACACTTTTTACAGGATTTATTTTATCTACGCCTTCCTAAAGATGCTCCCTCTAGACTTGTAAAGGACTATTAAGTTTTTAAAAATATCTTTAAATCCAATTTTATTTTTAAAGACTGTAAGCCAGATAAGCGGTATAAAATCCGACCTCAATCTGGATATCGCTCTATGTTTTTGTGGATGTTGCTTTTTTTTGTTCTCATGTTCAATCATCAGCGTCTAGAAATTGGCAGTTTAAAAAAAAAAAAAATGCTGAGGAACATTATTCTTGACTAGTTTCAAATTGACATATTGTATAAGTTGAAATGGTAAAAGTCTTGTAATGCTTTCTTAAGGTCATGCCTACTTTATCAAGTAAAAAACCCGCTGCCTAAGGAATCACTACTTCCACATCCAGATTTTTCATCAAAGTCACTTTAAAGGAAACGTCTTGACTATATTTGCACTCTAGTATGTCATAGAATTTTAATATTTGGGGCAGATGTCACAGATAAATTTGAGGCGTTGGTTTCTACCATATACGTTAAAAATGAAATTTTTAACTTGTTCTACTTGTTTTTACAACCTACCGCCTCCCACCTCTTCAACGGAATCATGTAAATCAGATGCCACTACAATACACACGTGTACTAACTTTCAAGTGAATATCTTAATTTCATGTTATCAATCCCGTTAATAATGGAGCGGAGGTGGTGAGGGTTCGGGGGGGGGGGGGTGAGTGAAAAATATTAGAAAGAAATCTGAAAATGGAAAATATTATACAAATATTTGAGGCCTTGACTTCTAGTAAAGTGCAATTTTGTTTATTATTTTGTTCTGAAATTATCTTAAGTCTACCCTGCTAGTACGCTAGAAATAGATCCATTGCACGGTAAATCAATTGTCACTTTATAAACAAGCAATAAAAACGATCCCGCCGAAAAAGCATTGAGAGAGTAGAATCGCGTCTAAAGAAGGGCATTCAAGGTTGAAGAGGCTAGTCCGAAGAATTATTAAGATAATTTAGAAAGTTTTTAATATTGGTCATCCCACCTAGCTGCTTTAGTAAATTGATACCTAGAATCAATATTATCAATAGTTAACGAATTATATAGTGAAGTAGTGTAGTTCCCAATTACAGAAGAATTAAACTGCAAGTACAACTTTCTACTTCGTGTTCTGCATTTTAAATGGCCGACACCATAAGCAACGTTTGCTAATATATTTAGTTAGTCATGATCTTGTAGTCCCTGGATGTTTGGTAATTAGAATTATAATTTGCGGACATTGCATCCTGTTATAAACATTTATTTTTCATAGGTGGTTTCCCTGAAAACTAATTAGCGAAAACGTCGCGAGTGTCGAATTTACACCTCAGCGTGTTCTCAAGTAACTCTCTTTTATGGTATACGAAAATATATGTTAGTTGGATAACTAACACATTGAATATTAACTTGTCGGTTTAATATTGTAACTAGTTTATAAATGTTGATATTGTTGTAAACATTGTTATCATTTAACTCTTGTTTCTATAATAGTAAAACATTTATTTTACGCGGAACTGGCCAGACGCGAATTTTTGAGTTTATATTTTGCATTTCCATCTAATAAATATTTGTATATGTATTTATTGTTTATGCTATATTGTTTTTGTATATTTAACGAAAGTGTTTAGTTATTCACTCACCCCTGAAGTCTCATGTTCGTTTAATAAACAGAGTTATTTGTGGTTTGTTTGTTTAATTTTTAAATAAATTTTCAGGCATAATTAATCAATTTTCTTAAGATATTATTGATTAAAACTTAAAATCTTTTTAAGTTTCATTATTATTATTATTATTTCTTCATTTATTGACACGTGCTATTTCATTATACTATAATCGAAAGGATAAAGAAATTATTGTTATTATTATTATTATTATTATTATCAAATAATGTGGAAATATTGTATCTACTATAATTAATAGTATTCATTAGTAAGAACGTACAATTTCAAGAATTAAAAAAACTGTGCTACATCTTTATTTACCTATCATAGGTATTACTTCCATGAAGTAAAGGCCTAGATGTTAAATGATTTAATTGCAATTCGTTACGATATAACTACAGCTAACTTAACCACTTAAAATTAAATGTCAATAAAGACAGTATGTTTTCCTTATTTACTTCGAAACTAATTCGAAAGAGTAATTAAACTGTGTTCGAAAATATATAACGCAGACATTGCGAATCCCGGAGTGTATTAGATGCACAAAATGCACCTGGGCTAGGATCGTATACAAAAATTATAGTGAAAATAAATCAGGGCTAATACCCAAGTTTAAGACATGCAATATTTTGGGAGATACTTCAATATTTATTGCTAAAACTAAGGGTTGCGATATAGAAAATTTATTGAGTACGTGAGACGATAATAGGCACTATCAGTACCTATTGAGAGTTGCATTAGATACGTTGCCGAAGATATTTTAACCCATTAGATGTTACCATAATGGTTTAAATATATCTTTCAAGAGTAATTAAAAGCTCTGAACTAGAAACGAATCTTATGTTTAGCTTTATTAAAAAACTAAATCAATTCAAGACTTGCGTGGGAGAAATTCAAGCAATCAAACTGTTACGAGTGCAAGTATAATTAACAGTTAGACGTAAAAAACAGTAGGAGCCAGACAAAAGCTTTTAAAAGTGGACGCCAGCGGTTTTAAAATTTTACGCTGTTTAAAAATTAAAGAAATATCTGCCAAGAATTAGAAATTCACAAGTAAGGTCGTATCAAAGTGATCACTTCCATCTGGTAAAATGTTTCCAACAACGAGGTATTCGAAATACAGTTGTCCATAAATGCACAAAATCAATTACTGCAAAATTTTTCGAATACTAATCGATGTGTATACACATAACAGACTTTAAAACGCTTTTTAAACAAGACAGACGCCAAGAAACGCCCTTATCTTGATTTTTTCACAGATTACTTTTTTTTCTGCTGCCTAACAACCTTCCCAATACTTTCCATCTGTAGTAGGGCCACAGTCATATACCATTATAATAATTATAACAGACATCAAATATATTATTTTATTCCAGATTATGGATATATATATTGTCAATTAAATAAGAATGATAATAATAATAAATAAATATTGACAATTTAATTGAAAAGTCTAGTAATAGTATTGAAATAATCTGTTGTATAATTTAAACTGGAGTATAAATTATACTCTTTCAGCATTCGCTGATTTATTTGACATTTTATATAATTGTTGCACATCCTGTAGGACACTTCTTAAAATAATGGTAGTTCTGGACATTTTTTGTTTAATTACAAATCATAAAAGAAACTGATTTTAAAGAAATAAATAATTAATAACTTTTTATTTATTAATCAATTTTGTTCAGAAGCATTAGGGATCTTCCTTCGGCTAACACTAATTTACTGTAAAATAAGAATTTAAATACAATCGGAATTTTCATTTTTAAGTTATCGTGCTTACAAGACACGTGGTCGATGGACAGACACGCCAACAGCCAGACAGGTGGACAGGCATACAGATAGACAGACGAGCAGTCAAAGAGACCGATAAATAAGCGCACAGACATATGAATAGGCAGACGGACAGACATTTTGAAAATTCGATCGTTAACACAAAAATATGAAAATGTTTTCTCTACCGGTTTTAGAAATGTGCAGATTGAATGCAATATACCCTAAAACTAATTTTATATTCCTGAAATTTGGTACAGAGGTATAAAATTGCATTCTAAATAACTTTTCTTAGTGGAATTTTTTCATATTTTGGAAAATAAAGGTACTTTATTAGTGGTAATTTTTACAACTTTGTTTATAAAACACCAAATCAAGTCATTTTTGGTACACTTTAGTTTTACAACAAGCAGGACTCAATCCCCGAATATCATTCCAAAATTCCAAAATGTTTGATCCATTACACCTCTTGTTACATCTATCCTGTGACACACTGTATAGTAGTACAGTATGGGTTCTCGTTTTCGAAGGCGCTTATATTCAAACGATGTATAACGGGTTTCTTCGTCGTTTCGTTTCTTTTGGTTTCACTTCTCTTTGTAGCATCCAACAGTAAGTAATCTGCTAACATGTTGACATTCCATTTACCCTGATATCGACGTTCAAAGTCTTTTAAATCTGTTCGTAATTCTTTATCATTTTTGATACAATGTTTCTGTAGTCTGGATCTTTGGTATTACCGGAAAATTTTGTGGATACGTCTTTAAAATTTAACCATGCCGCCTTCTCTACTTCAATCATAGAATCAGCGAATTCTTGGTCCCTAAATAAAGTTCTTAACAAAGATGGTCAATGCTTTAAATATTTGTGTCATTTGATGAGTCATAAATTGAAGGAAAGTATCTTCGTTGGGCCTGAGATTCGAATTTTATTTAGGGATTAAGAATTCATCGATTCTATGAATGAAGTAGAAAAGGCGGCATGGTTAAGTTTTAAAGACGTGTCCACACAATTTCTTGGTAATACCAAAGTTCCAGACTACAGAAACATTGTATCAAAAATGAAAAAGAATTACGAAAATTTAGGTTGTATGATGAGTTTGAAATTGCACTTTCTCGATTCACACCTGGGTGAGTTTCCAGAAAATAACGGCGACGTCAGCGAAGAACAAGGAGAAAGATTCCACCAAGATTTAAAAGACTTTGAACGTCGATTTTAGAGTAAATGGGATGTCAACGTGTTAGCAGATTATTGTTGGATGCTACAAAGAGAAGTGAAACCAAAATGAACCAAACGACGAAGAAACTCCTTATACAGATCGTTTGAAGATATATCGAATACCATACCAAAACCTTTATAAAATTGAAATACTATATATCATGGCATCATGCACAATGATTGAGTATCCTGAAGAAAAAACGATTTCTGACAGTTTTTTTGATTTTCCTCAGTATCTTCATCACCCACCTCAAAACTCTACGCCAGATTATTGATCAGCGGAAAAAATTACTTGATAAAGGTATATTCACACCATGCGTTCATTAAAAAACGCGACATCCATGAAAAAACCCGATTTTTCACTTTTTTCTTGATTTTCTCAGTATTTTCATCACTGACCTTCAAATTTGACTCAACACGTGATCAGCGGGAAGTATTACTCAGAAAAGGTGTACGTAGGCCATTGTAATACGATATATATTCGTGAAAGAAAGGTGATATCCATAAAAAACTTATTATTCGTGAAAAACGAGATTTTTGACGGCTTTCTTTATTTTCCTCAACATTTTGACAATAAACCCTGGTTTCTAACAATAGATTTTAGGTCAGTGAGTAAAAAAACATAAGAAAAATACATGTCGCCTAGCCGAACGCGCCACATGCATATTTTACTACCCAAAAAACCATAAAAAACGCATTTCTTGACAGTTTTCCAGACTTTTTTCTGTAATATGCCCATTAACCCCCATTCTAACTTTAGATTCGTAATTAACGAGAAAAAATACTAAAGAAAAGTATGTTCATATGTCCACTTCAAATATCTTTTTTTTTCTGTGGGAATGTGTAATTAACAAAAAGAACCTACTGAAAAAATAATTATTATACAAAACAATAAAAAAATAATAAAACAAAAAAACTCAAGACATAAAGGATAAAAAATAAAAACTATGTAAAAAACATATTTATCTTATGGTCAATTCTAACAGTGCTCGGCGCTTGAATAAAGGCTAGATGAAAAGAAATGCGTATAATGCAAATTCACAAATTGCGTGTTTATGGAAAATGTGAAAAAAATCGACAGAAATAAATCGAATAAAAAAAATTATACATGAATCTGGTATAGCAGATTTCGCTCTACAAGTTCCATTCTAAACATTTAGTACGTCACAGTAGCCATTTTAGAGATATTCGCTGTGAAAAGAACGCAGGACCGATTTTCGTCGAGCGCTCCAAACTACCCTCTACTTTGAACGGCGATAGTAGGAAAGCAGTGGGGATAGGTCAATAATCTATATTACATTTTTACGTAGAATTAATGGTGAATATTTTTTCTCTATACATCTGTAACGGTCACGTTTTGAAGGAACACTCAGTACCTTAAGTTAAGTAAAAGCATGTATAAAATTGGTGCATTTGTAAGACTGTTTTCTTACGTTCGTAAAAACGGTAAATTCTAGCAGGTAAAAGACCGTTTGACCTTTCACTTGCTGCACGTGGGGACAGGTGGTGTTGTTTACTTCGTGCAGGTAAATTTTCGTTGTTTTGAGTCCATCGAGGATCGGCTGAGAGCCGAGATATACCACGGGAGAATGGTGAATTTGACATCTCCGGTATAATTAAGTGGTAATCAAGTTGTTTAAGCAAGAATATTTAAAGTCTTTTTATGGTGACGATTATTCTTTTTGAGTATTGCCGCTACGTTTTATGTAAATGGTGCATCAGAGTAATGTGTAAATCACAAAGTGCAAATACTTAATAGTTAACAAAATGACAGAAAGAATCTGTATTAAATAGCAGCAAATTGCGTGATTAATCAGAATTAGTTGCTTTGATGCCATCCATGATAATTTGTGATTTTAAGTGCCTACCTAGTCTGTGGTTTGTAAGTTTATATATTGAGTGCCGTACGTCCATCGACATCAGTTGTCCAGGAAAGAAACTGTAAGTTTTTTTATTTCATGTACTAGTTGTGGTAGCTCAAAAGGCTACGCGCGTGGAGGACAATGATTTCAGTGTTGTTAAAGAACTAGTTTCGTGATGGATTTTTCTTTCCTGAGTGAGATCGGTAAACAATTTGACCGCTTTCATGTTAGTTGTAGACATTGGCCACAGTGACTAGATTTGTTGACAATTTTGATGCCCCAATAGGCATACAGAGTGGCTTAAGTAGTGTGTGCTCGTTAGCAACATTTAAGGTTGTTCAGAAACAATAGAAAAACCGGTACGCGCCGAAAGCTTTTTGTATGTCTCCCTAATTTGGGTATTCGGTTGTGAAACTTTTTGAGTTTTAAAATTTAGCATGATATTTATGTAATTAGTTTAACAGGTTAATCCTTGTTAAAATGTTATTTGTTGTACAGTCTCGAGTAACTTTAGTGAGTAAGTTATAAGAGTATTTTGTTTGTTTTTTATAACTCCGAATATTAATAGATTATTTGTTTTAGTAGTTGTTTAATTTCATTAAGCTAGCACTCATTTAAACTGGGATAGCTCGGTGTATCCTTATTTTGCCGGGCCAACTTATAATTTAAAGTGAGCAGAAATTGTGTATTATTTGATTTCTAGTAACCTCAAAATAAGGTGGCGTCCAACTATCGTTTTCATTGAGCCTTGTAGAGCTGTGTATTTATTATTTGAATAATTTCCTGTTATTATGTATTTGCCAAGGTAAGTGCTAACCAATATTAAGCCAAGCAATCAATGGTAATCTGCCCCCCGAGGTCTTATGCTTTATTTTGAGTTATTGATTATGATTGAGGATTTAATATAACAAAAGGGCGAGGTTATACATCTTCCCCGTCAGAGTAACTATTTCGATGCAAAACGCGAAAACCCTTAGTCAAGTCCCGCCCGAGGGTAGTTTTTCCCAAAAAACGGTGGTTCTATCAACGGATATGGTGGGAATTCTTCGAGTTCTTATTTCTACTCCTATAAACTATTCATGGACGAAATATCATTTTCATATAATTTTTTTCTTTTATTTACTGTTTTATCGGCTAATTATCGTGGACTATGTCTGAGATTTATATCAATTTCACTCTAAAATGTTATTAAAATATTTTTTAATCACGCAGTTGGGAAACAATTGAAATTGCAATGCCCCAACTTTTATTTTATTAATTTGTAAGTTTCCAAATAAAAATAACTCAAAATAAAATGAAACGATATGTTGAACTGTTTTCGATTAGTCTGTTATCCATGCGCTTCGGCAATTTAAAACAAAATTGGAATACCCTTACAACACATGGCTGGTTCTGGGAAGTCCTCTGTTAGATGGAATTAGTAGAAGCCTCTTGTAAGTAACTATATGAAAGTTAATTTAATTTTCTTTTATTGTGGCTGGTCGTTATAAATATATTATCAAGAAACTCAAGGTTTATACACTTTGTAAAATTCACATCAAACCTTATTATAGTAATGAAAAAAGTGGTTAACATTCCCAAAAGAGCTTCTAACATTTGCCTTATTAACTTTTATTATGCCGGCATATTTTCAACAGAAATTCTGGCAAATTATAAGCTTACTGTATAAGAACTCACGCCAAAGTTGCGTTGCTATGAAAAGGTTTAGGATTTAAAATATTTATATTATTACTGCCAGTCTCAAACATATTACGAATACATATGATTTTATAGCTACTGTAAAATATTTCTGAGGTTGAATTACGTTTTATCAGATATATCTTATTCATTTATCTTGAGGAACGATTTAATTTAATTTAATAATGTACAAAGCTTCAACATGCCTCTGGGGAGAAGCAGGAATATTACAGCAATTTTGTTTATAAAAGCAAATATATACAGAATTATTCAGATTTTACTTTCAACATTAGTATTTTAGTAATCCTATAGAACTTAATGTGAGATAAGGGTATTTTGTAATTTATATGACTATCTTATATTTTCATATTCATTATTAATAATGACCACCCTTCTCAGTACTGTACTTGTGTCTGGTTCTGTGGGAAAATTTTAACAGTTACATTTTTCAGAGTTGCTTACCAGGTGTCTTAGAAAGCATTTTTGACTTGAATGGACATTCGCCATCTAATGTGGTCTTCTGCTATAACGTCATCAAAGATATTGGCCGCTCTATTACGAAAATGCTTAAGCTAAAATTTTTCGTAGGCTAATTTGGTTGAGTCCTAAAATTCCGCCTAAAATTGAAGAGAAAATAATAATACAAATTAAAAATAATGTTATTTTTATATTGAATATTAAAAGAATTATTGGTGCAATTTATACATCTGGCAATCTATAAATACTGGACCCATTTTTATTAATGTTGTACTCTCTATACTTTCATACCTTTAATGGAGCTAGTGGAAAAGCTTTTTAGCTCAAGTAATGAGTATACTCTATACTAAACTTAAAGCATTCTGTGTTGAAAAATGCCCAGCCGAGCTACGAAATTCCATCAACAAGTGAATCCCTTTCTTTTACACTATCGTCATGCGGGCAATTACTGCGACGTCTGTCAGTAATCTGTGTACCTCCATTGGTTTTATTTTAATACAGCTGTACGATGAAGATAGAGACCTACAAAACTGTCGAATGTTTGGCTTGCACTTTTGGAAGAATTATCCTTCCACCACGGTTTCTTCAGTGACTGTTTTTCAATGGTTTTATTAAGGTTCGACATCACGTCGCGTCGTCGGTTGTCGTTTATCTGTATGGGTCAAATTTAGTAAGTAAAGAAATATTTAATAAGACTTTCGAATTTAATCAGCGAGAGAATTTACTTATGTGTCCCCAATTATCTGTAGCCTTGGTGGAAAAGTAAAATTTCAATATTTTAAGCTCTTGTTGAGCACACGAACGTCATGTCTTTATCAGATCAAGCGCTTCTCTGTTTTATGACTTAGACTACTATAAGTTTGGTACTGTCTATACAAATAACTATTTCTCCTTAAACGGTTTATTTGTAATAAAATATAATGTGGATACGATTACTAAACCATTCGTTCAAATTATTACTAATATACAGTTGTTATCATTACTATTTAACTGACAATTTGTACCAAACATAATAACAGAAGCACTATAACAAAAAAAAAACACTCTCCGAGAATCATTTGAATTGAAACATATTCTTCATATGATTTTGCAAAGAGCAGAAAAAAATAACTATCTATAACTAAAAGAAAAACTGTGTGTAAAAATATTAATGAAATCTTTGCATTCTTTCGATAACCTGAATTCTTGTTATGCTAGCAAATTAAAATCCTAAAATGAATTTGTCCAATTTCTTATTTGATAATTCTCGTTATAACACTAGCATCCACACAGCCCCCTACGGCCGTGCAGATTAAACTAGTATCTACATAACCCCCTACGATCATGAAGATTCAGTTAAAAATGAGAACAAAGGCCTACAATGAATTTATTTATCTACCTTGTATTAAAAATTTTTGAAAAACTCTAACATTTAAAATTAGCAATTCTTGGTATAGAGTAACCCATGCGAAAGTCGAAAGGAGCGCTTCCTAGAATCGCGAATTTTGAAGAATTCAGCACTGAACATAATGACTCCTTGCAAAAATAAGGAACAGAAAATTCATCTTAGTTATTGTTTATGTCCAATTTTAACATGCCTTTCGTTGTTCTCGAGATATCACGATCAAATTATAAAACATCATTTTCTCAATTGTTTTTTGGAATTATTTTTTTAAATAGGCACACTGTATCTATAGAGCATTTTTTTTGTTCTTAATTCTAATTGCGGGAAACATTTTGCCCATTTTATTGGCATATAACTATAATATATAATTTTCGTCATTAAATAAATGTCTGAGGAGGAACTTTGAATGGGCTCCGAATGGGTCCATCACCCACCAATTTTCTGTAAATCGCAAAAATAACAAAATACTTGAATATTTAACGTTATTTTTGCGATTTACAAAAAATGTTGGGTTCAACACGTCGAAATACATAGGAATTACTATGTCGGGCCCAGATAATAATAGATCACTTTTTCTTTTTTGTATGCCTGTGTAATCGAATATAAAGAATAAACTACATAACTGCTTGATAACCAACGTGAAATTAAGATTGGGCTCCTACAATGAGATAACTCTTGAAATATAAATAATATGCCTACCAGAATTTGACCCTTACTATTATCTTTTTATTTTTTTTCTATAATCTTATACCAAAAAATAATGTGACTTTTATTTAAAAACCCATTAAATAATTAGAATTTGTTTTGGTCTTTATCTTGAAAATACGCTTTAATTTAAGAAGCTAGTAATTATCTTGAGAGATGGATTCTAAGAAACTGGAAAAATTAATTTCGTCGCTTGGGAATATCGCATTTAATGCCTCATTAAACTTAACCCAAATTAATATTCGCGAAGCTTCTCATGAAAAAATGTTAAACAAGTGAAATTAAAGGCAAATATTGTCACATCCTTTGTAATAAGAACAAAGCTAATGAAATAATTGCGATCTCGTAACTTTTTAATACAGGGACGGGTCATTTAGGAAAGTTACTCTTATTATTGATGTTCCAATTATTTATTTTTGTAAATGTTTTTCTAATTTTGCATTAGAATGAGGGAAGCTCCAAAATAAACCACCTATCCTTTATCATTAGCTGAGGAGCATATGTTATTTTTTTGTTATTTATGTTATATTATATTAACAATTTACCTGAGACAAATAACAAATGGCCACCTTACTATGTTCGCAGATGAGTTTACCGTCACTATAGCATCTGACACACTTAAGGAGCTCCAAGAATAGTCAAACTCACCTTAGAGGAAGTTAGCACTTGGTCCCAAAGAGATAAATTAATACTAAATCAATCTAAAACAGTCTTCATACAATTTAATATTCAAAAACCACTACCAGACAATGCAGCGTTATATAAAGACATAACGGTAACTCAATGTACCAAACTTCTTGGCACATATATAGATTCTAAGTTGTCATTTGATACCCACATAGAACATGTTTGTAAACAGTCAAATAAGGCATATTTTGCTATTATGCAAATGAAAAATACCGTATATGAGGGATGCCTATTAAATATGTATTATGCTCTTGCATACTCACATATGGCGCATGATAATCTTTGCTGGGGAAGTTCCATACAACCTAATAGAGTTTTTCTATGCCAGAAAAGAATTATTAGATTGCCGTTTAAGCTGAATTACAGAGAAAGTTGTAAAAATACTTTCAGAAATAAGAGAATATTAACTACACCATGTATATATATATTAAAGTGCCTAATGCACGTTAAAAAAAATATGAACTTATTTGAGATGCTAAATGAAAATCATGATTATGATACTAGACATGGTTACTGCTTAAGTATTCCTAGACACTTTACTACCTTATTTAAACGATCACCAAAATACAACTGTATTTCTTTTTATAATAATTTACCGATTGAAATAAAAAATATTCAAAATTATGATAAATATAAAAAAGCAGTAAAACAGATGTTACTCGAAGGAGAATATTATAGCGTAAACGAGTTTTTACATAATTGAGAACTTCTTTCTATACTTTTAATTTCATACTAGTAATGCAGTAGATGTTTTATGTGACCCTTATTTTATGGCTATCACACTTTATGTTTTTTGTAGGTTGTGTACATTTGTAAGTAATGTTATATACAAATTATTTTTATTGTTGACTTGCCATATGTACTTTATTGTATCAACATGGTTAATAAAATTATTATTATTATTATTATTATTATTTTTTTCCTTTTTCTCAGATTGCTCTGGTTTGTAAGCAGTTTACATCGGTCCGTAGACAAGATGCTCCACTTTTTGCATGCGTTAAAAACGCCTCTATACTTATTGGCCAAGTACTCGTCTCACTATGCTGCACGTATCCAATAGCACCGATTTTTGTATTGCTAGGTATAGGCTCTTTTGTAGTTTTAGTATGTTTAGGCCTTCGTGTAATTTGTGTGGTATTTCTCCAGTCGCTCCTAGGACTATGGGTACTATAGTGACGCTATCCATTTTCCACGTCTTTTTAATCTCATCTGCCAGCGGCATATATTTGTTGATTTTTTCCGTTTGCGTCTTCAATATGCTGGCAGGTAGTGGAACGGCAATATCGATTATATATGCCTTCTTTTCATTTTTGAGTGTCAATACTAGGTCCGGAATATTGTTGGGTATCGTTCTGTCAGTTAATATTGGCCTGTTCCAGTAGAGGCGCACATTTTCATCGTCGCAAACTGGTGGCGGCTCATATAGGTAATATGGAGTCGTTTCTGTGAGATTCATGTGCTCCACACGCAGGTTTTGATGGATGATCCCTGCTACTCTGTTGTGTCTATCTAGGTATGCTTTTGGTGCAAGTACAGTGCAACCTGATAGAATGTGATCAAGGTATTCATCTTTTTCACCACAAATACGACACTTCGCATTCTCTACCCGTTCTTTAAGAATATTCCTCCTGTAGATTTTAGTTGGGACTACTTGATCTTGCAAGGCGGCAATGAACCCTTCAGTTTTCAAGAATAAATTTCCTGCTCGCAGGTAGGCTGTGGATGGCTCGGTGTCTATTACTCTGCTTTCGATATTATTGAGGTACCGTCCGTGTAGTGGTTTGCTTCTCCACTTTGATTTTAGATCGTGCACTGTTTGTACTTCCACAGAGGGGTCATAGTTGTTGTCTGCCAGTCTCAGCGGCGTTAGGTTGGTGTCTGTCGCTACTATTGCTTGATGTAGACTACTAGTTCCGGCCTTATCATGGAAGTACTTGCGTAGATTTATTACTTGACCTGCGTGTCTAGCTACGATATTCGGAATTCCTCTGCCTCCTTGGATTCTTGGCAGATGGAATCGTTCTACTGCTGACTTTGGATGGTGTGCGCGATATTTTCGGAACTCCTTTCTTGTCTTCGTGTCTAGGTCTGCAAGTTCTGTTGTAGTCCATCTTATAACTCCAAATGTGTATGTGAGTACAGATGTTGCATACGTATTTATTGCCTTTGCTATGTATCGGGCTGACAGCTTTGACTTCAATACACTCCTCAATCTGCTCATGTATGTGTTTTTTTGCTGTTTCTTTGGCTATTCGGTGGTCTATTCCTCTTGCTTGTAAATAACCTAAATATTTGTATTTGTCTTCAGCGTCCATCCCTTCTATTGTCCCTTGGTCTAAATCTACTGTATAGCCAGCGTGTTCTGCCCATTTGCCTTTCTCCATACAGCTTATTTTGCACTTGTTCAGTCTAAATTTCATCTGTATGTCACTACTAAAGCGGCCAACGCACAATAGTAGATCGTGTAGATGTTTTTTGTTTTTTGTGAACAATTTCAAGTCATCCATGTACCACAGATGACTTATTTGCTGGTTCCGCTGTATCAGGGTATAACCTTTTTTCTGGCTATTGAGCAATGTTGTTAGTGGGCGTAGTGCCAGACAAAACCACAAAGGGCTGAGTGCGTCACCCTGGAATATACCTCGTTGTATTCTTATCTTCCCAGCGTTTATAGTGTTATTGTCCGTATTTAGTAGTAAACTTGTTTTCCACAGTGTCATCGAGTGTTTCAAAAAGTTGGTAATGTGGTCTTCGATTTTGTAGACCTCGAGTACCTCTACAAGCCATAAGTGGGGCACGCTATCAAATGCCTTTTGATAATCAATATACGCAGTGTACAGCGAGGTTTTCGTTCTTTTGGCGCTGCTCATGATTGTCGAATCTATAATCAGTTGCTCCTTGCATCCCCGAGAGCCTTTGCGACATCCTTTTTGCTCTTCGTCTAGTAAGTTATTGACATCCAGATGTTTATAAATCTTGCTTGCGAGAATTGCGGTCAATATTTTATATATCGTAGGGAGGCAGGTTATCGGCCTATATCGAGAGGGGTCAGCAGTGGCCTAATTGGACTTGGGGAGCAGGTATGTCAACCCTTCAACTATGAATGTCGATATTTGCTCTGGATTTTCTAGCAGAAATGTGTAGCAGTGTGCCAGTTGGTTGTGAACGGATTGGAACTTTTTGAGCCAGAAGTTATGTACTTTGTCCACTCCTGGTGATTTCCAACTATGTGTTTTGCGTATGGCCTCTTTAACTTCTTGTTCAGTGATCTTCCAGTCGAGCATTGTACTTAAGTTCCTTACGCTTGCTTTTTCGTTGTGTAGCCAGTTGGTCCGTTTATGGCTCACCGGATTGCTCCATATTCCCTCCCAGAAGTTCTTAATCTGCTCTTCTGTAGGAACTACAGATCGTTCCTCAACTGGTACAACTGGTACCTTCTCAATGCTCTTGTAGAAGGCTTTTTGGTTTCTGGTAAATAAGCTATTTTGTTCTCGGCGCGCATTACTTATTTGGTACCTTTTTAGGCGTTTAGCCAATGCCGCCAGTTTCTGCTTGAGCATATCTAGTACCTCATCCTTTGGCGGGTTCGTCTCTGATTTGTAGTGGGACATTAGTAGATTAGATTTCTCGGTTACTTTTTTGCTAGGTTGTTCTCTCTGGCTCTGTGTCATAATTCCAATTTCTTTCCTGATTTTCTCAATCTTGTTTCAAAGCCGGCGTTCCCATGCAGGGCTGTTATTATTATTATTATTATTATTATTATTATTATTATTATTATTATTATTATTATTATTATGCAAGCCCTGGTACGTATCTTTTAATGTATGAAAGTTATGTTGTTCTAAAGCTTATTCTATTTACATTCCAAATGGATTAATTTTTTACATACTAAAATAACTATTTAGAAAATTACCGAATAGTTGGACATATATAAGAAAAACATTAAACTGAAATATTTTCTTCACAAAACTAGCAAAATAAACTCTTAATTTTATTTAATTATAACCAGTCTCTTTTATTTTATAGTAAGCGCACACGCAAGAAAATTGATAAATTCCTTAAATTCTTATCATCCAACCCTTTAGGAAAATCTAGTACATCCTATTAAATCACCACTCTATTTCATGCACATTATGAATTCGCCTGTTAGTGCAGTGCCGTTAGTAATTCAAAATGAGAAATGAAGGAACCCAGCTATAATAATAATAATAATAATAATAATAATAATAATAATAATAATAATAATAATAATAATAATAATAATTGGATACGTGCAGCATAGTAAGACGAGTACTTGGCCAATAAGTATAGAGGCGTTTTCAACGCATGCAAAAAGTGGAGCATCTTGTCTACGGACCGATGTAAACTGCTTACAAACCAGAGTAATCTGAGAAAAATGCAAGAAGATAATAATAATAATAATAGAGAGACCTACACATACTTGGGTGTGCAACAACATCACATCCAGGATGTGCAGCAAGTTAAAGAATCTCTCCGCGGCAAGTACAGACGCCTACTCCGAAAGATTTGGTCATCAGAACTTTCGGGGAAGAACAAGGTGTCTGCGACTAATATGCTTGCCGTTCCTGTCCTGCTCTACTCCTTTGGGGTAGTCAAATGGACTGTAGATGAGCTGCGCCAATTAGATAGAAGTACCCGCAAGATGATGAATATCAATAGGAGTATTCATCCTAGATCGTCCGTTCCTCGTGTGTACCTCTCACGTCAACGGGGGGGCCGAGGACTCTTGGGTCTGGAGTGTCTGCATGGCAGAGTAGCACTAAGTATGGCATGCAACATCCTAAGGAGCTCAGACCCGCTTCTGCAATTAGTGAGAGATCACGAAAATGCAGGAGTAGGTGCAGGACTGTTTAAGGCGGCAAAACGAGCCGCAGATGAACTTGGTCTCATATTCGACAACAGACGAGGAGGCCGGCGCGGTGCTGACCCAGAGTCAGTCACTGAACTGCAGCCACCTCGCCTGAAGGCCCACATAAAAGCTGCCCAACAGGAATATCTGTTTAGGCAGCATGTCGATAAACCCATGCACGGGGTGGTCTATAAGAACCTAGAAACACTGGGTTTATCGACTAAGCTGACATTCGCCTTTTTAAGGTCAGCTGGGCTAAACTCGGAGACCGAGGGATTCATTGTGGCCTGCCAAGATGGTGTAATCAACACTTTGGTTTACCGAAGCCGCGTAATGGGTGTAGAGGTTCCTGATATTAACTGCAGGACCTGTCGTCAGGCGCCGGAATCGCTCATGCATTTACTATCTGCATGCCCGGTATATGCAATTTCGGCCTACATCCATCGCCATAACGCGGCGTTACGGGTGCTGTATTACCATCTACGGCACTCGTACGGAGTAGACCAGACACCAGTGCTGCCTTACGTCCCCGGAGACATCGAGTCCGTTGTCGAGAACGAGAGGTGCCGAATTTACTGGAACTTCTCGTTTCCGACAATCAGGCTAATTCAAGCCAACAAGCCTGATATAGTCCTCCTCGACCATCAAAACAAGGTGATGTTTGTGATCGAGTTCTCAGGCACCTGCTGAGCCAAACATCGCTTTGAAAGAGGAGGAAAAACGGACCAAATATCGTGATCTCCGGTACGAGCTCCAAGTGCTGTACCCAGGCTACTCGGTCAAGATGGTCGTTTTAATAATCGGTGTACTCGGAGGTATGAAGCCTACGCTGCTCTCGGAACTGAAGACCATACCAGCCTGTCGGAAATCAGCCGAATGGCTAGCAGGCCAAATGCAGAAAGCGGTCATCTTGGGGTCCCTTCGCCTACTTAGGGCACATGAATCTGGAATATACAGTCACTAACCCCACAGGTCGTGGGGAGTGGCTGTTATTATCGCCGGCGCGGCTACCGTGTGGTATCGGTCGGAAAGCACGGCAGCCCTGTCCGGCAACGGTGAAACCGAAAAAAAAATAAAAAAAAAAAAAAAATAATAATAATAATAATAATAATAAAGGACTTTATTAACCAAATTAATATTACAATTTAGAGTAGGTAACGATTTTACTGGGCGAGGTTCAGTAAAGCCTAAAGTGAATGGATTTTCATGAAACTTTTTGCATTGAGTTTCTAAGACTGAGTATAAAAAGTTTACTCTTTAAAAATTGACACATTTTACTAGAGTCTCTTCTAATTCTTCATTAAAATTTATATTTTCCAAGTTATAACGAGTTGAAGATTACGATTTTAGCTTTAAAAAATTAATGCCTTGAAACTGTTTTTCGTAAATAACTCTTATATTTATGGAAAAATTGGTATGGTACAGAAAATAATATTAAGAAATTATAAGTATTTTGTTTTTTCTTTGTTTCTGTACGATGCATAGTTCTAAAAATATGACATTTTTAAAATGGCGCTCGAACGTTTATCAGTCGAAACATAATGTTTAAAATCTCAAATATGTCAGAAACGATCAGTATGATGTTAAAAATACATATAATAGAAATTAAAGGTCTTGAAACACTCTTTTATAAGATTTCTGTCCATGCAGCTTGAAAGATAATAATGTTCTGTGCAAAACAATGAGTGCTTTGTAATTTTATTTAAGAAAAAATATAGGATTTTCCTGCTGCCATTGGCCGGCATAATGGCATAATGGAAATTCAAAAAATCTGTACCAATTTTTATTAATATATAGTATTACTAACATGATCTAATTTTTTGGCATTTTTTAAGCAGTCGTCTATACAAATATACTTACTTTAAACTAAGAAAATTTTTACGACTTTGCTGAAAAGATTCCTTTCTTTTGTAAATAACTCCAAAACAATTGCATTGAAAGAAAACATGACAATATAAAAAAATGAAGCTTAAGATGCGAAATATTAATTTGTCTTATAAAATATTTGTAGAATTAATAGTTTCGGAAATATGACACTACAAATGTAGGGCTTGAACTTTTAGTGGTGAAGAAATACATCTAAATCTCATATTTCTTCAAAATTTTAATAAATTGTCTACTCTAGACTATTTAAATGTAATGAATAAGGCCAAAAAATTATATTAAAAAAATGTAAATTAATACAACAGAAGAAGAATAACCGACAAATTAATATTGCCAACTAAAGAAAAACTGGACCAGCTAACTGAGCTCTTAAGTATGTTGCAAAGTAAGCAACCAACTTTATGCCTTGGCTATTTATTTCAGTTAAATCAACAGGTAGATTATTTAACCATGTGTTTAATCAAAACCGAATGTAACGGCCCTAAGGGAATCTGATTAAATTAAAATTATTATTTTCCGTTATTGGTACACGGTGAACCTGGTTTTTTATAATCTGCACAATAATGTTCATCGTGCCTTTAAATGCGCTCCATTCAGTGCTCGTCTCTTTGAGATTTGTTAGATAATAATTTACTTTTTCTCGCTACAGAGTGGTTCAAAGAGAAAAGTACCGTAAATTTCATTTTATTATTTTACTTCCACATCAGCGTAGTGGAATCAAATCGTCAAAAAATTTTCAATTTCTTTTTGTTGAAGTAGGTTTCGAATGTCATGAAACGTCGAGATTTTAAATTAGAGCAAAAAAAATTTCTGCTTGTCTGTCGGTCCATCGATCTGATTGTTGGTCTGTTCGTATAACTAATTTTTTTGTGCCCATGTTTTCTCTGAAAGGGTTAAGGATATTGACTTGAAATTAGATTCAAGTATGATATATTATAACGGAATCTGGAACTAGATTATGTTTTGAACTTAGTCTGTTAAAGGGTTGGAGGTAAATAGGGGAAAATTAGTGAAGCAAGCTATTAAGAGGCCGGAAACCTGGTATTTGGTGTATATACCAGAAGCCAAGTTCTCAAATGGTTTTTTGGCATACTCTGACAGAAAAGTAAATCATTGAACATTTGGAAAAACTTGAATATAAAGAAGTATTTAAAAAGGAACTGTTGATAAAGCAATTTATTTATGACATCTACTTTTCATAAATAAAGATTTTAGGCATTGATCTGCTGTGTTGGTGCACGATCTCAAAGGAAAGATATATAATGAAAATCTAACACCAATGAAATCATCTCTAATATTATGAGCATTTACTATCAGCTAATAAAATGGCGTCACGATGATCAACACCACGTGACTCCTCCAGAACGCATTATATTTCTAATATCCAGGATAAGATTTTATTTCAGTGTTAATAATCATGTGTCAATGCTGAAACATTACGTTTTAAAGGTACTTTACACCCATAAACCACAAATAAAAAATTTAAACCTTTAAATATATGATGGAATAAGAGAACAGGAGACAAAAAAATATCTCGTAATACGTAGTAATTTATTCTCCATTTTTATCACATTCTTTTTCATCATGAAATATTCTCCTAGTGAAACATAAAATGTAAACGCTTGCTGCCACGTAAGGGGTGAAAAATGTTTACGACTTTTTGTAAGTAAATAAACAACAAACTCTTAGAAACTCTAAGGGAAACTCTAAATGGTTAATCCCATAAGGGTCTATAAAGAAGGGGTCTTATAGTGGAGGACCATTTTCAAGTAGGTTTCAGGTACTTGGCAGAAATTAAAATTGTAATAAACCCGTAACACGTTTACTGTTTCGTATTTATTTTCAATTTAATCTTTAATTTTTATGTACCGTAAAATATGTCACATTAAATATAAAAATATAAATTTAATAAATGATTCTATAAGAAATCACAGTAATATAAATAATTTATCCTAAATATTATTTCATCGATAGAGTAATACTCCATATTATTATTTGTAAATTAAAATTCAATATTGAAATATTCATTTTAAGTGAGCAAAAAAAAATTATGTCGGGGCATATAAATAAATGTTGCTTAAATATATTTCTATATTTCTTAACCTCTCCACTAATTAAAAATTAGGGAGGTTACTGAAATTGGTAAAAAAAATTGAGATAAGACCAGACCTTTACGTTTTGAGGTCTCAGGAACACGAAAAAGTGGTTTTTAAAAATGTCCATGTGTATGTGTGTATGTATGCCGAAAGTTGTAACGGTAGTAGCGAACAGATTTTGATGGAATTTGGTACGAGAGTGATTATAGTATCGTACATGAGCTGAATAGTTTCTGTTGAAAATCAGGTGACCTTTCTGACACATAAACTTTCTTATTTTCCTACGGTATGCGCTTCTATTATAATTTTCGAAAGTAGATGCGATTCTTATTTGAATTATATAATATCACAATTTACTGTTTCCGTTCTTTTTCATTATGAAAGGATTGTTCAAGTCCCGTGATGGCGCTAGCGCTGGCGCGGCGGGTATTTTTAAATATTATGTGATTTCATCTACGGAGGCTTTTTGTTCCCCCTCCACAGAAGCAGAAGCGCTATCAACTCTAACTCCCGTCCTGATCATTATATTGCCATGTTTTTTTATCAAATTAAAGAGAGAACAAACTCCCTCAGTGCGTGCAAAAAATATATTTTAATATAATCTTTTTTTCGTGCAAAAACGCGATTTGAAAAAAATGCTAAATTGTTTTCGGGTGTAGCTTCGCAATTTTTTCAAAAATCAAAAACCGATTTCAACTAGTTGACGGGATTATACGCACAATGAGTGAAGAGCCATCAATTTGTCGATATTTTAGACGAAGCTACGTAGCTCCGAAAATTTTTACCGTCTCCCCCCCTAATTCACCCTCCAACTTCCCACCTTGATCAGAGTTGAGCTTTTCACTTACATCCATTAAAAGTTTCAGGTCCCTGTCATCATTCTTTCCTGGAGAAATCATCGGCAAAAAAACTGTTTCCGAGAATTCTTCAATTGCCCAAAATTCGAGACCTAATTAATGCTTTTTGGACAAACCTCGGCTCAGATCACGTATTTTCAAATTCTCTTTAATTTTCAACTGGAGCTTTTTTTCATAGAGGTATTATTCTCTGAGTTGTCTCCGAAAAAGTAATTTCTGCAAATATCTTCCCCACCCATCTCAAGTAGGAGACTTGGAATTTTCAGAGAATAATTTCATAACACGTACTAAAGAATGGCAAGAAAAAATGTTCAAAACCCATTGTTAGGGAGGATTCAGTTAACTACTATATCTGAATGGTTAGTTATCATACAGGCACGCTGCCGCCGAATATGAAATTTACACATACTCAATGGTCTATAAAAGAGATCCTATGCATTTGTTCTCTATCTGGTTTAGTTTAGTAGGAACAGTCGAATTATAGACTAGTAAACACGATTTTTCGACATCGTTTCGAGATTAATCGTTAATAAATCAGAAACGTCGCAAATTGACATCACACGAATTCAGTGTAATAACATAGGGTATAATTGAATTTTCACTAATAATTAAAATTTATTTATTTACCGAAAATAAAGTATGCATATGCATTTACAAAGGTTAGTTTCACAATTACATTAATTGCTTATAAAATGGAGATGATATTAATTTACGATTCTGGACATTTACCTTGTTCGATCATCTTGTTTGCTAGAATATAAGGTGAAAGTTTTAAAGACAGCTAGTTATTTTAATGCCTTTACTTTAATTTGATTAACGCTCTTTACTTTATCACTTTCTAAAAAAATTATTTTTTCAATATGTTCTTCCGTTACAACCACATATTATGTAGGGTTCATTATTCGTTTCATTTTCCTTTATATTTTTTTAGAGACGTTATTTCTGTTGCTAAATTTTTACCGACACTTGTGCAGGAGTTAACGAAAACAATTTTATTTTCTACATTATGATCAATATTTTACCTTCGACTAGTATTTCATTTAAAACTGATACTGGTTTATTATTTCAGTTAAATTTTCGTTATGAACTCTCCATAGATACTTTGTTTCTTAATTGGATTCATAGATATTTTTCCTACATAATAAGAATTTTCTGATCCATTGATTTAAAATACGACAAATTTTTTAGAATTTACTTTACCAATTTGTGATACAAACATTATGTATATTTGGCACGTCTAAATGAATAATATTTATTTAAGCTAATTCATATGAATTAAAATATAACTCATAAAATCACAAAAAATATAACAGAATAGAAGGGGAAAGAAAAAACAACAAAATTTATCTATTTAGAAATTCATCAACACTAATAAAATGCGTTTGTTATTAGAAGTTTTTTTATCTCGTTTCTAAATGTTGTCTGATAGTTTTAGGAACACGAATAAAATAATACAATTATAGTGCAGTGAGTTTTGAAATGTCGTTGTTTTATGCACTGGGATCACCAACAGATCTTTTTGTCTTGCATTACGTAAATAATTATCTGCGGAGGTGGAGAATGTACACAAGTTAATTCTTGCAAATATCAGACATTTGTAGATATAAATGCTAGGGACTGTAAAAATATTGTATTTTTTAAATTATTTCTTACAGCTTACTTATGAACATCTCCAGGTTAATATATTCAATGACACATGTGCATAAGCTAAAGCATAAGAGACACGCCTGGGAAATTGTATCCTTTAATAATAGGCACCATAAAAACAGCTCCTATTCAATGGCTACCCGTTTTAAATAACATCGCGCCTCCTCAAACCAGGGGATTTTCTGATCTAAAATCGCAGTGCAAAAAACCGCTGCCCAAGGAATCATTACTTTCATATCCACATTTTCCCTCCAAGTCTCTTTAAAGGTAAACTTCTTGAATATATTTGCACTTTAGTATGCGAAAATTTGGTCATAGAATTTTAATAATATTAGGGGCAAATGTTATAAAAAAATTTACAAGAGCTGCAATTTAACAAGCTTCGTTAAGACATCGAAAATGAACTTGGCTAACTTTCAAGTCTGATATATACAAAATCTGTAAAATGTACAGGGGATAGAAATAGAGAAAAGTTTTAGAAACCTTCAAACTTATTAAGCTGCGAATAAAAATTAAAAAAGTTACGAAATTCGGAGGTATCAAAATTTATCATACATGCAAGTTATATAAAAACGTCAGCGTCGAGACGACAAAATGCAAGAAATTGAATTTAGATATCAAAATCAATGAAACGCAAGTTTCACAGAAACGACGCCTTGCGCCTCGGCGTTAAGACGTGAAGATACAAGAATATGAACCTAGGTATCAAAATTTATCAAATTCAGAAGTTTTACCACAACGACGCTAGGCGTCGAGACGTAAGAATGCAGGAACATAAATTTAGATACATATGTTTATCAAATACAGAAGTTATGCAAAAATGACACTGGGCGTCGGTCGGCGTCGAGACGTAAAAATATAAGAACGTATATCTATCAAAATTTACCAAGTACACAAGTTTTACAAAAAAGACGCCAGGCATCGGTCAGCGTCGAGATGTAAAAATGCAAGAATAAGAATCAAGGTATCAAAATTCATCAAATACATGAGTTTTGCGAAAACGACGCTAGGCGCCAGTCGGCGTCGAGACGTAAAAATGCAAGAACATATATAGATTTAGATATAAAAATTTATCAAATATACAAGTTTTACAAAAACGACGCCAGACATTTATCAAATTCAAAATAAAATTTGGATATTTCCAGAAGTATGCGATGTAACAGCGCCGAATGCTTTCGTGTCCAAAAAACAACCGAATTTCCAAACGTTACACAAATCGCTACTGGACTGCCGTATTACCGTTACATCTTCGATTTGTTAAACATTTTCAATGTTAAAAATAAATGCATTGTTTTCTAGCACATACGCCAAAAATGAAGTTCTGGACTCTGACTAGCTTGCTCCACTGATTTTTCCCAATGGCACATCTCCCTTTAACAAAAAAATACATACGTGTACCAAATTTCAAGTGAATATCTCAAGTCTATTACATCAACCCTTTTATTAATGGAGTGGTGGTAGTGAGGGGGTTGAAAAATATTATATAGAAATCTGAGGGCTTAGCTTCTAGTATAGGTACACACCAAATCTCACTCCACACAGCTTGCTTTACTCATTTTCCCCTATTTATCTTTACTTACATCCCCACCCCTTCAACGGAACCATCTCAAAATATAATCTAGTTCCAGATCTCGTTATAATATACAGGGTGTTTCAGTTAAAAGTCCCCAGGCCATTATCTCTAAAATTAATAAAGATATTTTATTTTCGTAAATGGCAGATGATTGATACCAAAGAAAGGTTTAAATAACGGTGATTAGAATTTTTCCTCAACAGCACACAGAGATGGCGCTGCGATGCGAAACTATTTTTTGATGGCTGGAACCTTGAAACTCAAGTCATGTGATTAAACAATAATTTGTGAATAATTTTGATGGTATAGAGAATTTACAAAAAATAAGCCGTTTTGGAGTTACAAGAGTTTCTTTCATTAATGCCAGTACACGTGAATTTTGATAAATCCCTATAATTTATTTATTATTTATTATAGAATATTGGTTACCAAACACTTTTTTTCAAGATAAGGAAAGTGATATAATACACTATCATAAAATTATGTTTACCACTTCCGGCCAAACCGGAACTAACATTATGAACCAATATCCATATGTTCCTACATATTACATTTTTTTTTTCTAATAACGTTTCTAATAAAACGGCTCCCAAAACTTAAAGTAAGTAAGACAACAAAGAAAATACACACTAATTTAGAATGGTAATGAAAAATCTACTCAAGAGATATTAGTAGGCTTTGATTTAATTTTAAGTTTGACAGTTATTAAACAAAGTTTGTAGTTGGTGCATTTCAATCATAGTTTCAAACAGAAATAGTGTACTTAGATACAATTCAAAGCAAATTAATCCAAATAAGGCAATAAAAAAAAATAAATTTAAAAAATGGTTAGATACACCAATAAAGATAAGTTAAATATGATTTTTATATACGGTGAATGCAAAAGAAATTCCCGACAAGCAAAACGATTGTTTTGTTTACGATTTCCAAATAGACCTACACCCGATACAAAAACATTTATCATGCTGTTTAAAAATTTAAGAAGCTGGGGTAGTTTTAAGAAAACTATTCGTAACAGAAATAGGCCAGTTAGAAACGATGAAAATACAGCCTTGGTGTTAAATAGTGTTGTCAACAATCCCCAATGTTCTCTCCGGAAATTGGCATCGGAAACTAATCTGTCGATATCTTCGTGCCATAGAATATTAAAATCAAATAAATACCATCCATACAAATTAAAATTGATCCATCATTTAAGGCCTGGTGATTATGAACGAAGATTACATTTTCTAGCTGAATTTTCAGTTCTTTCTGAAGAATGCCCAGATTTAAAAAAAAATGTGCTCTGGAGCGATGAAAGCCGTTTTCACAACAACGGAGTTGTGAGTAAGCATAACTGCCGATACTGGTCACAAAATAATACTAGATGGATGAGAATGACCCGAAATCAGGTAACTTTTGGAGTTTACGTGTGGTGTGGAATATTAAATTCATATATTATTGGACCATATCTATTCCATGGGACTTTAAATGGAAGAAAATATGAGATATTTTTGAGAAATGTATTGCCAGGATTATTAGAGACTATCCCTCATAACCAGGAGAATATTTGGTTTCACCAAGATGGTGCACCACCCCATAACTCAGTACTAGTCAAAGATTGTCTTAATGAAATGTACCCTCAGAGATGGATTGGTACTAATGGAGTAGTCAGATGGCCAGCACGATCACCTGACTTGACTCCATTAGATTTTTACCTTTTGGGGGTATTTAAAAAGTGTAATGTACATTGAACCCATTGAGGATATGGTCGATTTGTATAATAAAATATATGCAAGTGTTGCTGCTATAAATAGACATAGGTTACAAAAAGTTTGCAATGAAGATTTACTGAAACGGTACAATATGCGTATTCATGAAGAAGGGAGAAATTTTGAACATTTAATATAATAAGTACCTACTAATAAGAAAGAAATTAGTTTAATTTCATTTTTAATAATATTTCGATAGTTTTTAAATGTTTGTTTATAAAACTTTTGTTTACGTTCTTTACTGAATTGTTAATATAAATTTAGCCCATTCTAAATTAGCGTCTATTTTCTTTGTTGTCTTACTTACTTTAAGTTTTGGGAGCCGTTTTATTAGAAGCGTTATTAGAAAAAAAAAATGTAATATGTAGGAACATATGGTTCATCATGTTAGTTCCGGTTTGGCCGGAAGTGATAAACATAATTTTATGATAGTGTATTATATCACTTTCCTTATCTTGAAAAAAAGTGTTTGGTAACCAATATTCTATAATAAATAATAAATAAATTATAGGGATTTATCAAAATTCACGTGTACTGGCATTAATGAAAGAAACACATGTAACTCCAAAACGGCTTGTTTTTTGTAAATTCTCTATACCATCAAAATTATTCACAAATTATTGTTTAATCACATGACTTATGTTTCAAGGTTCCAGCCATCAAAAAATAGTTTTGCATCGCAGCGCCATCTCTGTGTGCTGTTGAGGAAAAATTCTAATCACCGTTATTTAAATCTTCTTTGGTATCAATCATCTGCCATTTACAAAAATAAAATATCTTTATTAGTTTTAAAGATATTGGCCTGGGGACTTTTAAGTGAAACACCCTGTATACGTGTACCAAATTTCAATTGAATATCTCAATTTTATTTTATCAACCCCTTCAATAATGGAGTAGGGGTGGTGGGGGTTGAAAAATATTATTAGAAAATCTGAGGCCTTGGTTTCTAGTACATACACCGAATTTCAAGTGTCTGTACTCTTACCAGCTTGCTTTACTTATTTTCCAATATTTATTCCTATTTAACCCCCCACCTTTCAACGGAATCGTTATATAGTCTAATTCCAGACGTCGTTATATTACATACGTGTATCAAATTTCGAGTGAATATTTCAATTTTATTTTATTAAGCCTTTTAAAAATGGAGTAGGGGTGCTGGGAGGGTTGAAAAATATTATAAAAAAATCTGAGGCCTTCGCTTTTAGTACATACATCGAATTTCAAGTGTCTGTACTCTTACCACCTTGCTTTACATATTTCCTCCTATTTACCCCTATTTAACCCCCAACCCTCCAAGGGAATAATCCCAAGATATAATCTAGTTCCTGATGTCATTTTAATATATACGAATGCCAAATACCAAGTGAATATTTCAATTTTATTTTATCAACCCCTTTAATAACGAAGTGGGGGTGGTGGGGGGACGGCAAAAGTTATAAAACATTTTGAGGCCTTGGCTTCTAGTACATACACCTAATTTCAAGTTTCTGTACTCTTACCAGCTAGCTTTACTTATTTCCCCCTATTTCACACCTATTTACCTCCCAACCCTCTACCGGATATGTTCAAAAAACAATCCAGTTCCAGATCTCGTTATAATATATACGTATACAGATCAATATCCTAAACCGTTCCGGAGAAAACGAGCGGACGAAATATTTACAGACAGCCCGACAGACATACATTTTTTTCTTCGCTCCTTAAAATCTCGACGTTTTATGACATTCTAAACATACTTCAAGTAAAAAAATAATAAATTCGTTTTTACGATTACTGTACTTCCAATCCACCACATGGATGTGGAAGGAAAATGCGCAGAAGGGAATGGTGCAACCTAAACAGAATTTGTACAGGTCACGGAGTATGTAAAAAAACCTATTCACATGGGAATAGCTAACAGTCCCTGGTGTGGCAGTTGTATCACTAAAGAGCAAACAATTTCTGACAGCACTAGAATGACATGATACTCGCTTCGCCGGATCATTACAAAAACGGCACAATCTCACACCTGACGCACAGGATTGGCTCAAGAAAACACTTGCGGTTGTGACATATACCTAGTTTTATTTTTAGTTAATTATCATAATTCTCTGTTTTGCATTTATATACTAATATTCTATACATCGGTATTTCATACATTACAGTGTTGCTAAACTAAATTATGTAATAAGCATTGTGTACGTTCATACGAATAATGATAATAATATGTAGGTGCCATGGAATTTTGTTAATTCGATAAAAGATTAAATTGTTAAACAAGTTCCTATTGGAAGCTGGAGCTAATATTTCATGACGTAGGTTTCATCCGAAAATTATCCGAATCTGACATCTCTAATTTGCCTGGTCTATTATCAGAGAGTGAGAGAGAAATCTTTCTGTGCTAGTTGAAAAATTATGTTAAAATTGTTAATTTCATGATTTGCCAAGCTATTACAACGGTTATCACATTCATGTTTATATATATTTCAATATATGGCGAATGCGCCGAGATCAAAGTATTGATTTTTATCCAGTAGTTTTCTCAAGAGTAAAGACTACAATAGTTGCATTAAGTCATAAGAATCCACTTGCAGTAGCGAGTTGAGAAAGTTCTGTACCCAAAATTCGTTTGAGCATCATGCTATCGCACCTGTTTGATAGGAAATTAACGTAGTATAGAATTGTTCATAAGCAATTAAATAGAATTGAGGAAATGAATATATTACTAGCAAAAATACTCGTAATTATTTCAAACTCTTACTAAAGACTCATCATAGATAAGTACAAAAACATATATCCTTCTAAACAAAATACTTTGCTGGCTACATGCCACGAACAACATTGAATTATAAGAAAGAAATATGCATATTACGTACAGATAACTGTCACAATAATGTTAGTTTTAATTCAATGTTGTTCGTGGCATGTAGCCAGCAAAGTATTTTGTTTAGAAGGATATATGTTTTTGTACTTATCTATGATGAGTCTTTAGTAAGAGTTTGAAATAATTACGAGTATTTTTGCTAGTAATATATTCATTTCCTCAATTCTATTTTAGATTACTCTTACATTGTAGGGAATTTGCATTTGCATTTGATTATGTTTTATGATTATACCTGTATTGGTAATTCTCCGAAATCTGTTTTGGATTATCCTGTTCGTTAGAACCATAAATAATTATTGCATAAATACGTATTACCTGGTAAGTGACTGTTTAGTTCATTTTCAACTTTGAAAGAAGTAGCACTGAAGAAGTATCCTTGTGTAGGATACAGAAACACGTGTCTGTGAAAGTTTTTAAAGTTTTTGATAAGTGTTTTTGTCTTTAGTTGTTTTTTGGTTTTGTTGAACAGGATAATTTAAAATTAAAACTAACATTATTGTGACAGTTATCTGTACGTAATGTGCATATTTCTTTCTTATAATTCAATGTTGTTCATGGCATGTAGCCAGCAAAGTATTTTGTTTAGAAGGATATATGTTTTTGTACTTATCTATGATGAGTCTTTAGTAAGAGTTTGAAATAATTACGACTATTTTTGCTGGTAATATATTCATTTCCGCAATTAAAATTTCATTGTTTTTAAATGTTTTGTTTCTGAGGGGCATTGAAATTATCAACGGCGCATTATCGTCGCATATTAAGTAAGAGTCACCAATATTACAGAGTTGCAAATGTTTCAAACAATAGGTTTGTTCATTTGTGTTCATTTAAAGCACCTTCAAGCAGTTAAATAAAGAAGAGTGCTATCACAAGTAACGTGAGTGTGAGAGAGATAACGTGCTTCAAAGTTGCTATAAATCAACACAAATGAACAAAGTCTATGATGCATTAGATTCATATTATTATTGAACTCCGTTGGCTTGAATCTAAGTGGAAAACATTACTGGAGAAAAATGTTTACATTTCCACAGTAACGAAAGTTTAATATGAATCTCATGAACGTGAACAATTAGCAGTTTCAGCTGCCACCTGAAAAGTGCGTTGACTAAGATATGTGCCAAAGTTCGTTAAATTTACAAAATATTCAATTCTTATTATTTACGTTTACGTTTATAGTGAAATGGTTTTAAATGCTGAAACATTAATTTTGACTTACACTGGATACTTATAATACTGAAAAATGCGATTTCGCTTTCCAGATTTTGATAGTGAAAAAACTATTGTATTCTTTATCATAACTATATTAGGTACTTACGTATGTCAAAAGCATCAACCATTTCATGGCAGCAGGTCAGCAATACGACAACTCGCAAGAGATGGAATCGTAGACCATAATTTGAATACCACATCTTGCACCGGTGTGGTCACATCGACCTGCAACAAAACATAACTCGACTTTAGCTAGAGCACGTAAATCGGTCAGCGATATTTCTGTAGCCGCTCCGTAAGTTCGGCTATAAGGATATTATTTATACTATTTTAAAACTTGAAAGTACGATTAAGTTGAGCAAATAATGGAACTTTATTTGCCACAATTTGAAATTTAAATTTGTATCAAATAGTTTGCTTTACTTTCATATGCAAAATTATGAACGTAAACATTCAATACTGAAATTATAATCGGCATTATAGCTCAGCCGGTAAAACGTGTTAGTGTCAAGCGTGCTGAGTCAGACAGTCTATCATGTACTGGGTTCGATTTCCAGCTCTAACACAGGCAATGCCGGTTTATAATGGATCTTATCTGTGTTTTTTTCAAACCTGTAACTTCCTTCCGGATAACCTAATCTTTGAATTTGGATGTTCTCTACTATGTGTATAATATGTTTGTTTATGTTAAGTGTAAGCAGCCACATAGACAAAAATAACTTAAAAAGTAGCTAGGGTTGATAATTTAATGGCCAAGGCGCTTAAGTCAATTGTTGAAAATGGAGAGGGAATCTCTCACATACAATACCAAAGGATATACAAGACAGGAATATTTCAAATCGTTTTGAACCCAAAGTTTATCACAAGTAGGATACGCGATACCCAATGGATTGTCCTAAAAAGTCTTTATCAGCTGTTTGTGAGTATTCTTACTACAGTGGAAATTACTATAATAAATATCAAGTTCATTTGCATTCATCATGACCTGGTGACAGTTTAGCAATACCAGGAACTAACCTAGTATTGCTAAACTATCACCATTTACGTTATATGATGAGCATCACTGTCAACAGCTGCTTTTACGATAATTTAGATGACATTCAAGACCACTTTCAGGACATGCATTTTTTCGTTGTCGAAAAGTCACTTACAGAACAGTATTTAATAGATTTATAAATATAATGCATTTCTTCAAGTTTATTAAAATGTTTAAATTGTGTTACCAAAATCAGGAGTAGAAATAGGACTGTTTTCCCAACCAACATTTATTGTCAAGTTTACGTTAATTCGTCCTACTAATAGGTCAGAATTTCGGTTTGACTAATTTGGTGATAGGCATTTTTACCTAAAAGTAACCACAAGTTTACCAATATGGGGAAAAAATTAAAGTAAATCTGAAGTAAAAATTAGGCAAGCTAGGACATTTTGTTCAAGATCTCAAAGACATTTAAAGGTAACATAACCCTGTCAGTAAGTCAAGTTGTGGTAATTTTAATGTAATTACTCTTTATTTATTACTTAAATAATAGCTATTTACCCATACCACAAAAACAATTAAGAGAAGGGGAACTAGAATTGCAGGTTGGTTAATAACTACAGAATGACCAACATGACGCCCATGTTTTACGTTATAAGTTGTACATGATTTATCGATGATAGAAATATACTATTGGCAGGGGACACATGAGTGGATTTAATCAAATTATATTTGGAATGGTATCTCTCACCGTGTTTGGAAGAAAATTAATTGCGAATTAAAATTTACTGTAAATATAACTATTGTATTCCTAAAAAAAGTGTGCGCTCTTAAAATAAATACAAATGAAATAAAAATTAAAAATGTCATTTTTTTTAAATCTTTTAAAACTGTGGTAATTGTCTAACAATATGTCCAACTGATTTCTGGAAATCAAAATATGATTTACTGAAGTAACTGCAAGTATATTTTGCAAAACAATCAATTTAAATATCAACTTCAAAACGGTGTGCCATTATCTTTCAAAATGGCGAACGAATATTTTTCAAGTTAAATATGGAGTCTTTTACATGTTAAACTTGAAAGTCTAATTGTCCTCGAATATAAACCTATAAAACAAGTTTTCTTAGACCGAAGGCGATATAACCAATATTTTCGATTTTGAGGTCCACATTTCCTATTTAAATAATATAGACTGTAAAGTGTGATAAAATAGGTCAATTTGCTCTACACTGTTGACTATTAGGTCCAATGTCCCAGTTTAGTAATTGACGTGACCTAGTGGTGATTGTTTTATAATGGCGTATTTTAAATTCGTCGCGGTGTTATGAAATACACTATAGTTATCATCATGAAATACACTATAGTTATCACAAAAATCTGTTTGATTGATTTCAGTTAATTGATTATTGATTTTAATAAAAGTAGTCCCAGATGCCACAGTTATCACATCAGATTTTGTATTTGTCACTTGACATCTTCTCTTGAGTGTCTTGTCATTATTATTTCCTCCTATTTTCTTTATAACCCTATAATAATTTGTGGAATATCGGTAAGGCTTGAATCAATTTTTGTTCTCCATATTTTGTTTTTAATGTTTACTGTACAATATAACATGGCGTCACTCTACAACAACCGATACCTAGTGCCTAACTGATGAAGTTTGTGGTTTAGCTCGCCTTTGAAGACTAAACAAGGCCAAAATGCTTTTTGGTATATTTTTACTGGTAATTTCGACTTTGTCTATTGTCGTTATTTCCAACAGGTCAATACCCATGGTAGTTTTGACTCTATGGTTACTGAATGGTAACTATTTTGACAGATGTTTTCTAAAATATTACTTCACCTTTTTTTGAATTTGGTATGGTTAGAATTAAGTCATTTGCAACCTATTAAATGACTTATTATGTGTATGACTAAGAGGTAATTTTGAAATCAATTTGTGGTAAATTCGTACCTTGCAGTTTTTAGGTAAAATTTATGTTAATTTGACTGTCAAAATAACGAAATGTGTCTATGAACTTTGAGGGTATTTTTGAGGTAGGTTTTAGGTAATTTCTAACTCGGCAGAGTTACTTACAAGATCAGTGGGTCATGAACACATCTTCTGAGTAAAAAACAAGTGCTTTACAACCTAAGCAACGAATTTCAGGATATTATTACTTTATAGTAAGTGATTAAAACGAAATTAAGTAATTCTTGACCTCGTATAATTATTCTGCCTATGCGGTTGGTCTATTTTGCTTGCTTGCTAGTTGGGTTACTAGAGACAAAATGTTAGTACCGAATGCCACCCTAAGGTGGACATTGTTTTACTAATAACATAGTGTTAGTACCGAAAAGCCACCACAGCTGTCGGTACCGAGCTATCCACTAGCTATCTGTAGTACCATTAGTTCGCGATCACAGTGTGTTCAATTATGTGGTTTTCTCGTCGAAATGTGTGAAGAATTACAGTGGACACCACCCGAATTAGTGAAAGTTGCCAGTTCTGCTGTAGAACATTCTATTCCTACGAAGTTTCCCAAGGTTTATGAATTTTCATAGGAACCACTAATAAAATGGACTCAAGAATAAAATGTTCGCAATTATTCCGAAAATATACAACACTGTAGTTTTAACAAGAAAATTTTAATATATAAATGTTTGCATTTTAATATGCTTGAAGAAACAATAATATATATTACACGGAGCAGGACGCATTTTTTCGTGTCTCGCGAGTTCCAAATCCTTGGCTCAAGACAAAAATAGAATACATTCTACTCCTACTAATATAATATACTACCTATTGTTGTAAGTCAAGTCTAATGACTTTAAAAATGTAATCAGTTTGACAATTCTAGGTAAGGCAGGAAGAAACTTTCACACTACTACAAAAGGTTAAGTGAGAAAAAACATATATGCCAGTGTACCTATCGCAGAAATTTTTTGTGTTAACGACTCCGATATTTCTTTATATTCAAATCAGACACAATAACATGCATTGATTAATGATGTGCGTTCACATAATTTTTGACGGTTCTCGCCAAACTATTGAATTATAAATTAAGTTTTAAGGGCCACAATAAAATAATAATTATTCCTGGCAAGTAAAGCAATGCTAACGTTTGCCAAATGTAGGACGTTCATATTTTTAGAACGAATACAACAAAAGTACCTGTCTGTCTTTCGCATAAATAAATTGATTGAGAAGTAAATAGTATATTCAAGCGCTCTTCCAAAAATAGACTTAAATAGTCTATTAGGGAATCGCTCGACTTAGGTTTGATGGATATAAATTGGACGAGTTTTTACTATTACATTTTTTTCAGACACAATGGAGTTTGGCTTATGAACAGTTTATTACAAAGTTCCACTTCACATAATTGAATACCTTTACTTTACACTTTAAAAAAGAGATATCGATTCACTTTCTTTGAAGGTCGCCAACATAAATACATATTTCTAAAACTAAAGCATACGACGTAACGAAATTTCTGTACTACCAATTAATGTATAGGTTATCCAGTGTCATTTTAAAATTCATAAAAAAGACCACCAAAGGAATAATTTTTAGAACCACTTTTAATTATTATAAATATGACTTTACAACTTTATATTCATTGATAGGCATGACGTAAATTATTAATTTATGATGAATAATGTTAATTTAATGAACAACTTCATAAATGACTCAATAAAAGTAAATAAATATCGTTTATCCTACGGTTATTCTACCGGCAATTATATGGATAAATAGGCAGCGTGCTTGTAATGGTGAGCCAGGTAAACAATCGTCTAATTTCGTTTGAGGTTAACGCATAACATGTCTGGTGCACTATAGCACATTCTGTCACAAATTGGCTTTGTAATGACATCCTGTTAGTCACGCTTTAGACTGAATTTCCAAATTAATAATAGAAATACTATAAAATAGTAAGGTAAGGATATGCAATCTAATAGTATTCTATGTGAAAATGGATAGTTGGGGTCGTGCGGCACTTTTCTATTCAGTAACATAGAATAGAATAATTTTCCTTTTAGTATAATATAATACAATAATTTTACGGCTTTAATTGAAAAATAAATGCAAACATAGTTTTTTAAATTGGGTGCATTAATTACAGAGGAAATTAATTTTGAAAATGTAAAATTTCGTTAATCTCTTGTAAACTGAGTTGAGGTATTCTTTGCTAAGTTATTATTGGTTTTGAAGAAAAGTAGTGATCTATGTTTTTTTTTAAATTTTAATAGTAAATTGTACCAACCAAGTTTTTAAAAGTAGGTAGTTAGAAATTAGTAATAAAAATCTAAATAAATATCACAGTTTACTGTGTCTTAAAAACCATCAAGTGGGGCATAGAATATTTTCATTTCCAATAAGTGTCACTTCATTCTAAGTTACTCACATGCATTGATATATTTAATAAGATTTTTTATTTATTCGGTGTTGTGCAAATGGTTTATATTGCAGGCATTTATTACAAGCATAGATAGAATAAGATTTCTTTATTTACTTAACTTTATTACGGCTCAGTTATCCGAAACTCACAGAATAGATATTCCAATAATGATTGGATGCAGTAACAAAACAATAACTCAAAGGGAGGGCTGTGAAATAGAAAACAAATCTCATGCAACTGGACTAAAAAATATTCATTAATCAAAAATCCCCGTTTTGATGAAGAAAAACAATTAAATGATTGAAGAAAATCTACATGAACCAACTAAACAACTTGCTGTCAACAATGATGTGAGTATATCATTGATTTTGTGAGTCCTAGAAACGAAAACATGCCATCCTTATTAGGTTAAGTTGGTTTAGCTGTTAAATGAGGATGAACCTGATCGAAGTAAAACATTCTGGGAATTAATTATGAACAGAACGCAAGCAGATTTGCAGTTGCAATTGTTTTTTCTGAAGCCATATTTCAGTTAAACGGTGAACAGCCAGAACTGTCCATATGAGATAATTCTCATTGGATGTCGGAGTCTTACACACAATTTATTCAAAAAGCAAACATTTGGGCTGGTATCATAAATATTCAAATTATTGGCCCTTATTTTTTTTAAGGCACACTTCACGGTGAAGATTATCTATAGTTTTTTACGAACTTGTTAGCGCTTATATTATGACTACTTTATCCTGATGCTAATCATTCAAATGAAATAGATAGTTATATTTAGTACCAATGTGGTGGAGCTCCACCCCATTGTCCATGTACTGTGAGAACATATTTAAAAGAAGTTTTCCCTAATTAGTGGATTGGACGACGTGGAACTAATGAATGGCCACCTCGGTCGACCGATTTGACCCCTCTCGATTACTTTTTAAGGGGCTGTTTAAAATAAAAGTGTATGGTAATCGACCAGGCAAAGTTCCATATTTAAAAAATATGTTAACCGAAGAAATAAGCCCTGGAGTCATACAAAATGCTATCCAAAAATTCAAAATCCGCCTTGCTTACTATTAAGAAGCGATTGGCGGTTACTTTGAACCGATTTATATATGTATATAATTTAATTATAAAATAAATTAGAAATACATTAAAATAAATTGAAAATGCATTCTTAATATATCTGTGACCCTGTGCTTCATTTTATATGAAGGGATGAGGTACAAATTTGTATTGAAAACTTAAAGCAACCGTAGATCAGTTTGAACTTTTCTTCTAAACTAACAATTTAACAAAGAATACCTCAACCGAGTTTAAAACACATCAACAAAATTTTTTATTTTGAAAATTAATTTTCTCAATAATTAATGCATCGAATTTAAAAAACTTTATACCGCTGAATGAGGAATCAACATCTCTTTAGAACGAGGTACTCTATTTCTAATTTTAAATTTTGATGAGACTAGTCATAATTTAGAGGGATTGAACACAGGGGATAGCAATATCAGGCTCAGAAATGGCAATTTTAAATTATGGCTAGACATATTTCCGGATTCTTCCTAAATTCATACACTTGAAATGAATTTATTCCAGTCATATCGAACTATCTATTTCTGAAACTTCCTCTGTAGCTTTCGAGTTCATTACCATTGTATAGACATATGACCATTATGGTATTTTTTTTAATTCGTCGTATCGATTTTTAATTTTTGACACCAGATTCAGTATCAGCTATTTCGAAAGTATCAGAAATCATCAATTTTAATGCAATTTCGACTAATATATTTTGTCCTATTATAAGTGCCCCCTTTTTGGTAAAATATGATTATTGTGAATCGAAAACTAAGTTTTAATTAAAATCACTGTCGCATTTGTTCAGTTTTCAATATGCCGGTAATATAATAAACCGTATTAAATTAAATGTTTATTATTGTAAGTAGTGAAAAAAAGAGAAAGTTAAAACACCTCCCTCCACTTTTCTAGTACCCCCTCCACTTTTTTCTAAGCCACACCCCCCATCCCCTCCACTTTTTTAAGCTACGCCTCGCCCCACCTCCACCCCCACCATAATTTAGACCCTCCACCATAATTCGGGAACCCCCCGCCACGTCGCAGGAGGGTGAAAATAGGGGCGGGGTGTGGCTAATAAATGTGTGGGGGGGCGGCTTAGAAAAAGTGGAGGGGGTACTAAAAAGTGGATGGAGGTGTTTTAGCTTTCTCATTTTTTCACTAATAATGTACCATTAATTAGTCTTCGATTGTATGTTAATATTTGTTTAGGTTATTATTGCTGAGGACACCTGGAAGAAAATTTCCATGGTTAAGGCCGAGGCAAGAAACGAGGAGTGGGTGGCACTACACCAAATAAACGGAATGGGACCCGACAGCTTTCGGAAGCTAGTGGAAACTGTTTGCCATAATTCTGACACGAAGGTAGCGATCTACACGGGCAAGCAAACCCGAGCCACAGATAGACCGAACAGAAGAACGAGGAACACGTACGCATTAATAGTAGAACAGCAAGGTAAACAATATAAAGAAGTGCTTTCTAGCGTGAAGGGCAGCATCCAGGGGAACGCCGCCATTGACTCCATCAGAGGAATGAAAAGTACCAAGGAAGGGAAACTGCTGATAACCCTGGATAAAAACGAAGAGGCCCTGGATGCCATACAGAAGGCAATCCAGGTGCCCAACGAAAGCATTAGTCTACGGACAATAGGCATGGATGCTTACATGGAAACACTCCACATCAGGGGTATCGATGCCAATACGGACCGTGCCGAAGTCATCCGGGCACTAGAAACGAAGGTCGGAAAACTTGACGCAAAGCAGTACAAACTAAGCAAACTCCGCTCTAACGCTAGGGATACGCAAGCGATCACCCTGCGTATCAAAAAAGACGACGCATCAAAGTTGCTCGCTGACAAAAGCATCAGGATAGGGTTTGTCAAATGATCAATCGAAAAGAGGATGGCGGTGGCCAGATGCCACAAATGCTGGGCATACGACCATACAGCCGCGAACTGCAAGGGTCCGGACAGGGCCAAATCGTGCTACAAATGCGGGGAAGAGGGACACATCTCCAAGAATTGCACCAATGATGAAAGTTGTCCCTTGTGCGTAGAGCAGGGACATAAGGCCGGAGACGGTAAATGTCCCGCGTTCAGACGAGCGCTAACGCAAGCACGGAAAAGCAAGAGGCCCTTTCGTAACACCGATGGGGCCACCAGCGGCAGACCACGCACTGACAGCCATGCCGGAAAAGATGACCTGCTTCCTGCAGGTCAATCTAAATAGGAGTAGGGAAGCCCAGGACCTCCTCTACTACTCTAAGGAGGTCCATAAGGCCGACGTACTCCTAGTCACGGAGCCCAACAAGAAACATGTCAAAGACAAGACCGAGTGGCTCAAGGACCCGCGAACGGACGCTGCCATCAGAATATATAATAAAAATGCCAGTAATCCCGGAAGCGTCGATGGTGCACTATCGATGGCATAGGCCTACTTTCTTGCTACATAACACCGAATTGTGTGATCGCGGACTTTGAGAATTTTCTCGACGCACTGACGGGCGTCATCAGAACATTAGGGCACAATCAGGGCGTTGTAGTCACAGGTGACTTCAACGCCAAAAACCCACTGTGGGGCTCCGCCTCACGCGATGCCAGGGGACAGATACTCGCAGAATGGCTGGCCGGGCATGATTATGTAGTTGTAAACGTTGGCAACAAAGCCACATTCAGCAGAAGAGATCAGGAGAGCGTCATCGATGTGACGTTCGCGAATGCCGAAATGGCGGACCGTATCCGAAATTGGCGCGTGCTCGATGATGAAACCTTGAGCGATCACCACCTGATCGCATTTGAGATACCTGAATACTCTCCTGAATACGGGTCACCACGGGATCTTGCCAACGTGGCACGCAGATGGCGCTACAACCCCGGCAGGGAACAGGAGGTCGTTGCGAGGCTACAAGAGGAACTCGGCCAACTTCGGGGCCCCAATACAGACGAACTGATTAGCGCACTCACTAATGTCTGCAGAACCACCCTGCCCGCGACGGCTCACAGGCGCGGTAAACCTGTCTATTGGTGGAATCGTGAGATCGCGACGCTCCGCTGCAACTGCCTCAGGCAGAAGCGACTCCTGACCAGAATTAAGGCCACACCGTTTCCTAACAACACGTTACTGGCAAACAGCTATACCGCCTATCGTGACGCCAGAAAGGATCTCCGAACCGGCATCAAGGCGTCCAAGCGCAGATGCTGGGAGGAGATAATCAAGGATGTAGATAACGACATCTGGGGTGCCGGCTACCAGATCGTATGTGAAAGAACGGGCGTCCGCGCGCCACTCATACTAAGCAGCGAGCAGAAACTAGAATATGCGGAGGCACTGTTTCCTCAAAGGGAACCGACCATCTGGGTCAGGTCCCACTGGGAGCCCCCACCACCACCAGTCACATCGGAAGAGGTAGCAACTGCCGCAGCCAGGATTAAGCCAAAGAAGGCACCGGGGATAGACGGTATACCCCCTGAGATCGTCATATTTGCGGCCAACCTACATATAAGGCAATTCGCGGAAGTCTACAATGAAATAGTAATTTCTGGCGAAATCCCACGAAGGTGGAAACAAGCCAAGCTTGTCCTGGTCCCAAAGCCAGGCAAACCGCTGGGCACGACGCCTAGACCTATATGCCTGATAGATTCGGCCGCGAAATTATTGGAACGTATAATCGCAACACGCATTACCTGTGAACTGGACTCGAGAGGGGGGCTCTCAGAGAGCCAGTACGGGTTCAAAGAAGGCAGCTCCACGGTGGACGCGGTCCTCGAGGTCGCACGCATCGCGCGATCAGCAAATGCCGGCAACTGGCGCCACAGAGAGATTTGTCTTGCTGTGGCGCTGGATGTAAAAAATGCATTCAACACGGCTCCCTGGGGGCCGATTGTTGATGCTCTGACAAGAAGAGGAATATCCGCATACCTGGTCCAACTAGTAAAGGGTGACCTTACGGATAGGACGCTGCTCGTCGACGAGAGCACCAGGGATGTCACGTGCGGTGTTCCTCAGGGGTCGGTTCTTGGACCACTCCTGTGGAACATCCTATACGATGGCATCCTCGAAATGGAGTCCCCCAACATTGACAGGAATTGTCGCCTCGTTGCCTTCGCCGACGACCTCATCGTCGTCGTAATAGGCACAACCGAAGAGCATGTTACCGCGAAGGCCGCAGCAGTCATTGCTGACGTAAACAACTGGATGACTAACCACAACCTGGAAATTGCCCCGGAGAAATCCGAGGTAATCGCGCTTACGGGGCGGAAACGTGTCAAGGAAATGAGGGTAAACATCCTTGGACAAGACGTCGCGGCCAAGTCTGTAATTAAATATCTTGGAGTCTTTATTGACCGGGGACTGACGTGGAATAACCACATCGACTATGCTGCCAGCAAAGCAGATAGTGCGATAATGGCCCTCCGCAAGCTTATGCCGAGGGTCAGGGGACCGAGTACTAGTGCTCGAAGGCTCTTGGGCTCCGTGGCGATGTCTGTCCTACTATACGCTGCCCCCGCGTGGGCTGACGCCCTTAAGACAGCCAGAAACCGGCAACGCCTCCTTCGCTCACAACGTCTAGTCTTAATCAGAGTTAGCTGCGCCTATCGTACGGTATCCACATCGGCCCTTCAGGTAATTTCTGCGGTGCCACCCGCAGACTTACTCGTAAAAGAACGCGGATACAACCATGGCACCGACAAATATGCGAAGGCCATAAATAGAAGCCACATGATGGACCGATGGCAGGAGCGGTGGGACAGCTCAACAGACGGTAGATGGACACATCGGCTTATCCCCAATGTGCGAGTCTGGACCGCTTGCAAGCACTGCGACCTCAACTACTACCTGACCCAGGTGCTGACGGGCCATGGTAACTTTGGTAGTTACCTACAGCGAATTGGTAAAAAAGTGAACGACACGTGTGGATACTGTGGATACTCGCCGGACTCCCCGGAGCACACTGTGTTCCAATGCCCAAGGTGGAAAGAAATCAGAAACAACGCCAGCAGAGGCATAGGCCAGGAAATTACTGTCTATAGCTTCACTATAAACATGCTCGCCACTGCCGAGAAGTGGGCAACTATCTCCAACATGTGCTGCGCCATAATGAAGACGAAAGACGATGACGAAAGTACGACCAACACATAGAACACCATGCCTCCGAAGCAATGTTCACACAGTTCCGGAGAGGAAGAGGGGGGTTTTTTAGTGGGTAAAAATCCCACATATCCCAGCACGCCCGACCAACAGTGCAGAGAACCTTTTGAAGGTTTTTCCTCTCAAAAAAAAAAAAAGGTTGTTATTGCTGTGTACAGTAAGTTACGCCATTAAAAATTTTTAGCTACTCGGGAGACAGTTTCGTTAGGTTTTTTTAGCTTATAACTGCAAGTTATATAAACTAAACAAAAAAATGTTTTGCTTCTCTCCACAGCCCTACATATAGAAATGAATACCAAAATTAATATCCGGAAATAAAAAATATGGTTGTATAGAAGAAAAATTGTAAGAAATATTTGAGTTTCGATGGACTCGATCTGAAGTGGCGAACTTAACCTAAAGATTTGAAGAAGTTGAAAAAAACAGTTTTTCATATATAAGAAAAAAAACTATGACTCTAATCGAAAACAGTTGAATGAGAAAGTTTTAGATGCTAACAAGATCTCTTGATTGCTATTTTTTAAGTATACATTGCTATAATACTTTTCGAGATATATCGAAAAAACCATATAAAATCGGCGTCTCTGGTATTTCCTGTGTCTTTTTCAAATTGACGTTTAAATACTTACTGTCAACCGCAAGTATAGCTAATGGTAGGCCGAAGAAGCATGTTTTTGAAAAATTTAAGAATATCTTTTGGTTTTCGAGATATATCGATTTTCCTAGACGTAAAATGAGGTGTAGTGGTGGAGGAGCAAAGCATGCATTGAATTAATAATAATAATAATAATTGAAAATTAATGAAACGTCCCTAAAAATAGAACAGAAACAGTGTCGGTATTAGTGCACTATAGCTGGAAGGTCGTAAAATATACTACCTGCGACCCGCCCCTTCTCTTCAAGTGTATGAAAAGCAACATGGGCAATATAAACAGCCAGCCAGCCAGATGTGAATGAAGGGAGATGAGTTATTGTTTGTTTGTTTATTGTAGCATTAGCATTGGTTTATTTATTTATCTCTTTCACCGTAAATGGATATTTATCTATGGAGCGGTTAATAAATAAAAACAAACAAAATAAAATAAAAAATATAAGCTGCCAGATTCAGAAACAGAAAACTTAGAAGAAGAAAAATAAGAAGATGACGATAGATGGAAACTTAAAAGAAGTATGGAAACTGGAAAGAAGCATCTCGCAAACGCCCGCACACCCCGATGATGACAAATGGAAACTTAATAGAAGCATGGAAACTTAAAAGAAACATCTCACAAACACCTACACTTCCCATCCTATATTCCCACTCCATGTGTCATGCGGCTCTCACTGCTGACAACAAGCATGTCCAATGTCCAATCTGGCATATGCAGCCGGTCCGGAGGTATATAAAACATCCGAAATTTAGTTCCGGCACGCGGTTTGGCCGTCCGTTGGGCGTGTTCGACGGACGACCAAGCTGCGTGTTGGAACGAACCTCCATGGATGCCCGGAATCGGCAGCAATACCCACCTTACGCTGGCAAATCAATCAACCAATCAATCAAAAGAGGTTTTCCAAAATTGGCTGGTCTTGCTCAACGGAGAGCTCTACAGTAACAATCTTGGTCTCATTTTTTTATAAGGAGTTGTACTATTATACTTTAAAAGAATTGGAACGGTTTTATCAATTTTAAGAGTAAATAAATTGCTTTAAAATAATTGCATTTTATAGATTGATTTTTTTAAAACAATTTGGCCAATTTTAAATTCTTCTGGGCCCCAGAAAGTCATACGACAAAGACTTTTTTTTGTCAATTCGTTAAAAATTGTCAGTAATCGATTCCCGTATGTCATTTCAGTAAACTTACTAAAAAAAAAACTTAACCTAAAAAATGCAATTATTTTAAAACCATTCATTTACCCTCAAAAATAATAAAACCGCTACAATTCTTTTACAGCATGGCAGGACAACTCTTTATAAAGAAAATGAGCCCAAGATCGTTACTGTAGAACCCTCCGAGGGTTGAGCAAGACTAGCCGATTTTCGTGAACGTCTCATTTGCGAAATATCGACATATCTCGAATATTAAAAGATATTTAAATTTTTTTTTTAAACTTGCTTTTCCAGCTTGCCGTAAGCTACACTTACGGTTGACAGTAAGTATTTAAACGTAAATTTGAAGAAGATACAGGGAAAACAAGAAAAGCCGATTTCTACGGTTTTTTCGATATATCTCGAAAAGTGTTATCAAAAAATAGTAAATGGAAGATCTTTTTAGCACCTACAACTTTCTCATTCAACTTTTTTTTGTTATTTACGAAAATTATTGTTCTTTTTTTCTTAAATTTATTAGGTTAAGTTTGCCACTTCAGATCGAGGCCATCGAAACACAAATCTTTCTTAGAATTTTTCCTTCAACACAACCATATTTTTTGTTCTGGGATTAATTTTGTTAAATTTATCATTAAATCATGACAAATTGATTGGGCTACTAGGTAAACGAGCAAACACTGCAACCGCCCAGTGGCGTAGCTATGTACGGGAAATTCGGACAGTTACCCAGGGCTTCAGGCATTTATGTCTTCTTTGAGAATTTTTATAATGTTTCTGTTTATTTAGAAGTAAATTTCATTATTTCTTCTGTTTTATTTTTGCATATTACTATTGTCTATAGGAGCTCCAAAATGCATGTCTCCCCAAAGTCCCATGTAGCCTACCTACGCCGCTGTACAACCCTTAGTGAAGACATGCCTATATACTAGTACATTTTCACAGTAATGAAACATATTCTTTAGAGATTTTGCAAACAGCGGAAAAAAACTATCTATGAGAACTAAAGGAAAAACTATATGTAAAAAATATTAATGAAATCTTTGCATTATTTCGATAACCTGACTTCTGGTTATGCTAGCAAATCAAAATCCTAAAACAAATTTGTCCAATTTCTTATATGACATTCTAATTATAGCATCCAACATAGTCCCCACGGCTAAGCAGATTAAACTAGTATCTGCATGATCCCCTACGGTATGATGATTCAGTTAAAAATGAGAACACAGGCCTAAATTGAATTTATTTATCTACCTTGTCTTCAAAATTTTTTGATTCTAATGGATTACATTTTCTTATTCATGAATATTGCCTTGGGTCTGCATGAAACATCGTTATGAGTGCCTTTCTGCTGATCTCAGAATTAGGGCGAAAAGCGTTTCAAAGGCCAAGCATTTCCAAGAAACCGAATGAGAGATTTTATGAAAATGTACTCCATTAAAATGAAATAATTTTTAAGACAAGGTAGGTAAATAAATCAATTTAAAGCCTTTGTTCTCATTTTTAACAGAATATTCATACCGTAGTGGGTCATGTAGATACTAGTTTATTCTGCTTAGCCGTAGGGAGCTATGTGGGATGCTAGTGTTATAATGAGAAGGTCAAATAAGAAATTGGACAAATTTATTTTAGGATTTTGATTTGCTAGCATAACCAGGAGTCAGGTTATCGAAAGAATGCAAGAATTTCATTAATATTTTTTACATACAGTTTTACTTTTAGTTCTCATAGATAGTTTTTTCCGCTGTTTGTAAAATCCTATAAATAATGTTTCCTTACTATAAGCAAACAAATAATATATAATTCACTTTTAAACATTTTCACAGTTTCTTCTTTAAATCAAACTGACTTCTAAAAAGAAGTCCACAATAAATAAAATGGGCTTGTGAAATTTTTCCACTCTATTCGAGGATAGCAAGCTAGTTCATTAAATTTTGTAATAAAAATCCAAGTTCTTCTGAACTACCAAACAACATCACATCGATTTTATTTTTAAATCAGTTCTGGGTGAGAATCTAATTTCCCTCGATGTTTCATTATCGATCAGAAATCGAAAAATTACATGTGAAACGTTCTGCGTGAGGTCACGCAAATGCTGAATTGGAACAATCTGAAACATTCGTTATCGTAATTAGGTCATTTATTCGTGAACTCTAGTGCACTTTAGCAATTCCCAATGTTTCCTTCTTTGGTCCCTTTCCTAATTTATAATGGTTGAGATAGGCCGGAGCCCCGCAGGATAAATCTCTGGGAAACGTATTATCAATAAGAAACATTCCTCAGATTAAAAGTTTTATGAATTGTAAATGAGAAATTGATTCAATATGGGGTAAGATCTGATTAAATGCTTGTGATTGATAATTTCCGCTTACGCTGTTTTAACCGGTGTTGGTTTGTTTTGATGTAAGATTGCTTAAATCATGAAACTATTAAAAGTGAATCATTATCTGTTTGCTTAATTGTATTGAAACATATTCTTTATAGGATTTTGCAAACAGCAGAAAAAATAACTATGTGTGGGAACTAGAAGAAAACTATGTATAAAAATATTAATGAAATCTTTGCATTCTTTCGATAACCTGAATTCTGGTTATGCTAACAAATATAATTCTAAAACGGATTTAAATAATATCTTATTTGACAATTCTCATTCAACAACTAGCATCTACACAGTCCCCTACGACCATGCAAATAAACTAGTATATACATAACCTCCTACGGTATTCAGTTAAAAATGAAAAAAAGGTCTAAAATGGATTTAAACCTACCTTATCTTAAAAATTTTTCATTCTAATGGATTACATTTTCGTGAAATCTATCATTCTGTTTTTTTTGGAATGCTTAGCCTTTGAAACGTTCTTCGCCCTTATTCATAGAAATTGTCTTGGTTTTGTATGGAATATCTTCATGGGTGGCTTAGTGCCTTTCTGATGGGCCCAGAATAAGGGAGAAAAACGTTTCAAAGGCTAAGCATTTCCAAAAATACAATGATAGATTTCATGAAAGTGTATTCCATTAGAATGAAAAAAATTTAAGACAAGGTAGGTATAAATCCATTTTAGACCTTTGTTTGCATTTTTAACTGAAAATGTAATGTAATGAAAATTTGTTAAGACAAGGTAGGTAAATAAATCCATTTTAGACTTTTGTTCTCATTTTTAACTGAATCTGCATAGCGTAGGGGGTTATGTAGATACTAGTTTAATTTCCTTAGACGTAAGAGACTGTGGATGCTAGTTGTTGAATGGGAATACGCTACCCTGGAATGATTAGGTTCTAAGTGACATTTTTTCATAAAATAATTTAGATGTATGACAAGGTTCTATTTTAAGCAATTTTGCATATTTTAATGTTACCAGATCCATTCGACGAATAGTTTCGGAGTTACCAGTGGTACAGAGTTCTATCTGAGTGGCCATAATTTGAAATTTTACTGAAACAAGGTTTTATCTGCCATCTATCGAATGACACAGTTCTAACTGTCGTGCAGATAGGACTATATTCCACTTAAAGTGTAGTTAGAACTTTGTCTTATAAATATTTTTAATGATATTGGCGGTTATATGTAGCAGTCTACTACCTGACAGTGTACTTACTTGTTCACATTTTCACAATTAACTGTTAATAAATAAAACCAAAATAGTGATTTTTCGTAAAGTTCAAGTCAAGATAAGAGTTTTAGAAGACATGGAGGATATTGAGAATATAGAAACAATATCTCTGTAAGTGTTAAAATATTATTGTTTGACAAATTTGTATTCTAAGCGAAGATTTTTTAATTTCTTTAAGAGATGTTGTAAATAATACTAGCGTAACAGACGACATTTACATACAGATTGTGAGAAGAGAGTAAGCGTCGGTCATGGCATATACGATGTTTTTGATTTTAAATCGTCTCGTGATTGCACCACAAAATCTGTTGAATAATGAAAATGAACTCCTGTGATTGATTCTGGCCTATTGAATAATGAATTACAATCCACGGCTGTAAGTAATGAGCCCATTCTTGTTTAAAAACATTTATAATAAATGAATTATTCAATGGTCGTGGAAAAAAGAAATTCTCGTGGTTCTCTAAATAATACCCCTGTGTTGCAGGTTATTCCTCAGGTTATGCCAAAAGACAAGGTCATTTCCAAAGAAAAATTAGAAACGATTCAGAAAATTATGCCTGCCAGAAATTGATAGACAATGTTTTATATCTCTTCTACCTTTAAATTAAGTAGAAAATAAATCTTTAGGCTATTAATGTGACAATGATGTATTTTCAGTGTTAAGTTTTTATATTAAAAAATAAATTTTGCATTAAAAAGCTTTTGTTTACTATGCTTGTAGTTACTTTATTTACAACTCACAAATATTAAGAAATATTTATAAAGATAACAGTTATTGTATTCTGTGAGGTACATAAAAATGATTTTTAGGGAAAGTAATTAAATATGTTCTTAAAATTCAGAATGACATGGTTTTATTAGGCACTTAGAACTTTGTTTTACCAGAAAATGGCGGAAAAAGTTTGGACAAAGTTCTATCTACATTTTATGTAGTTTTATTTTACAAAATGTAATTACAATAGTGGTTTGGGATTACCCAAATTATCATTAGATAAATAAATTCAATAAAAAATTAAGTAGAAATTTGCAATAATTTAGATGTTTATTTGACAATATGGAAGAAAACTGTAATGAAAGTAAACTTTACCGGCCATTATCTCTAAACAGGTGTTTGCACAAATGGCACCTTGTCATTCCAAGGTAGCGAATTTTCAAATAAAATATTACACAAATCCGTTTTAGAATTTAATTTGCTAGCATAACCAGAATTCATTTTATCGAAAGAATGCAATGATTTCATTAATATTTTTATACATAGTTTTTCTTTTAGTTCCCATAGATAGTTATTTTTTCTGCTGTTTGCAAAATCCTATAAAGAATATGTTTCAATATCAAACTGTTAATGTCCCTGATGGTATTCAATATTTTATTTACTATCGAAACATGCATCGCTTAACCAATAAGAATATAGTATATACAAGTTTCATATTATAGGTTGTAATTTATTTATTTATTTATTCATCTATTTATTTATTTCCCCATTAGACCATAAAGTATAGTATAAGAAACGTCAGAACGTTACTGGTAAAACAAAACTGCAAAATCGTCTTAAAATGCCGCTGCCGAAGGAATCACTACTTCCACATCAAGATTTTTCATCTGTCACTTTAAAGGAAACATCTTGACTAGATTTGCACTGTATTATGTGGAAATTTTTGGTCATAGAATTTTAATAATATTTGGAGCAGATGTCATAGAAGAGTTTGAGGCGTTGGTTTCTACCATATACGTTAAAAATGAAGTTTTTAGTTTATCCTACTTTTTTCCTCTATTCACAACCTACCATGTCCCACCCCTTCAATGAAATCATCTCAATGAGATGTTATTACAATACAAACGTGTACTAACTTTCAAGTAAATATCTTAATTTTATGTTATCAAACCCATTAATACCTTCAACGGAATCATCTCAAAATATAATCTAGTTCCAGATGTCATTATACTATATACATGTCCCGAATTTCAAGTGAATATCTCATTTTCATTTTATCAACCCCTTCAGTAATTCAAAAATATAAAAAATCTGAGGTCTTGGCTTCTAGTATATACACTGAATTTCAAATTTCTGTACTCATGCCAGCTTGCTTTAGTTATTTTCCAATATTTACCCTGATTTAATCCCCAACCCTTCACTGGATATCTTCAAAAAACAATCCAGTTCCATATCTCGTTATAATATATACGTGTACAAAATTTCAAGTAAATGTCTTAAACCGTTCCGGAGAAAGCGTGCGGACAAAAAAAAACAAAGTTACAGACAGACAGACAGACCGACAGACAGTCGGAAAAAAATTTTTCGCCCAAATTTAAAATCTCGACGTTTTATGACATTCTAAACCTATTTCAATAAAAAAAAATTTGAAGATTTTTTTTACGATTACTATACTTCCCACTCCGTGGATGTGGAAGTAATAAAATAGAGCATAAATACACACCGCTACACTAATATAAAAATGTATAGAGAGAATGTGAATAAGTTACATATTAAAAGAATGTAAAATTATAAAATACAAAGACATTATAGAAAATATAAAATATAAAGTAGATATATAAAATTTAAGTAAAATTACAATTAAAATAGACATATGCAATATAAAGGAATTAAGTATAACTAAATTCGTAAATATGTCTCAGTACAATAAAAACAATTATCAAGGAGAAAAGATTGAAGTTTATTTTTGAGCAGATTGATGTTTTCTATATATTTTAATTCTGACATTAATTTGTTGTATAATTTAATTCCTACTTACATAGGACTTTCTCATATATTTACAAACCATGTACAGGAATTGACAACATAGCTTTGTCTCATTTCATAATGGTGAAAATCGCTGTTAATCGTAAATATCTCCAAATTTCTTTTAACGTATATTAAAACATAAATATAAGTACAAGGAATTGCTAACAGTATTAAATTATTGAAATAATTTCTACACGATACTCTTTCAGATATATTCTATAAGGTTTAGAAGTCATGAAATGTCGAAATTTGAAATTTGAGCGAAAACATTTTTTTTTTTGGTCTATCGTCAGTCCGTCTGTAACTTTCTTGTGCGCACAATTATTTTGGAACGGTGTAGATATTGACTTGAAAGGTACACGTAGTTATAATAACGAGATCTGAAACTAGACTATATTTTAATCTTACTTCGTTGAAGAAAATATTTTTTCCCTCATTAAAAAATATGCTTACACAGCGTGGTCACCCTGAAAATTAGTTGATGAAGAAACGGACATTTACACGAATAAAAATAGTGACTTAAAAAAATTATAAGCAACAAGCGCTGGTGATTATAAATCTGTTGTTCAGTAGCTTTAATGAAGGAAATAATGAAAATCATGAGTTCCTGCAAATTATAGAAAAAAGACATATTTTGCTCTACATAGGTAGATCATTAAAATTGAAAATCTCGCGTTTTCTAGAAATTATTCAGTAATTCTTAGAAAACACGTTAGTACATAAAAATATACACATCATTCTCAACTACAGATTCATATTTTCCATCTCGTCATTAAAGTGCTTTGGATAACAAAGAGGTTGAGTCATGTATATCTCTCATCTCCAAGTCGAATTGACCATAAAGGAAACACCCCCAAGCCGTTATTCAAATGTCTGCAGAACCGTTCGGATCATTATTTTGATAAAGCCCAAGTCATCGAAGTTAGGATAAGTACTTCTTGTTTGTTCTGGTAATGTTAAAAAAACAAAGGGGTGCAGGAAATCCATTTACCTGCGATGAAAAATATGACTTTATGGAGTGACTATTATAAATTGTATGTAACATATATTAATAATTCCCATAGGATATTGACTCTTACTTTAATAAACAAGAACGTAGTAGAGACATGGTATATTTTCTATCATAGTTACATAAATTTCATTGCCTAGTTTCTAAACTACCTCAATAAATTTTGTAGAAAAATTTGATATATTAATAAAAATCTGTCTCCAGCAAGTTTAATATCTCTGTTTTAAAAATTTGTCCAGAATTAATTTTTCAAACCCCAACTTCTGTAGCGAGTTTTCTTGGATTTTTCTTAAGAACACCAATAAGTCAGAACTATTAACAATAAGGAATATATAGCTATAGCTAAGAGAATACTCTGGGATCAGTTTCCAAATCAAATAAAGAAAGAATATACAATTAATGCTCATAAAGTAAATTATTCTTGCCAGTTCACTAGCGACCTCTCAACGTACAGTTTAAACCCTAGGTCTAAAAATCTGAAAATATGTTTCTTGTGTATTACCTAGAAGCGCTTTTCTAAAATACATATTCCAGAAGATTAAACTGGGGGTTGTAATTTTGTCAAAACATGGGTTCGTCGCGAACATGACAAGAAGCGTAGATCGCCGCAGTCTATCTTGTGCTAGATCCTACCTACTAGCGTTATTTTTCAAATGTAGAGAATTTTCCAAACGTCTTATATTACTCCCTAATTATTATGTTTTCAAAGAAAATTATAAGATAACCGTTAGTTGTTACCCTTGAATATCACTTTTTATTATTAAAACCAATCTATATTCAGAATAATGCAGTATAAAGTCGCACATATTGTATTAGTTAATTATAAAAAAGTGAGAACTGGGTCTATACATAATATTTACTAAAGAAGAGGAGACAATCACTTGCTCTTGTAGAGAGGTCAAATAGTTCAATTTTTTGTACACAAGTGTATAAAATTATTTGAATAGTTACAAACGTGTAAAAAGAACGGGCATTAAAAGAAAATCTCAGTACCCATTTACTTCCAAAACTTATAGTAGCAAATTTCATTTTCGCAGTTAAATATTTAACATGTCTTCACCATAGTCATTCTCTCAAGAAACACATATTTTTCAATGGTCTTTTTTTTAGCTTGAAATGTTGTATTTATGTTTAGTACAGGGTCCGCCACTAAAACTCCCCAGATTCATAACTTTCTTATTTTTTAAGCTACCACCCTGTTCGGCACATCAAATTTTTAAGGCATCTAAATACGCATACAGAGAGATTTAAAAAATGTTTTTTAAAGAAATTATTGCGAAATGAAACTTAATTTCCTTGAATCTTTTTTCCCTCACCCTGTACATGAATTTTTTTTAATGCCTTACTTATATTTACGTCCTGGCGAAGTTTAGATATTACTGCTCTACCACTCAACCAGGAATCTGTATATTATCAAGTAACTTAAATTAACATGGTGTCTTTTTTATTTCTGTACTTCTGAACTCACCTAATAAATTATTTACTTAGCAGGCCTAGTCGGAGACGGAAAATAGTTCTTTTATATATTTTGTGCAATTATTATTAATTATCTTGGTTATTTTTTTTATCTGCTTACTTAAAAGGATAACTAGGGATAATTCATTAATTTCAAATATTCGATTTTCCCTTTCTCTACACAAAGAAGCAGATACCTTTTTCTGGATTTATATTGTTTTCACAATCATTTCTATCCTGCCTCTAAATTCTTTCTCATAATTATTTTTTTTTATTTAATTTTTTTATATTTTTGTAATTGATCGATTCGATATCCGTTAATTTTTTTTCTCGCTATTGGCTGGTTCAAAGAAGAAAAGCCCTTCTGTAAATAATTAAAATTTAACGTTTTCTATTCTAACTGTATTTCGTTCATAAGGTAATTACAATTATTTCTGGGTGTACGACAGTGTACGTACATACCTATTTTGCAAATATTTATAGTTAAGTATCTAATAAAGAGAGAGATAAAAAAAATTAAGATAAATAACCAAATTATACATTTGTCATGTTTTTCTTTAAATTTCAATATTTTATGTGAACTCGCTAGTGTTACATATTTCATATTTATTCATTGTAGGATCTGTCTTGATCCTTGGGGGTTGTAGCTATATTAAGAATCGTGTGCAAATAGTGTATTTGAATGGAACAAGGAGCAATACGTGTCTAATAAATGCCACAAGGCTCCATATTAGGGCGATTCATTTACCTTGTCTTTGCCAACGATCTCGCTTTATACATTCATAACAAATACAGGGTGTAATTAGTTTCGTGTCATTAAAAAAAATGGCAATAGGGACCGACTAGACAAACAAAAAACATTTACGACTTTTTTCTCTAGGGGCACTTTGAAAAAAACTGACCTAGGTTTAAAATTTGAATGTTAAGGTAGGAAAAAGTTGAGAGCCACTATTTTTTAGGGTCAATGGATGTTATAGTTCCGAATATTAAAAATAATAAAAAACTGTAATACCCGACTTGTGTTTTCGCTGGAAGAAGTGCGGCACTTTGATGGGATTACTTGTACCGAACTTTTTATAACACTAATTATGAAAATCTAAATAGTTCCTTCTCTTTCGGCACAACGCAAGCATAGGATGGCCGCAGGTGTTTAAATAGGATTTGTTTACATGTGTTTTTTAATTTGGAACAAAGTTATTGTAACTTTTATTGTCGTTTATAAGTATTTATAAAATGTAAAAGTGCTTTATTAACATTTGTAACATTGCATTAAAAGCTTAAAAAATTAGTAATTATTTTTTGAAATTGGAAAACGAACTGTTAGACGTTCGAGATACGGTAACAGAAAATAGTTGTGATTTTAAGTTAGGAAAAAATCTGATTTTTTTAACGAATTGAGCGCATAATTTTTCCCAATCAGATATCGAAAACTAAAAATCGAGTCTTTGGTCTCTATGAAAATCAATGTAAGCAATAATAAAGAGATCAAAATAAGACAGCGAATACTAATAATAATAATAACAATAATAATAATAATAATAATAAAGCGCTCGTGATCTCCGGTACGAGCTCCAAGTGCTGTACCCAGGCTACTCGGTCAAGATGGTCGTTCTAATAATCGGTGTACTCGGAGGTATGAAGCCTACGCTGCTCTCGGAACTGAAGACCATACCAGCCTGTCGGAAATTAGCCGAATGGCTAGCAGGCCAAATGCAGAAAGCGGTCATCTTGGGGTCCCTTCGCCTACTTAGGGCACATGAATCTGGAATATACAATCACTAACCCCACAGGTCATGGGGAGTGGCTGTTATTATCGCCGACGCGGCTACCGTGTGGTATCGGTCGGAAAGCACGGAAGCCCTGTCCGGCAACGGTGAAGCCGAAAAAAATTTTTATCGTACTAGTCGCAGCTGGCCGAAGTGAATTCTTCTCCAACTGGGATAATGTTTTTTAATATAAAAGTCCGGTATAAACTGAGAAATAAATGATAATAATAATAATAGGGCTGCCCACTCACGCATAACCTGATAAAGACAGAAATCGAAAAAGTGTCAAAATATGAAAATTTAGCCATCGAAGTTAAGCACATCTGGAACCTTGACAGAGTGGAAATAATCCCTATTGTGATCTTAGTGGAAGGAGTTATGACAAAGCAATTAAAGAAAAACATAGAAAAACTGGGCCTACCAAGCTTTCATTACGTTGTCATACAAAAAATAGCAATCCTACAAACGTGCCACATAATGAGAAAATTCTTAAACGGAGCAGGATAGAATGAAGTTTCTCCCTGACTCTAAGGGCATACCAGCTTACCAGCTCAGCTGAGACAAAGTAGTGAAATAATAATAAGCATACCTTTAATGCCCAATAGGTAACAGCCAATAACTGAAAAATTCTTTTGAATTTTTCACAAATATTGTTCGAAATGACCTCCATCTCCACGTATACACATTTCGGCAGGTCGAACTAAGGACATACGCACTCCGTTAAACACATTTGGTAAATTAGGATCATTTTTTATGGTTTCTATGCACATTAAAATACGTTGTTGCAATTGTTCTAAAGCGTCAATTGGATCGCGGTAACCCAGGTATTTAGGACGCCCCAAAGTCCATCGGATTTAAGTTGGACGATCTAGCAGGCCATGGTACTGGTCCGCCACGTCCAATCCATTGTCGAAGAAACTTTCTGTTCAAAAAATTTCGAACAGCCAGACTAAAAAGAAACACAGAACGTTTAAAAAATCCTCATTTGCCTCGTGTTTTCTTAAAATCCACCTACAAAATTGCATTCGCTCTGCAAAATCTTGATGTTCTAGTGCTTGGACACGTTGACAGTGATAGGGATGTAAGTTCGTATCTCTCAATGTCCTCCATACCACAAAATGGGATACTCCCACACGGTTCGCGATATTGCGGGTGCTTAAAGTTGGATCCTCTTCTACAAGTACCAAAATTTGAACTTCTGCGTCAATTACCTTACTTCGCGTTGTGGACCTCGTTCTCCTCCATGTCCATCGAGATGACCTGTTTCTCGAAAACACTGGTCAATACTAACAAATGTATGAGCACAAGGATGACGTCGATTAGGGAACCTTAAACGATAAAGCTCTTCCACACCAGCTGCATTTCCACCACTTTCTCCGTACACCAAGTGCATATCCGCGAGCTCTGGATAAGTGTAATCTCCCGTAATGTCAAAAATCTGCGTTTTAAAACTCCACACTTAACAGCGTTAACTAACGTTATCAATAAACAAAACAAAAAGAAAAATTTGGTCCAAAATCGGGAAAGTAACACAAAAAACACGAACGAGAAGTAGTGTCTTACGTAACCAACTTCTAACGACTCGAACGATAAGCCAATAAACTAAGTCTTAACATAAGTGGCACAAAATTCAGAAAGAACAAGAGCAACAACAAAACCAAGGAACGGGTAGGTCGCGTCGTGTGTACGTTGTTTACCAAGTAAGGACACAAACTGAAATTATTACTTGAGAATATTACAAGGGAGAGTATAGCACGCGTAATAAGATAATTTGGCCGGGAATTAATTATCTCTTAGGCTCACCATACGTATTGGCACGAATGTCAAAGTATCATGTGCGACATGACACGAGGTAATAAAGCCTACCCAAATATGCCAGCAGTTCTCAAACAATGTTATTAAGTATTTTGGACATTTTTGTTAATTTTTTTTCCAAAACTATGAGCTTTAGACCCCATGTTATATAAGGTTTTTTTGTTTGTCTTCTCGTTCCCTACCACGAGTTTTTTTTTAATGACATGAAACTAATTACACCCTGTATAATATTTATATTACGTGCTACGCCGATTATATAAGCCTTTGATTTGGTCAAAAAAGTCCTGACTCAGTAAAAAGTATATCTAGGGATCTATATAATGACATTATAATTTGGTCAGAGAAGAATCGGTTTACACATAATAAAGAAAAAACAAGTACTGTATCATTTAGGTATAATATCTAGCAGAACACTAACGACGCATTTCTAAAAACAGATTTTGCTAAAATATTGGATGTTATGTTCGACTGAAATTTGACGTGGGCTGCTCACGTATATAGCCTATGTGTGAAACTCGGTAAAGGTTTTTATGGTATGCGCAATTGCGCAACTTAAAAAATCACTGCGGTGAAGATTTTTTAATGACATTCTACTACACTAACATACATTCTCATCTTCGTTATGGAATTATGCTGTGGGGAATGAGTGCTACTTATGTTCATCGGCACTTATTCTTCAAAATCGTGTCATTAGGACTATGGAGAGTTTAAATCCCCGCAATTCATGCAGAGGATCTTTTAACACCTTAAAAATAGTAACTGTGCCTTGTTTATGCATCTACGAAATTTGTTGTTGTTTTTAATTGAGAAATTCTTGTATGATGTCAATAAATTTTACTCAGTCTAACTAATTATATATATACAGGGTGTAATCAGTTTCATGTCATTAAAAAAACTGGTAATGGGGGCAGACTAGACAAACAAAAAACCTTTATGACTTTTCTCTCTAGGGGCACTTTGAAATAAACTGACCTAGGTCAACCTTTTTAATATATTTTTTTTAATATTAATGTAGAAGATAATTGAGAACCACTGCTTTTCTTGGTCAATGAACTTGTAGTTTCCAATTATACAACTTTTAAATTGTCATAAAAAAGTGCAAAGGCCTTGGATCATGGACCACCTCAACCGAACTGAGGCAATTATAAAGAGGTAAATAATTCGTTATCTTTTCCTGCACAACTGCAAGCAAATAATGGCCGTAGAAGTTTAAACAGAGCATTTCTTTACATGTGTGTCTTTTAATTTGGAAGGAAATATTGGATTAATGTTTATAATTTAGAATATTTAAATGTGATTTATTAACTTTTGTAACATAAATGAGTGTCCTGGGTTAAAAGCTTACCACCTAAGTAAATTATTCGAAATCTGCATCTGCAACAATACACAGTTCGGTACGTCGAATTAAGGACATACGTACTCCGTTCAACACTAAACAATAAACTATCAACTAACGTTGTCAATAAAGAAAAATAAAAAAAAACTTGGTCCAAAATCCAAAACGGAATACAAAAAGAACGAACAAGTAAGTTGTGTCTGTACGTAATCAAGAATTTAACGACTTGAACGGTAAAGTCAATAAAATAAATCTTCACTATAAATACACAGCGACCCGAAATTCAAAAATAACAAAAACAACGAACGGCGGGTTGGACGTGTGTACATAACGAAACATCCACAGAAACTAAAATATTGCACAAGGGAGAGTCAGAGTAATGTTTTCTCAGATCAGATCTACTAAACACTCAGAAAACGTCGACATCTTTCATTTTATTTACCGCACCGCTAAAGACCGCCGACATTTTATCGCTATCTACACAAATATTGAGTATCATAGGCAAAGACACGCGCGACGATCTAATCCTACCTCAATATTCCAGCAGTCCTCAAAAGATTTTATTGAAAATTTGCGAAATTTTTGTTTATTTTTTTTCTCCAAAACTATGAGCTTTAGATCCCATGTTATATAAGGTGTTTCTGTTTGTCTTGTAATTCCCTACCACTAGTTTTTTTTAATGACATGAAACCAATTACACCCTGTATGTTTATTTATTGCGTGTTCATATATTCATATTTTCTTGTGTTGGTTGTTAACATGTAGGTGTTTTGTTTTATACAATTTTACATTTGTTTTATTTTATGTTTTAAATTGTATTATGTTTATGCACATTAGCTTCGAATTTTGACGCACTCCTAAATAACTTGTATGGTTATTAATTAATTGCATTTGTGATTGGGAACTAAAGATTATTAGTATAATTATTATTGTTATTATACGAAGTCATATCCTCTCGATATTGAGAGGAAAACAATTTCACATAAAATATATTACGCCTAATTTTATATTCACGTTAAAAATAAAAATGTGATGTGAAGACTTCTTTATCTCCTGTGACAATCTAGAGTGCTATTCCGGAATTTTTCCCCTGTACATAAATTATCTAAAAACCATTTTCAAGTGTCATTTAACGACATCATTCATGTTTAAAGCAGACCCAGCGAACGTTTCACATAAAAATTACAAACACGACAGCTATAGGAAAATATTTTCAATCTGATACCATTAAGAGAGAGGGAAACGTGAAAAACATCAGAAAGAGTGTGAAAGGAACGTAGCCTGAAGGCTGACCGACCGTTGCAAGTTTAAAAGGGTTCTTGTATCCCTTCAGATACGCCCAGACGTCCATTAGGGCGCGCTGCAAAGGCATATCCTGCCCTTAATTATTTATATTCTACCGCCTTTCGTGAGAAAAATGAACTGTGTGTAATGAAAGGAAAATTGAGAAAATTTCACGGAGCAGCGATAAAATTACCAACCAACAAGAGAAAAAGTTGTATTTTTGTTCGCGACTAATTAATTAAGACCTGAAGGAAAATATTTTTAAATAAGCAAATTATAATTTAATTCACTAATGGTTCCTTAGGCTGTGCTCGTATCTAAATAGAGAGATGAATGCGAATTTTTTTTGTTACAAACACCTTAAATCGTTGAAAATAATTATTATAAACTACATTATTAGAGCTAACAGAGCAGTCTCCAGGGGTCCTGGGTCCTGCTGTGATAAAATAATTTTAATGAGAAAGTTTGCACAGAAGTAAGTCTTTGCTAGTAGAAAAGTATAAAAAATATGTAAAATCTACACTTGTTGCAACATAAAACAAAATGGCGTCAAATGCCCAAAAATTTACTTTTTGCAAATGAAAATGCACAAGATACAAAGAATATGTAGTAAAAGTTAAATAACAAAAATTACACATAAATAATATTAAAAGAAAATCATAAATGCAGCTCTATTATAAAAAAATATTAAAACATAAGGAATGTAGCTTTCTTTTAAACATGTTTTTAACGAGATCAATAAGTTGTGATTAATCGTATCAAATGCTTCAGAATACTCAAGCAACACATGAGCTGTAGTTTTCCTATATCATAGCCTTTAATTATACCGCCAGAGACTTTGAGAAGAGCACTTATGGTGCTATGACCAACTCTAAAGCCAGATTGATTTTTTGGTATTATTTGATGTTTTGTCGCGTATTTGATAATTTGGTCGTACATGAGCTTTTCTATTATTTTGGACGGCGCCAATATTGTTGACTAAAGATGACGGTCTCAGATGATTAGGGGACAATCTTGAGCTCTTTGTCCCAATATCGCTGTAGACCTGGACCGGCCTTGTAAGGGGTAGGCCTGCTTTTTCGCCTACCCTCCCGCAAATGCAGATGGTGTAGAGGTGATGTTAGCAAACCTCCCCTGGTTCTGGCTGTTGGACACTGCCAGCTGGGTCGTTTCTTCTGACGATCTTGTGTCTTGGTCTTCGTTCTTCGCTGGCATGTCGGCTTCCGGGAGCGTATTTCGTCTGTAGTGAGAAGGAGCGGCTGTTGCTCAGCCCTCTCGGAGTTTGGGGGGTGTTGACTAGTGTGTAGTTCATGGATTGGTTAGTCCAAAGACGCCTATATTAGCGTCAGAGGACAGCACGGGCTAGGGTAAGGATACCGAGCTTGGTTGTTTGCTTGGTACCCCCGGGATTGGGTGATTAGGGATTATTTTGGACATTATTTGTAACAAACTAATGGGACGCAAGTCTCAAAATCACTGGCAGATTTAACTTTGTTGAAGGGTTTCACAGGCGCTTCCTTCCAAACGTCTGGAAATACACCTTTCACAATAGTTGATTTATTATATAAGTTAAGTACACTAGTAAATCTGGCAAATAACAAAAACATTTGTTTGTCATTGAGTCAGTACCAGAAGCATTTAACTTGACTGAATTGAGTGCTTTATTTACTTGGTCTTTTGATACCCTCTCAAAAGAAAATTTGTCACTTTTAAGGACTAATTTAGAAATTCATTGCAAGCAGGTTTGTATTTACATGTTGACACAAAATATACATTTAACAAGGAAAGGATGCTTGAGATATTTTGAATTTAATTAGCATAAACTATAAAATATAACTATTGTCACGATTCATTCAAGTGACTCATTTAGATAAATTACATTGCTCTATTCCATCTGAAAATTTACACATAATAAGTTAGTACTATTTACCTCTCACCTCACTGAGTTACTATGTTAGTAAAATATTTACGATCATCAGATGTACAGAAAGTTAAGTACAAATATAAAACCTTACATCGCGTTAAAGGATATTTATTTATATATACGAAATTAATCTAATAAACTCAGTCATTTTTGAAAAATGCAGTTTTTGTTACAATATCTCTTATACTATTTACTTCCGATGTTGATGGTGATATTAATATTTTTTTTCCAAAATAGAACACCATATTTCTTTCACACTAGCATCCCTTGGAAATCTACAAAGTAATGTTAATATTAAGTTGAGTATTGTTAAGCCAACTTTGCATAAATAAAGATAATACTTGTTCGTTGTCTGTTAAATAATGTAATATACTCTCTTACAATAGAGACTCTCAGGAATAAGTATTGGAAAATAAGAAAGAGTCCACCACTTGTAGACGCATTACTAGAAACGAATAATTACTTAAAATTGTTAAGTAGTGGCAAGACACCATCCATATTCCAGAATGATTACTATATACTACTATTTATACCCACTAGCAATTTCCTCATATATTCAGATATACCACAATACACTCGGAATACACCCTGTGTATTAATAGTGGGTCCAAAGAAGTAGCGATAAACACAGATGACTCTAAAACACCTACTGGCGTTTCATTAGAACAAATAACATAAAAATATAATATTCTAGTAATATAATAATTTTCTGTGGCTGAGTAAAGAAACCTTTTTTTCTGTAGCCAAATATCTTCTCTTACACATTTTAATGCCATTCGTCTATGTTCCTAACAATCAGTATTACCGCCCGAGGCATATTGACAGCCGAAGCGTATGCCATAGAGTGCGCTCTGAACTAGGTGAGTGAGGCATGTATCTAAAAATGCATGATTCTGTCAGACTCAAAGTCTTATACTTCAATCACTAGGTAACCGCAATTATAAAAAGCAGACTCCAGAACTTTAAAAATAAAATAAAAATTCGCCACATTTTTTGACAAAGGAAAAATAATGAGATTTGTATGGGTAAAAGGACATATAGGGATAGAAGGCAATTAACTCGCTCATAATATTGCAGAGGAATCGACAAATCTTACTGTAATTGACGTAACTACTGACAAAAACGATATAATAAGGGAATTCAAGGGGAAAGTAAGGAAAGATTGGGAATGCGTCTGGACAGATTATGTCAGGTCAACAAAAAAAACCCCTACGTCCTTATACATCCCACCCTCCCAAAGAGTATTCCATGTATCGAAGAATAACCGCTCCAAAGTTTTATTCCTTTACCATAGCTACACTCATATTGAATTACGGCGCCTTTCCTGTAGGATAGGCTCGACATGCCCATGTGATAATAAGTCCTAGGAAGACCTTAACCATGTACTTACATATTCTTTGCGTGTAAGAAACCTACTGTCAAATAGAGAAATTTTTAAGTGCCCCGGTTAATCTCGAAGTGAATTTACCAATAAATATAACAACCTGCTAAATTATAATAGAAAGGAAATTTTTGACTTATGTACATTTCATTAGAACAAATAACATAAAAATATATACTCCAGGAAAATAAGGCAAAATAAGGGGCAAACCTCGGAATGGGAGTGAATAAGCAGTAAATTTGTATAAACCTTTGTTTTGACATTCTGAAGATTGGTAGAACAGTCTCATATAATCTTGTTTATGCGTCACGAGTATTCAAGGTCAAAGGTCATAAAAAACGGTTTCTCGATATTATCTCGTTTCCTATGCGAAATAAGTCATTTAAGGCTATGATAAAACTTGTAGATCGTAAAATTATCAACAAATTTTTGTTTCAAAATTTTCGGGGAGTGGCGAGCGAAGCATATATCAGAAAATCGCGAATATTTATAAAACTGTAACTTTAACCCCTACAATGCCTATACTAAAAAAATGAAATTTAATTTTAAATAATTTGATGTGAATTGATTTGGTGTTCCATTTGAAATTAAAAAAAATTTGAAGTTTGAATTTGACAAAATATAATGTGAAAATAGAACACTTGGTATACATTTATGGAATCTATTTTTACAGTGGAGACTAGATCCATCTTGTATTCTTTCTACATACCAAAGAGCAAATCAGGATCTCCTACACGAAGAAGGTTATGGCGGTTATTGCAAACCGTTGCACCTGACAATTTTTTTGTAAGATGATCTACATGTTTCGACTCAGAATTTCATGGTCATTTCGAAAAGTCGAAAATAAGTAGGGTGTTCCATTTAAAATAAGCAAATATCCGATTTGTATCTCGAGAATGATACAAAACAATTCTTGAAATGGAAATTGTAGATAATTTTATGATCTAAAATGACGTACTTCGCATAGGGAACGAGATAATTCCAAAAAACCGATGTTCGTGACCTTTGACCTTGAATATCTTGTGACGCAAACACGAGATTATATGAGACTTTTCCATCAGCCCTCAGAATGTCGAAAGAAAGCTTCGTACAAATTTACAGCTTATTCCTCCCATTCCGAGGTTGAATCCTTATTGTCCTGGAGTAATATTATTTTAACAATATAATAATTTTCTGTGGCTGAGAAACCTTTTTTCTGTAGATAAGTATCTCTCTCACACACATTTTCTTGCTATTCATCTTTTTACAAGTGTTTATACTTACTTATGATAGAATAGAATAGAATAGAATAGAATAGAATAGAATAGAATAGAATAGAATAGAATAGAATATCTTTATTTTCCAACTAGACTGAGACATCAGTATGGGCATCGTCATACACATTATAAATTGCTAAGTTACATTGAGAATTAAACAAAATTACAATTAAAATTACAATTAAAAAATACAATTAAAAAATAGGCAGATAGTTGCAGAAGCATTATTACTTATCTATATTTAATATAAAATCAGTCAATAATTATATATATTGTTATTGGGTAAAAGTTACATAAATTCTATGATTTAAAATTCCTAGAAAAATATATGTTAAAAGAAATATATATCATAAGTACCTACTGAAGTAAAATATAAAAAAAAGGAAAACACTTTAAAAGATAAATATATATATATATAAAAAAAAAATATGTTTCAGATTTGTAAAAGTCATCTATAGAAGAAAATTACGTTGTATTTATGTAGTCGTTTATGGAATAAAATGCACGAGTTTGTAGATAGTTTTTTAACGAATGTTTAAATTTGTACAATGTATTTGAATTTCTTATGCAATCGGGAAGTTTATTATAAATGTATATACCGGAATAATAAAGGCCTTTCTCAAATCTTGTTGTTTTATGTTTAGTTGGCTGCAATTGTGTTGTATGTCTTGTTTCATAGGTGTGGTTTTGTGAATTATGCTGATATAATTTTATATTATTACGAACAAAAATTGCAACTTTGTAAATATACAGACAGGGTAAGGTCATTATTTTTAGGGATTTAAATAGGTCTCTACATGTCTGTCTGTTACTGGATTTAGTGATAATTCTAATTGCCTTTTTTTGAATCCTAAATACTTTTATTGCTCTACTACTATTTCCCCAGAATTCAATACCATAAGACATAGCGGAATTAAATGATCCATAATATATTATACATTTTAACATCCTTTTTAAACTGCATTTTGCAAGCAACACCTCACCATTTTGTATACGTATATTATTTATTGTTAATAAAATGTGCAAAACAACACTTTTTCAGTACAAAATCATTGTTAAAAACTAAGAGCACCCGTTATCGAGAATGAGGGTCACGTTGAATTGAGAATATTGGGATTACGATACTCGAACCGAACCGATAATGTCCGAAACATTACGGTTGTTTTCTAATAAAAGTTTTGAATTGATCGACTAGCCAATCAGGAACTAGGGATGTTTACAACTGAAATGCCTTTGACCGTGATGATCTCAGCAACAAACAAACTAATACACAGTATGTATCTAGAGGGATAAGTGCACTGATTGGAGGTAGCAACTATAACATATATCTAATAAATAGCCTATTGAAATGTTATACTGACCTTGCATTTTGGGTAGGACCAGATTTTTTCTTTTCATGTTTGAAAGCCTTCCCGTTTGGCCGTCATCTTGAAAAGGGAGCATAAACAGGATTTCCGCGATATCTTGAGAACCGTAAGTTTCACAAAAAAAAAATTAATACGTTTTTTGTAGAGAATTGAATCCTCTACAATTTAGGTCTAGATGCATCTTACCGCAAAATTGAAAATGAAAAAGTTATTATCAAAAATATACTAAATTTTCAAGAAAAATATCATTTAAGAGTTATACCATTCTTTCTATTGATTTTATTAAAAATACACTTCAGATGTTTCTTGTATACCATTTTACTGAAAACAATTTTCTCTACTCATTTTTTAAATTGCTCTTCTTTGAAGTGGTGTTAGGACGCTGCAACTCGATCAAGTGCAGCAAAAATTCTGGAAAAATTTCAGTATATTTCTGGGATGATTTTATAGTCTTTCTGTATCTTGCAATGTTTGCCCTAACTTCTTCTTTTTCGAATAAGCACATCGCAAATTTTAAAAATTATTATTTTTCCTCACCAAATAACTTTAAAACATGACAATTTCAGAAATAATGTTTCGAACAAAAGTAGTCTATTATTACTCAGACACAACGAATTTTCAATAGGGATTCCCATATATAAAACCGAATTTGACCTTGAATGACCATAACCCGTCCATCCCAAGGCAAAGTCACATGTCTCCATAAATAATGAACAATCTAATTTAATAATCGTAAGACACGGCGTATCTCAGGGTTCGGTCCTGGGTCCATTATTATTTATTATTTATGTAAACGATTTATTTTACTACCTATTCCCAAGCAGTATTATCATGTTTGCGGACGACGCAACTCTTCGCGATTCTGATAAAAGTTTAGATAAATTACAAGATGTCATCTATGATAATGAACATCGAGCGGAACTTTGGTATAACGTTAATATGCTAAAATTAAATCGTAATAAGACTCAAAAATTAGTTTTTTCCACAAATAATAATAACACAAAGGGGGACAGTGTTAAACTTTTAGGTGGATGATACCCTGAGTTGGTCAGCAACTTAGTAACACACTGTCAAGTTATATATTTCTTCTGAGGCGGCTTAAACATTTTGTCAATACTGATACACTTCATTACATACACACATACATTTCAGCTTATTATGCGCTTTTTTATTCACAAATTAGGTATGGTATCGTATTATGGGGAAACGCGAGCAATGCGATAAAAATTTTTAGGCAACAAAAACAGGCAATTAGAATTATTTCAATTGCAAATCCTAACACACACTGCAAACCATTGTTCATTAAATACGGTATACTGCCGATTCCGTCTTTATTTATATATGTTTCACTCCTTGAAATTCATAAAAATGTAAACCTCTATAAAAGACCAATGAATTATCATATTTATGATACTAGGTCAGTAAATTTAATAAAAACACCAAAATATCGCTTAACAAAATCAGCCAACAATTCTCTTAATCTAAATGTGTATAATAGGTTACCTGAACAAATAAAACATTTAACACTTGTTAAATTCAAAAAACGATAAAGAGTTTTATGGTGAAAATCTGTTTTTATTCCGTTGAGGAATTTATGAACGCCGACCTAAATACAAATTAGGTATTAATTTGCTCATTAGACTGTCACATACTCACAGTTAATAATTATACATATTATATTCTTGTAATTTTATACATATATACCTAATTATATTTTATTTTCATACTAATGCCCGCGCATGTAATAGATCCTTTTAAATATTGTATATTCGTGTATATTGTTCAGCAATATTTTAACTGCATATCAGTTTGTCGACTTTCTACAAATGTATATTGTGTATGTCACGCAGTCAAATGAACATTATCTATCTATCTATATCACCGAACTACCCCCATCCAGTTCTACAACTTTTGTTTGAAATATTGAAAATTACTCGTGTGATTTTTTGAATCTGAAATTTTCAAATATCTCGAAACAATAGGCACCCTACGATAAAATGTTTCAAACAAAAGTTGTAAAAATGCATGGGGGTAATTCGGCGGTATATGTCACTTTGACTTTGGGTGGAAGAGTTAAGGTTACTCAAGGGTAATTCGTTTTTTTAAATGGGAACCTCTATTTTTTTGCAAATTCGGATTGTCTGACTAAAAATAGATTACTTTTGTTCGAAACATTTATCTGAGTGTCATTTTTTTAAATTATCTGAGTAAGAATCAAAATTTTAAAAGCTTGCAATTTTCTTATTCGAAAAAGAAGAGGTTTGATAAAAATTGCAAGAGGCAAAAAGAGTTTGAAATCATCCCAGGAAAGAATTCAAATTTTTTCAGAATTGTCCAATGCTCTTTTTGATGCACTTGATCCATTTGCAGCGTCCTAACACCTCTCCAAAGAAAAGAAATTTAAAAAATGAGTAGAGAAAATTGTTCGCAATAAAATGGTACACAAGAAACATCTGATGTGTATTTTCAATAAAATCAATAAAAACAAAGTTATAGCCCTAAAATGATTTCTTTTTTTAATTTTAGTCTATTTTTAATTATAACTCTTTGATTTTCAACAGAAAAAATCTTGCCCTACTCAAAATGGCCAAGGTTCGGCCAAAATTTTGTAACATTTCAATGGACTAATATAAATCTTAACCTCACGTAAATTAAGTTTAGATCCTAGACTAGTACAACCAACCTGAACTATTTGTTGAAAGAAAATTATTTCATTTGTTTAATAATTTCTAACAAAATGCTTATCGTTCACAAAACAACGTTTCTAAATTCACAACAAAACTCATTATCACCTCCGTAAATAATTACCACCACAATATGCCTGGAAGTAAACCAAATGCCTCCGCAAAGTACGTAGTACATATAAGTGTAAATCGGACAATGTGGCATTTGGAATTTCTGTAGCATTATACATTCAACGTGAAAACAATTTTGTCATGAAAACCTCATAATTAAAAGTTTGCGACACTGAGGTAGAGTATGGAGCTTTGTGGAATAAAGATACTCTCGCAATCGGAATATAAATTAAATTCTTTTATTTCGTTCCCTTCCTGATGTATAATTATTTGCAATTCAAGTAGGTAATTGAGCGTAGCTTTTATTTAAAGGATATATGAACTGACATTATTTTTTTTATTTTACAATTATTGTTTTACTTAGTTTATGGCATTGAAATGCACGATACTAAATGAAAAAAACCACTGCCTAAGGAATCACTACTTCCACATCCAGATTATTCGTCCAAGTCACTTTAAAGGAAACATCTTGACTATATTTGCACTCTAGTATGTGGAAATTATTGGTCATAGAATTTTAATAATATTTGGGGTAGATGTCATAGAAAAGTTTGAGGAGTTGGTTTCTACCATATACGTTAAAAATGAAGTTTCTAGTTAACCGTACTTATTTTCCACTATTTACAACCTACCACCTCAATGGAGTCATCTCAATCAGATGTCACTACAATACATACTTGTACTAACTTTCAAGTGAATATCTCAATTTGATGTTATCAATCCCATTAATAATGAAGCGGAGGTGGTAGAGTTTGAAAAATATTAGAAAGAAATCTGAGGCCTTGGTTTCTAGTATATACATCGAATCCCAAATTTCTGTAGTCTTACCAGCTTGCTTTACTTATTTTCCCCTATTTCCCCCTATTTAACCCCCAACCCTTCAACGGCATCATCTCAAATTATGATCTAGTTTCAGACGTCGTTATAATACATACGTGTACCAAATTTCAAATGAATATCTCAATTTTATTTTATCAACCCTTTTCATATTGGAGTAGGGGTGGTTGGGTTGAAAAATATTATAAGAAAATCTGACGCTGTGGCTTCTAGTACATACACCGAATTTCAAGTTTCTGTAGTCTTACCAACGTTTTACTTATATTCCTCTATTTACCCCAAATTAACCCCCAACCCTTCAACAGAATCATCTCAAAATATAAACTAACTCCAGACGTCGTTATAATACATACGTGTACGAAATTTCAAATGAATATCTCAACTTTATTTTGTCAACCCCATTAATGGGATAGGGGTGGTGGTGGGTTGAAAAATATTATAAAAAAATCTGAGGCCTTAACTTCTTGTACATACACTGAATTTCAAGTTTCTGTACTCATACCAGCTTACTTTACTTATTTCCCCCTATTGACCCCTAAATAACCCCCAACCCTTCAATGGAATCATCTCAAAGTATAATCTAGTTCCAGATGTCGTTATAATCCATACGTGTACCAAATTTCAAATGAATATCTCGATTTTATTTTATCAACCCTTTTAATAATGAAGTAGGGGTGGTGGGGGTTGAAAAATATTATAAATAATCTGAGACCTTGGCTTCTAGTACATTCACCGAATTTCAAGTTTCTGTAGTCTTACCAGCTTGCTTTATTTATTTTCCCCTATTTACCCCTATTTAACCCCCAACCCTTCAACGAAATTATCTCAAAATATAATCGAGTTCCAGATGTCGTTATAATACATACGTGTAGAAAATTTCGAATGAATATCTCAATTTTATTTTATCAACCGTTTTCAAATTGGAGTAGGGGTGGTGGGGGTTGAAAAATATTATTAAAAAATCTGACGCTTTGGCTTCTAGTACATACACCGAATTTCAAGTTTCTGTACTCTTACCAACTTGTTTTACTTATATTCCTCTATATACCCCAAATCAACCCCCAACCCTTCAACGGAATCATCCCAAAATATAATCTAATTCTAGACATCGTTATAATACATATGTGTACGAAATTTCAAATGAATATCTCAACTTCATTTTATCAACCCCTTTAATGGGGTAGGGGTGGTGGGGGGTTGAAAAATATTATAAAAAAATCTGAGGCCTTAACTTCTAGTACATACACCGAATTTCAAGTTTCTGTACTCTTACAAGCTTGCTTTACTCATTTCCCCCTATTTACCCCTATTTAACCCCCAACCCTTCACCGGATTTCCTCAAAAAACAATCTAGTTCCAGATCTCGTTATAATATATACGTGTACAAAATTTCAGGTCAATATCTTAAACCGTTCCGGAGAAAGCGTGCGGACAAAAAAAGTTACAGACAGACAGACCGACAGACAGACAGACCGACAGACAGAAATTTTTTTTTCGCTCAAATTTAAAATCTCGACGTTTCATGACATTTTAAACCTATTTCACGAATAAAAATTTTGGAAAATTTTTTTGCGATTACTATACTTCCAATCCACTACGTGGATGTGGAAGTAATATAGTACACAAAGAAATATGTACAGGGTGGACCATTAATAATAGGCCATAGTGCAGGAATATGAGAATATAACCAAAGGTGATTTAGTAAAATGCTGCTATGGAAAAAGATACAGGGTGTCAAAATTCAGATAATTTTTTCGTTCTTTTTAAATAACTTAACAGCTTCTTGACTGATTTTTGCCCAACTTGGTATAACTTTCTTTATTCTAAGAAACAATAATTTATGTATTACATCACGTTCGATCATAGAGGGCGCCGCACTGTATCTGATGATGATTTTTTTTCATATTTTTTATGGACGAGACCTTGTTGTACTTGTGATCAGAAAATTTGATGAGGGCGTATTTCCGATCTTTATGAGTGGCTTTGTGCCTTTCTGATGAGCTCCAGAATAAGGGCCAAAAGCGTTTCAAAGGCTAAGCATTTTCAAAAACAGAATGATAGATTTCATGAAAATGTAATCCATTAGAATGAACAGTTTTTAAGACGAGGTAGGTAAATAAATTCATTTTAGACCTTTGTTCTCATTTTTAACTGAATCATCATAACCGTAGGGGGTTATGTAGATACTAGTTTAATCTGCATGGCCGTATGAGACTGTGAGGATGCTAGTTGTTGAATGAGAATTTTTAAAGAAAATAGAAATTATACAAACCAATTTTTGGATTTTCATTTGTTAGCATAACCAGAATTCGGGTTATCGAAAAAATGCATTCATTAATATTTTTACACATAGTTTTTCTTTTAGTTCTCATAGATAGTTATTTTTTCTGCTGTTTGCAGAATCCTATACAGAATATGTTTCAATATTATTACAAAAATGTTTAAAGTCGGTAAAAAATTTGAGAAAATACCAAACTTTTAACGTTTAATAATAGACGAGTAAAATTGGGAAGCAAAGTCGCTAAGTTTCCGAGAAAAAAAAACTGGCGTAGAACCAAACCAGACTTGGTGCGATTTTTCAATTAGGTGATCGTGTACACGAAACCACTTTTCACGACATTTTCTGGTGGTCAGGAATATTTTTATTTTGAAAAAACTGTAAAAAAATTATTTTTCCATGAAACATGTTTTTTAACGTCCCCACCGATATATCTTTAAAAATAATTGTGCTATGGAACTATTTTTTTTTTTTAAATTGAAGTAGACACAATAACGCTTCTAACTATGTACAACGTGATTATAAAATATATATTTTTTAATTGTTAAAATAATAGCAAACTTAATGTTTTTATTTCCGTGAATGTATTTTTCAGCTACCGAGAAAAATTTTTATTTATGAAAATATGTATATACATGCTGAGAACAAATTGAAACCAATATATGAAAAAAGTTTTTAGAACCATAATTTTTGATGTGCAGGTTATAGTATGTAGTCAGCGATTTTTTTAAAACGGGCTAAAACATATTCTTGCGCGCCCGGCTCTCATTATACTGCTTACCGCCTGCGGACTACGGGTGTTGTGTACTAATCGGGCTTTTATTAACAGCTCCAAAATAGGTAGGAACCTAAGGTATAAACCTACCTTTTGTTGTTTTAAGGTAAAAAATATTTAAAGGCAGGTAAATATAAATCATTGTTATAAAGTAAGTAGGTACCTACCTAATAAGTAGATTATTACACATTTTTGATTGAATTAAACCAAGACGCAGGAATAAAACAACTTTGTTTTTTTGCAACTATTTTTCTATTGACAAATGAGTATTTAGTTACGTAGGCCCTGCGTTAAAAGCATTCTAGTTCGTCTCTACATTCATGGAAACCTTTAAATAACAGTATTTCAAGTACGACATTTACACTCATTACAACGTTTTAGGCCTTCTTTAACACAATCATATTTTCGATTTTCACAATTTTTATCTGAACAATGAATATTAAATGAAAATAGTATCCAAACATCGTCACTTAAATTCCGTCCTGAACCATGTGCATTTATAAGTGTAGTTGGCATATTGCTTCTGTACGATATTCTAAGTTGATACATAAACCTGCAATAGATAACTAAATGTATTAGATAGGAAATCTATTATTTAAATATATATGTTTACCTTAAGAAGAGGTGGTAAAAGGTGCCTTCAGTTGAAGGAAGCTCCGTTTGTTGTTTGCTAATTTGATCCTTAGGTCGTTTCATATCTGAATTTGTTAATTTTTGTTTTTGTACAGTACTAGAATCAATTTTGTAAAGATTTTTAAAGCTTCGTCTTTAGACAGCAATGGCAGTTCCGATAATTTTTGAAAAACAACAATATTCTTTAAGAACATCAAACGCAGATTTTTTAATCTAGTTTCGTACATTGCATGCAAAACCGTCCTGGTATCTTCCTGTTTGCTAAATAGATTTTTGGTCATTTCTGAATGACGTTTATGTAGTGAAACTACTTTTTCTGTTAATTTAAATCCTCCATCTATTATCAATATTTCGTATTCGATTAAGTACTGTGCAGCATCTGTTGCAAATCGGCGCGGCGCGGCGGCACTTGATGATTGCAAAAAACGTTCATATTTTCAAAACTTGTCTACCTATACGACAGTCTATATGACATTTTAATTGAATTTCGTCATTTAAAATATTATCTTTTCTGAAACAATATTTCCGCGATGTCGTCTTTTTTCAGCACTAGATATTAGTGACAACAAACCTTGTATCCTAGGTCTTGGTACCACAGATTTGTCATCATCCCGCGCAATTTTCTTACCAATAATGCACTCCATTATTTTATAAAACTAAATTGCGAATATTCTACAGCATCGCATTTATTTAAAAGTATTTATACGTATACTCTAAATTCCGCAAACTACTAATATACGATTCAAATGTATTGACCCCTCATTTTAACCGCGAATGTCTCAAAAATGGCGGACCAGAGAAAAATTGAAAAAATATGTGTTCATTATGTGTCTATTGTAAATTATTCACTGAAGTTTGAATAATGTACATTGGACGGTTTTGAGGCTCTGCTAAGTTATATTGAAAACTGCTTTTTAAGGAAATTTTGACCATACCAGTTTTAAATTCATTATATCTTGAAAAATATGCTTACTATATGAATAATATTTTAGATACCGATAAAGCACGGCATTTTTTGTACAAAGATATTCTTTCATAATTTTTTATTGTAAAATTTGGCAGTTAATGTCAAAAACGTGACCTCATGTTTACTCGGCTATTTATCAAGGTATTTAAAATATTTTTAATAAAATAGTTAATTATATCAAATGTAAGCATTTTCAGAAAAAAGAATTGGTATATATCAAATATTAATTTAGTTATCAAGTGCAATAGATAATATTGCAGAACGCGGGCAATAATATTATCTATTGCACTTGATAACTAAATTAATATTTGATATATACCAATTCTTTTTTCTGAAAATGCTTACATTTTATACATTTTATATAATTAACTATTTTATCAAAATTTTTGTAAATACCTTGATAAATAACCAAATAAACATGATGTCACGTTTTTTAGAATAACTGCAAAATTTTAGAATAAAAAATTATGAAAACATTTCCTCGTACAAAAAATACCATGCCTTATCGGCATCTAAAGTATTAATTATATAGTAGGCATATTTTCAAATATATAATGGATTTAAAACTGGTATTGTCAAAATTTCCTTAAAAAGTAGGACATTTTTCAATATAACTTAGCAGCACTTCAAAACTGTCCAATGTACATTATTCAAATTTCAGTGAATGATTTATAATACTCATAATTTTTTCAATTTTTTCCGTTCCTCCGTTTTTGAGATATTCGCGGTTAAGGTGAGGGGTCAATACATGTTAATAGTATATTATTTAGACGTATCTTATCCTACCTTCCATACGCCGTGTACGTACCTAGATTGTGAGCCGCAATAATACATATGACTAATTTAGCGCGCTTTAAAAAAAATCGCTGTTGCCAAACGACACACATTGGGAAAAAAATAATTATATCAAAAACTTTTCTAATGTTTGGGCTACATTTGCTTCACTGTATGTGTATAAAAATTTTCAAAAATAAAAAAGTTTATCGATTGGTGAAAATTGTAATACGTAAAATTCAAATATCTAGTTTTCCTAATTTTTAAGGAAATGAAAATGCGAACTGTGTAAAAACCATTAGTACAGTTAAAAGCGCTATTGTGTGTACTTTAATTGAAAAAAAAAACAATGTCGGTAGCAACATTAGTTTTGAAGATATGATGGTGGAAACAAAAAAAAACACATTTTATTTAAAATACAATATTTTTCCTTTTTTTTTCATTTAAAAAGGTCCAGACCACGAAAAAATGTCGTGAAATACGATTTCATATGCCCAGTGACATGCTTAACAAAACCTACCATGTTTGACCTGGTTCTACGCCAGAAAAAAAAAACGACACGATAGAGTCTCGAATTCGCTCCTCTATAAGAAATATATGTTTTACAGCATATCTAGTCACTACTATTAATTGGAACAAAAAACAATAAATCAACCCATAGTTGTTATCATCATCAATGACAACTGAATATTTATTAATAATACAAATAGATGCCTATTGGGTAATACATTAGAATATTTCGAGTTAATGACCAGGTAAGATAATTGCCTATGAATTTATACACCGTACATACAATATTAATTATAAGTTGGGATCTTAAGGGAAAGGAAAAGCGGATTGAGTAACCTCATAAATGAATAATTGACAAAAGGAACACACAGTTAATCAAGCTATGTCTGAGCTATGCATGCATATATAGTGGAGTAATTAACATATTATGTAATTAATATAAAATTGATAATATTTAATTTGCATATCTAGTAGCTTTTAAAAAACTTTGTTGTTTATTCTAAGTCCAATGCTTTTTATGGATGTCGGTAGACTAGAAAGGAGAAAGAATAATAATAATATGATTTGATTGATATTAAATTTTGTAAATTTTCGATTGTCAATCTATAGTCTTTCTTTTTATTCCCCACAGATATTTTTTTCTGTTGTTTGCCAAATCTTATAGAGAATATGTTTTATTACGATATTTGCAGATGACTTGACTCCAATTGCAACAAATGAGGATGATGTTATGCACTTGCTTGACAATTCAAACAATAAGCTCTGAATACACTTATAGTGTAAATCACAACGGAATGAAAATTATATTACTGACTACCACTCAGACATGTTATGGCTAGGTGACTGCAAGGTGAATTAGATGATATTCCTTGGAGTCTTTATGAACCATGCTGACAACGGCGAATAGGAGATTTGACGAAGAATACAGACGGCAACTTGTCAGTTGGGCAAAATTTGGATTGATAGCAAGAAGCTAAAACTGGCTATATCCCTAGATTGCTCCATATTCTTTACACGGGCCATTAGGGAGGGAGGCCAAAGATATATTGGTGCTTTTCAAATGTGGGTTAGGATATTTTGTTACAAATTCTCGGGTCGTACCAACAGCTCAATTTCTCAATATTGTTACGCATTACCACCCCCTAAGGCCTGGCGAGTGATACGCCTATGAGTACTAATAGCTGAAATTAAGTACCAATGATTAGGCAACCAGTAATACACGCCATCTCTTCTGGAAGCCTTGTAGATGGCTATAGAGTCATATTATTCTGGAATTGGATGGATCTAGAGGCCATTTTAGGATGGATGTATAAGAAGAAATCGACGGCGGAGAGAGAAGTTTTATAAAAGTGAAGAAGTTGGAAAGTGAGAAAGTGAGGTTAAATATCAAGTAAACAAATTGTAAAAGTTATTTTGGTTAATTAAGAAGTATTGTGTGATCAGTAAATTATTAAATAAAGTGTTACCCCTTGTTAAAATTATTTAGAACCCACGGATTTTCATAGGGTGTTTCTTAGGGGTGGAAATACGCAACAATATATAGGGCCCCCAAACGAGCGCGAGCTCCTTAACATAGCCATATATTTCTGGATCACATCAACTAAGAGGGGAAGAGGGCACCTTCCAGATCGTTAGGCCACTACGTAGCTAATGGGAAAGAACTTGAGCGAGGTCGTGCGTTTAATAGGTAACCGCGACAAACCTTATGCTGCTGTTAGACTTGCCATACAGTAAATGGAAGCAAACTGGACGTTGCAAATAAGAAGATGAAAGAAATAGTTTTCAGAAAATGAAAAATGGAAGTGAAAAAACGAGAATTTGGTATTTATTATTATTTTTTTCAAATACTTGCGTAATAAATGCTCTGTGTAAGCAATATTCTATTTGATTAGAAGGGCCACTTACATATGAAAAACCACAAATGCGTATCTTTCTCCAGATTGAAAAAAGTTGCAGACAGGAATTAGCAGAGTCCCTAATATCCTATGCAGGGATGATGTTTTTTGGTTTTTTTACTGCTTACGTAGGTACGACCGATCAATGTTTAAATAAATAATTTCTAAAACAGTTTTCCAATGTTTTAGAATTTTTCAATATCAAATAATAAAGGCTGGATAACACGCTTTTATCAGCTTCAATCTATTAATGTAACAGAATTTTTCAACGTAATTTTCACCCAGTTCTAATTGTTGTATCATCAAGTAAATTGGCAATTGTGTGTAGCTCTGATGACAATACAATACAGTATACTCAATTTTATAATATGTTGAAAATGGCCGCTGCCCCAAGATGGCGGTTTATCATTTTCTTTACAATCCCCTTGATATGGGCATCAAAGGAAAGAGCTTGACAAGTAGAAAACAAGTAGATCATCAAAATTTAAAAATTCAAAATGGCGGTGTCAACATGGCGGATAGGTTTTATCAATTATCGTCGGATTCGACTGAAAATCGGTATCTGTGGGTTATTGAGGTTCCAGATTAGAATTATCTGATCCAAATTTTTAAGACTAAAAAATAAAAAATAAATAATAATTTAAAAAAACTTGAAAAAACGCGCTTTAATAGAAAACCGAACTAAAAAGTAAAAAATAATACAATACGACACAAAAAAGCACGAGGTGCTTGATATCAACTGATATAAATATTTCATAGTACTAAGTACCACACGCTTTTTTGTATTGTATTAACGCGTATTTTTTTAGTTTCTTTAAACTATTATGTATTTTTCACCTCCAAAGGGGTGTTAAAGTCCAAATTTCCATTCTCTTTATATATCTTGCATTGAAAAATGTATACCTACTAATGAAAATGGCGAACGTCATAGTATAAAGCGACAAAAAACGCATCATAAGTAATAAAATATGAATTTCTTACTTTTGCTGCCAATATTTCCCTGCAAACTTTAAAAATAATGGACCATACAAATCTTGCGTTAACCATCTTCAAAATTTATAAAACATTGGAAATCGATTCAAACTAAAAAGATCATAACATGAGAGTTAGAGTTCCATGATTTTTTTCGGAAACTTCCTTAATTTCTCTTTTTTTCAGTTCATAAGCACGCTCGGATGGCTTGGTGAGAAGCGCGAAAAGGGTCATTCTTACGGTTGTGAACCGTGCTTGCATCTCGTACACTATAATAAATAAGAATGTCCTCTTAAACTTCCTTGTAGAAAACTCGATGCTCAAAAAAAAAATTGAGTGCTTTTTTGTCGTGTGCATTACCATTCATACTACGCAAACGATGAAATATAAAAAACAGCATTCTCGAAAATTCAACAACTGTTTCCAAATTGCTTAAATAAATTGGAAGGCCTTAAAGGTATTCACACATACTACTCCTATCGAGCTGAATCGAATAGCATCAAAAATAGTATTTTTAGATTAGGATATAATGCAAGCGATAATATGAGAGATCTAGACAATCTGTTAAATTAAATTATCAAACCAGATGTTTTCACTGTGTGAATATTTGATTTTTTGATATTGTTAAAATGAAGTAGTTTTTACATTAAAACACTTCTTGATATTTAAATAGCATGCTATCGTTCATCAAACTAATATTTCACCAAGTAAATAGCACAAAGATTCATTAACTGAACGAGTATGCAAAAGATGCTGTATTTGGCAACCTCGTCATCGGTTTTATTAGTGGCTTAAATCACTTTTAAATAGTGGTAAACACAACATTTTATTCACTGCATTTACTATTTCCATGTGATCACTAGTAATGCCTAATACGGTATTTGTAAAAGTTACTTTTGGAAATTTACAGGATGTGAAAGTGTTTTGGTACTATCACTAGGACTCTTCCAGGTACGGTTTCGGATGTAGTTTTGCATCTTGGCATAAAAAACCAGTTAGTTTTCATTATGAAATTGTAAAACTTTGAAAAATAATAAGTGTTTATAATACATAATGACGTTTGTTTACTGACAATGCAACTGATGACGTCATAAGTGAGCAGTAAAATTATGTACTGTTTTTGGCGATAAAATTTCAATTCAAAATTAAAATGGTTTATTTTAAGGTATTATTCGACTGATTGTTAAAATTCAAGTGTATTTAACAATAATCAAGTATTGTCTTCGCACTTAAGGAGAATTTGAAACTTGTGGAAACACCTAATTTTAAAACGATCTGTGGAGTTTCTCTGTAGTGAAATTACAGTTTTATATTCCGAAATATAGGCGTATTGAAGAATACGGAACATTCCTAACATTTCCGTCTCTCATTAATGTGTCAAACTTTATTAGCCTAGAAGATAGAGTATTCTATAGAAACTAAAACGAAGAAATGAAGTAGGTATCTTTCAAAACTATTTAAAATCTACGATTGCCCCGAATAAAAAATCTCTGCAGTTTTAAGTTTATATTATTTTTTGCAAGAGAGATTACCTAATTTATCCGGGGTACATTAAAAGATGAAATATTTACGTTTGAGAATCCACTTAATGAAATTAGGCCGGTGAATTTCCCAAAAATAATAATTCATGATTTCATTAGAGGTTCATGGGAAATTTATTAACTTCTCGAAATATAATTTTCACTTTTAATGGCGGCAGCTAGAGTGTCTGACGGGTTGGCGTGCGGTCGAAACCACGAACCTGTGAAGTTGTTCACAGGGCCGCACTCGAGGGACAGATTATGCACGTGTAATGTTGCTTTGATCTTACAATATTATATTAGAACATTAATAATCTTGGAATATTGAGTGAAGGAAAATAACTAAAATACTTTATGAACATATAAAATAAGAAATATTTCAAAATGCTCAAATACTAGAATTAAAGTAGTATAACATTTTTGGCATTAGCATTAGTTCATTAGTCAAATTTCTTCACATTTGATTCTTTGTCTTTATACACCGGGTGTTCAAAAAGTCTGAAAACAGTCAAATAGCTCCAGAAATACATATTGGATCCAAAAAATAAAAAAACAGGTCCTTAATAATTTTAAAAGCACCATCCAATCTTTAATACATAATTTATTGTTCCGTTTTTCATTTGATTTTTAGAAAACAAAATAGCTATTTGTGTATTAAGGGCGCAAAGTGCCTCATTGTCGCTCCAAACAATAAGTTGACATGCGACACGTAGTAGAGCACATCAAACATTGATTACTGATAACTTCCCGTTACAAAAAGGAATACAGCTCTGTTGGAGCCCGTTCCAGGTCTTTAGCTCTTATGTCGATATTGGTCAAGGTCTTCTCCAGAGATAAGAGTGCAGGTCTCAACAATGGATCACAGAGACTAATATTTCAGGAATTTCCTTAGAGTGAGCGATGATCTGTAATTGTTGCGCACTCGGTTGGCCGGGCAGCTGTTGGAGACTCCCAGGGGGAACCCTCAGAGGGTCCCTATAATTATTGGTACGACTGTGGTCTCTGCGTTCCACATTCTGGTCACTCCTATTTGGAGGTTTTTGTACTTGCTCAACTTCTCAGCTTCCTTGAGCAACACGTTGATGTCATTATCATATCCTTCGCAAATACAAAACGAAGAGTATATTGCATTCGATCTAAAACTGGTACTATTGCTCGTAGAGAAAAAAATTTCAGTTTGTTGATCGAATTCTGAACAACTGTCCGTCCTATTGAAACATTCTTTATAGGATCCTGCAAACAGCAGAAAAAATAACTATCTATAACTAAAAGAAAAACTTTGTGTAGAAATATTAATGAAATCTTTGCATTCTTTCGATAACCTGAATTCTGGTTATGCTAGCAAATTAAAATCCTAAAATGAATTTGTCTAATTTCTTATTTGACAATTCTCATTCTAACACTAGCATCCACACAGTCCCCTACGGCCATGCAGATTAAACTAGTATCCACATAACTCCCTACGATTATGAAGATTCAGTTAAAAATGAGAACAAAGACCTAAAATGAATTTATTTATCTACCTTGTCTTAAAAAATTGTTCATTCCAATGGATTACATTTTCATGAAATCTATCATTCTGTTTCCTGGAAATGCTTAGCCTTTGAAACGTTTTTCGTCCTTATTCTGGAGCTCATCAGAAAGACATAAAGCCATTCATAAAGATGTTTCATGCAAAACCAAGACAATTTCTATGAATAAGTGTGAAATGATTATATTTGACATTGACTGATAAAAACAACTTCACCTATCTATTAGCTAACTAGTATTGGAGCCTATATACTCTATGCATGTTTAAAAATGAATTATTATTTGTTTGCTTATCATTGTATTGAAACATTCTTTATAGGATCCTGCAAACAGCAGAAAAAATAACTATCTATAACTAAAAGAAAAACTTTGTGTAGAAATATTAATGAAATCTTTGCATGTCTTTCTGATGAGCTCCAGAATAAGGACGAAAAACGTTTCAAAGGCTAAGCATTTCCAGGAAACAGAATGATAGATTTCATGAAAATGTAATCCATTGGAATGAACAATTTTTTAAGACAAGGTAGATAAATAAATTCATTTTAGGTCTTTGTTCTCATTTTTAACTGAATCTTCATAATCGTAGGGAGTTATGTGGATACTAGTTTAATCTGCATGGCCGTAGGGGACTGTGTGGATGCTAGTGTTAGAATGAGAATTGTCAAATAAGAAATTAGACAAATTCATTTTAGGATTTTAATTTGCTAGCATAACCAGAATTCAGGTTATCGAAAGAATGCAAAGATTTCATTAATATTTCTACACAAAGTTTTTCTTTTAGTTATAGATAGTTATTTTTTCTGCTGTTTGCAGGATCCTATAAAGAATGTTTCAATACAATGATAAGCAAACAAATAATAATTCATTTTTAAACAACTGTCCGTCCGTCTGACTGTTAGTGACGTTTCTAATAAACACGATAACTTAAGATCGAAAAGCTCGATTGTATTGAAACTTGGATAGTAGGTTAGTGTTAGCTAGAGGAAGAAACCCATTGTGTTTTTAACAAAATCGATCAATAAATAAAAACTATTTTTTTAAATTTGCAAAAAAAATTTATTTTTTTAATGTTTTGTAATTCAACGAAAAATGCCTGAAACTACTATTATTTACAAAAAAACTGTGAAAAGTATCCTATAGAATCTGCAACAATTATATAAAATGTGCAGTAAGTGGGCGAAGAGTATAATGTTTCCTCTAGTTATTATTATTATTATTTTTACTTTAATAGGTCTTTCTGATTTATTTCACATTGCCGGATCCTGGAACCAAAGCATATATGTTTCGCTATGAGATGGAAAGAGTTCTCCGTACAATAGATATTGTGCCTAAAATAACGGATTACTGCATTTCTATTAAGTGTGTTAAGTAGACATTTAGTTCTTTTAGATGTTTTTTAGTGTTCTTATATATTATTCCGTTTTGCTGAAATAACTATAGGGACTATTCTATCTTTTTTGACCCACCATACATTCTTTATTTCGATGGCAAAATTTTCATACTTTCGCATTTTGTAGGTTTTCTGGATGTGATCATTTAAAGGAATCCTTATGTCTATTAAGTTGACTGTTTGATTATTTTTTTCCATAACTGCAATGTCAGGTCAGTTGTGTGTAATTGGGTGAGCAGTCTGAATAGGCATGTCCCAATATATTTCTTAATTGTTGTTCTAACTGACAGCGGGGAGTTATATTTATAATAATAATAATAATAATAATAATAATAATAATAATAATAATAATAATAAGCTGTATCTTCTTTTTGCGTGCCTTCTGTTCTGCATAATTGTTGCTGGAGGATCCTAGTCATGGTGTTGTGTCTGCTAAGATATGCAGTAGACACTAAGTACGTACATGCAGATATTATATTATTTTGAATGGATTCCTCACTTGCAGCGCATATTTTAAATTTAAAGTTTTCAACTTGTTCTTGGATAATGTATCTTCTATAAGTTACTGCTTGATCTTGTATAGCAACAAGCGAGGCTTCTCTTGCAGTATACAAATACCCTGCAGTAAGGTAAGGTACAGAGCCTACTTTATCTTCCACATCCTGATGCTGCCCGGATGCTTTCCCCTCCACTGGTTTTCCAGATAATTTAAACAAATTCTGTCAGGTTTAGCGGTGGTAGTTTCTGGTGAATTATGCACAAGGCTTTGAAGAACGGCAGCTCCCTGTCTAAGAAGTGTTTTTTAAAATTATTTCTCTCACTTGTGTGTTATTTCCAGGATAACCAAGCCTCGCCTCCCAGGTAGGTAGAAGTGGAGGCACTAACCTTGAAAAGTGAAAGTTAATTAGGTCATTAACGTTAATGAGGTAATTAAGATAATAACGTAATTGGGAAATCCGCGGATTTCGGAAAATTTTAATCACCGCGAGATAATTATCTCATCTGGTGGGTGGCCCCGGTGATTAACGTTAATTAGATATACGTGCCTTTCAACATGTGTAACTTGGCTGGAATTTTCGAACGATTAAAAAACACCTTTTGGTCTACGTGATTTTCAACAGGCATACATATGGAATTCTGACCGGATTTCTTAATATAAAAACACACGGTCTTGAGCAGCTAGTATTCAGTGTTCAACAAAGTCTTCAAGAAAACGCAGTAAAATACGTATTCAAACGACGTGTTCGTGAGCGAGTAGTGTCCAGTGTTCGATAAGTTTTTCAAGAAACGTAATAAAATATGTATTCAAATGCCTACAGTAAGAAGAGTCGTGGTGTACAGATTTGGGTTGATGTATTCCCTACTTTTCTTTTTTTTTTTTTTTTCGAGGGGAAAAACTTCAAAAGGTGGGCCGGCGTGTACGGATATATGGGATTTCTACTCACTAAAAAAAACCCCTCTTCCTTCTCCGGAACTGTAACTAAACATTTCTTCGGAGGCTAGCAAGTTCTATGGGATTAATATCCGTGTTTCTTCTTCTTTTGCCTTCATGATGCTGCAGCACATGTTGTTAATTGCCGACCATTTCTTAGCGGTGGCAAGCAAGTTTGTCATAAAATTTTGTGGAGTGATTGTTAGGCCAACATTTCTGTTTGCCGTGTTCCTCTCGTCATTCCACCTAGGGCAGCGGAACATTGTGTGTTCCGGGGTATCCGGTGCTGGGCAGTAAATACACGTGTCTGCTTCCCGCTTGTCGATTCTATGTAAATAGCTGCCGAAGTTGCCGTGGCCACTTAGTGTTTGAGTTAGATGGTAATTTAAATCTCCGTGTTTTCGGGCAGTCCAGGCTCTTACGTCTGGGATAAGGCGGTACGTCCATCTGCCGTCTTCAGAGGTGTCCCATCTCTCCTGCCAGCGTTCCATCAGATGGTTTCTGTAAATGATCTTCGCATCTTTGTCTGCTCCGTGGCTGTACGCGCGCTCTTTGGCGAGCAAATCGGCGGGTGGGACCGCCATTATAACTTGAAGAGCCGAGGTGTATTTCCTACTTGGTTAAAGTAGTTCTTACACGTCTGTCCAATGCCTGCGATTCAGTTGTTTACCATTTCAGAACTCCGAAAGTGTGTATGATAACTGGAAAGGCCCACAGGTTAAGTACATTGAATTTATTTTTGGAACAAAGTTTTGGTTTTAGGGTAGTTATTACCCTTTTAATGAACTTATTTCCAATGGGCTCCTTGTTGTTTGCATGATCTATATTAGCAGCCTGTAGAATTTCTAGATATTTATAGCGTTCCTTCTCGTTAGTTAATGATATTGAAGTACCATCCATGAGAGTTAAGTCCTTCTCATTTTGTATTTTTCTTTTTGCAATAAGAGGGGCACATTTTTCAAGGCCTATCTCCATCCTCACAGCTCTACTGACGAATTCTACTAGCTCTAATTATCCCTGCACTTGCTGGGAAAGATTATCAGATCGTCCATATAGAAGACATGGGCCGGTGCGTTGTTCCGAACGAATATTTGTTGGTACTGCTGTTCAACATAACGCTGTGGGAATTAAGGGCAAGGCAGAACCATGTAGGGTTCAGGCTATCGCCTTAGAAGATGCCCCTTTTTATCTGTATTTCAGATGTTATGTAGGACACTGTCTCACTCCTTATGCATAGCCCTGTTCTCCAGCCTGGCATATCTTTAAGAGGTATACAGTGTTTTTCTCTATTTTATAGATGCGCAGAATCTCCAGTAGCCAAGAGTGGGGGACCGAGTCGAAGGCTTTTTAATAATCAGTCCATGCGACTGACATCTTCCTTCGACTCGTTACCGTATGTTTTGTTATGATGCTGTCGATGACACGTAATTCTTTGTATCCTCTGGATCCTTGTCTATATCCGTATTGCTCCCAGCACAAGACATTGGCTAACGTGTTTTTTAGTTTTGTTGGTGATTATTATTATTATTATTTTTATTTAAAATTTTCTTACGCTTAGGGTGGAATTAATTTATCATCAACTGTTATGGCAAGATAGTAAGCTTCTATTGTATATTTATGTAATTGGTGAATTTAGAAACTTGTCGTAGGGGACTGTGCTGAGTATCACAGCTTTCTGGAACCGACTAATACTGTGCTGGCTGATTCCGAGAGTATCGAACTATGGGGATAATGAACACTTTGTCTTGTTGCCACATCTTTTTTACTTCTTCTGCAAGCACGCTGTATTTATTGAGATCTTCTGCATATTTTTCTTGTAGCTTATGTGTGTTTGGTATTGCTATATCAATAATGTAAGTATATTTCTTTATCTGCTAAAATGATGCCTGATCTATTTGCTGCAATAGTTCTATTTGTAATAATAGAGCGGTTCCAGTAAAGCCAGTAGTTATTGTTCTCCAAAACTGCATCGGGTAATATGGTGGATTTGTGTTCGTCAGTTGGTGGTCTAGTGCCAATTGAGAGTGGATTATTTTTGTCACATAGTTATGCCTATGCCTGTAGTCAGTTGCTGCCAGTAGACGCCATCCATAAGATGTGTAGGATTGTTTCTGAAGCCACTATACATGGTCTGCAAGTATGTTGGGATGTTCTCCTTCAGTATATATTTTCTACGTATTGTTATTCTCATTTTTAACTCAATCTTCATGACCGTAGGGGGTTATGTAGATACTAGTAAGTAGTGGTAGTAGTACTTAATCTGCATGGCCGAAGGGGACTTTGTGGATGCTAGTGTTATAATGAGAATTGTCAAATAAGACATTAGGTAAATTTATTGTAGGATTTAGTTTTCATAGATAGTTATTTTTTTCTGCTGTTTGCAAAATCTTATAGACACTCCTATAGAGAATATGATTGTATATTATTATTATTATTATTATTAATATTATTAAAATATCAAATCTCATATAGAATTGTTTAATGCAAAATAATTGGGAGCCCTATTTTCGATGCTGTTTTAAAGTAAAATTCCTATTAGATCAATAGGGCTTGTGGCAAATGGATAATTACAAATGGTATGATCAAAAGAAGGACTTGATGATAAAAACTTCAGTGCCGAATTGTAAATGTGAATAAAACTCTCAGTAGTTGTAAACTTTACATCACCTCTGCATCAATTGTTTTATGCAGGAAAACAGAATGAATTCTTCATCACGGTCCTAAAATGCTTGCGATTCGACCCTGTAGTCAGAGCCCCAAAGTACTATTATCACTCCAGGGATGCCTGGAAAGCCATTAGGTCGGAAGTAGAGACAACGAAAAATACTGCAATCAAACCGAAAATACTACCTTACTAAAGCAAAGTTGATTTCTCGAGATTGCACAAAGACAATACTCTGAGTTTTACTTCTGATACATTACGTATTAAATAATACAATATCTGTAGATGTTGTTCTATTTTTACTCTAAATTGTTTTATTGTCCTTACATGTTTCTTGTGCTGTGAAATATATTTTCAGGCTTATTGCTGTCTGTCTGTGGAATGAAACTCGTAAAGTGTTATCAAGGCACAATTGAAGAAAAACCCAGCACCTGACACCAGTGTCCTTGTAGGTTAATGGAATAAGAAGCTAGAAAAGAATGATATAGCTGAGTTATGTGACTTGTTCTTCGTGTCCGTTCTAATGTTGTGTATTTATTATGTTAATTTATTATGATAAATCCTATATGAGTTATGCTGTTATAAAATAATATAGTACTGTTTTTTATGATATATTATGTCAAAGCGCTTTTATATCTATGAGATCTTCGCGTACCTATAACAGCAACAATAGACTAAATGTCTATTTAACATGACAGATCTTCAGAGTATCTTTTTGGGATTAAATGCTACCACAGAATATGTCTTTTATACTAGTATATTCTACACAGAAATGACAAGTATAATGTACTTCCCAAGCACTTCCTTAAAGTAGTAAATATCTTTCGTAATAAGACGGCTGTCATTGCGGGTAATCGAACTTTAAATTTTCTCCAAAATGTTCTCAAGTTCTACTACACATTATTGGGAGATGGTCAAAGTTAAAATTGTTTCCAGTATGCTAACTAAACATTTTAAAGACCGAGGAGATTCTCAATTCATCTCACGCGTATGGTTTTCATATACAAGGTGATTCACAAGTAATTGCACAATACTTACCTGTAGATAGTAGGAGTCAAAATGTTAAGAGTTAGCCAATAACGCCTTAATGAAATATTGAGTTGAAAATTAAATTTAATTTAATGATTTCTTAACATTTTATTATGAAAATTGGTGAGTTGGGGTTATTTGTGGGAGGAAATTATAACACGACTTCAACTTTCGTCCAGCTTCTAGAGGGCGCTACGTACGCTACGTCATATACCTTTGCTTTTAAATGTCCCCAAAGATAATAACCAACAGGATTGAAATCCGGTGACCTTGAGGGCCAATGATGAAGTCCATTTCGATCTATCCACATATCTTGAAAATTGTCATTTAAGAAATTTCTCACAACATTCCTAAAATGGGGTGGAGCGCCATCATTCTGGTAATACATTACCGCTATTTTTTCATTTTTCAATAACACGGGGAAAATTTCTTACAAAAAGTCTCAATAAAGTTCACCTGATAATCTATCAGGGAAGATGTGGCCCAATCAAATGATTGTTGAAAACACCGCACCAAATGTTAATAGCAAATCGATATTGGAATTTATTCTGTCTTACAGCATGTGGATTTTCTTCGGTCCAAATCCAAACATGTAAATTTCTCAAATTATAAACACCATCTCTTGTAAATTGTACCTCATCTGTGAACAGACATCTGTTAAGAATTCTTCGATTCCGAATAATTCAGTTACTAAAATTTAACCGATGAACTTCATCTCCTTCCTCTAACCTCTGAACTTGTTGAACATGAAATGGATAGAAATTATTTTTTTTAGTGTTCTCCAAACACTGACATGTGGAACACTTAAAGCATGAACCACTTCTTGTGCTAATTTTTGGATTATTTGCAACAATATTTAGTAAGTATATTCTCTTCTACAGCTAAAGGTTGCCTTACTTGATGCTCATTTAAGGTGGCCGTTGGATACCGACTATGATTTTTAGAATAACTGACAACTCTAGCAAAAGTTTTATGGTCAGGAATTCGGCGTCCAGGAAATATTCTGTCACATCAGCCCGTCCATTGCCATCACAAAATCCATGCACATAGATTATATCCGCATATTCACCATTTGAAAATTGAAAGGCATATTATGTACTTTGTAATGTCGGTAATAATATTAATACAAATAACAAATATTTTAGAATAATAAAACGCAAGTATGTCTAACCAGTTAATATGAACTGTCAAAATTTTCAGCATTGCCTACTTGACGACAAAGCAGCTATGTTATAAAATCATCTTTTAAGTTTTAGTAAATGGATTCTTCGGAATCGAAGCATTCTTAACAGATGTCTGTTTACAGATGAGGCACAATTTTCAAAAGGTGGTGTTTATAATTTAAGAAATTCACATGTTTGGACAGAAAAGAATCCGCATGCTATAAGACAGAATAAATCCCAACATCGATTTGCTGTTAATATGTATGTATTTGGTACGGTGTTTTCAACAATAATATGATTGGGTCACATATCCTCCATGATACATTATCAGGTGAACTATATTGTTTTTAAAATTATTTTACAATAGTTCACTAATCTAGAAGTGTAAGAATTGTCACTGTTGCAAGTTAAATTTTTTTGTCAATTAAACTGAAATAAATATTCAAGTTCCAACTGTCTCGAGCATTTCAATGAAATTGGATTTACGGCAAGTAATCAAGGTTGATGAATGAAATGCGCAAACAAATTAAGTGAGCTACTCTATTCAACTTTTTCCGCTCTTTTCGAATATCGAAACAGATCTACAAAATTTTGTTATACAGAGATTTGAAATTTGAGTGAAAAAAATTCTGTCTGTCTGTAACTGTTTTTGTGCTCACGTTTTCTCTGGAATTTAATGCTGGATACGTGCTTCGTATGCCTATGTACATCTTTCTTGAAATGTTGATGAAACCGTTTCTGTAATTTTTAACAGTTTTTAAGATTAATAAAGGACTATTCTATTCTATAATTTTTTAGTTACAAGGAAATTAAAGATTTCTGAAAATGTCACCAAAACAGTTCTTTTATTCACACCAGTATAGACTTAAAATGACTCTTTAATGAATACTCTCCTAATATGAGCGTACTTCATTGAAAAAAAGCGGAGAATATAGCATAATCAGAACAAGGATACTTGTTACTAACAATGTTAGGACTTGAAAAAACCAACAGTAACTTAATTTAAATGTACTCGCTATGCGGTCGAATTAGCTACACCCTTGCTAATTCGCTCCGTAATTTAAGCAAACTTCAAAGGACGGATCTCTTGAAGTTTCGCCTTATAACACAAGACTCTTAACTTCATATTTAGGGTGTAAAATATTGGCTTATCTAGAGGGGTATTTTGAATTTTTGAATAATTTTTCTTGCAAATTGATTTTAAGTTTATTATTGAATAATACTTAAATGTGGGGTGCACAATTTTTTTCCTATGCAGAGGGGACTAGAATACTCGTATTACCATTTACATATTTATTACAGTATTCACGTTCTGATAATGAATTTCTTAAGAATATCTGTAATTTCATTCAATTTTTAGAACAAATAAATATGACGATCGTAACAGTAGCCAAGATTTACGAATTTCTGTTCTCGATAGTAGGTTAGTGGATTCTAAGTTTACTTATTGCATATAAGTTATTCAGATAGCATCAGGCCTAGGAATTATTTTGAGCAATACCCAGCCAGCACACTTACATCAATTTGCCGTCATCAGACGTCAGTTTAAGGTCAGTATCGGTCTACGACGTCATTTGCCAAATAAATGACGTCAAAATTACGTCATATTTTAGTACGTCGCAGATACGTCGTTGACAGAACGTTGTTTCGACGTCATCCTTAAGTCATAAATATGTCCGATCTTAAAAATACGTCATAATTAAATCACATTTTCTGACGTCATACACTAATGACGTCACAGTTACATCACATTTTAGATCGTCGCAGAGACGTCGTAAACAGAACGTTGTTATCACATCATTCTTGAGTCATTATCTGACGTCATACACTGGATTTGAAAATTACGTCAAAGTTACTTCACATTTTAGAACGTCGCAGAGACGTCGTAGAGAGAACGTTGTTATGGCGTCATTTTGAGACATTTTCTGACGTCATACATTTAATTTAAAAATGACGCCAAAGCTATATCACATTTTAGATAATTGCGTAGGCTGAAAGTTGTTATGACGCCATTTTTAAGTCACGTTTATGTTTTGGGTATTATATAAATACATATAAACAGAGACTATAGAAGCGGAAGCGGTACTTGAACATCTTTGGGGATAACTTATTCTATGTCAATAATATTGAGTACAAAGTATCTCTGTTAACAAACTATATCACAGAAATATTTAATATTCATGCACCGATAAAAACAGTGAGAGTAAACAAACCCCCGGCGCCTTGGCTAACCTACCCCTTAAAGCTAATCTTAAAAGAAAAGGGCAGAGCACTATCTGCTTACAACAAAAATAACACGCAAGAAAACTGGGAAGCTTATAAAAATATTCGTAATTTTGCCTTAGCATCGGTGCGGAGAGAAAAAGCCGCGTATTTAAGTTCGTTACAAAATCAAACTTCTAATCGCGAGTTTTGGAAACGGCTACAACAACTAAATATTCGATTTAAACGTGATAACATCATACCTCCTAATTTACAGAATGCTGCAGATATTAACGACTTCTTTCTTAGTGTATTCTGCAAGAACGATAACTGCAATAGGACGATAAACTTCTATGCTAACACCAAATTTAAAGATAATTTACTGTTCACCTTCACACTTGTTACTACCGATACCGTTTATAATGCTATCAAGAGTATAAAGTCGAACACTGCCGGAAAAGATAAAATAACTCTAAACATGTTAAAATTATGCATCCCAATAATCATAAAGCATATCACCCATATTATTAACTGCTGTCTTGAACAGGGTTACTTTCCTACAGAATGGAAAGATGCAATTATCTGTCCAATACCAAAAACAGCAAATCCTACAACTGTGGAGGATCTGAGGCCTATCAGCTTGTTGCCAATTCTTTCCAAAATACTAGAAAGAATAGTTCACGACCAGATTACTGAATATCTTTTACTGCATAACTTATACCCATTGCATCAATCGGGATTTCGTAAAGCACATAGCACCACTACTGCTTTGTTGAACCTTAGTGATAATATCATCAGCGCACTAGACAAACGTATGGCAGCTATTCTTGTATCCCTAGACTACTCTAAGGCATTTGACACCATTGATCACACGCTTCTTTGTGCAAAGCTAAATTACTATGGTTTCGACGCGATATCCCTGCGGTTTTTCAATTCTTATTTGAGCGAACGTCGCCAATGCGTATCAGTCGCAGGAAATATATCTGATTTTAAAATTATCTCGTCAGGTGTTCCTCAAGGGTCCATTCTTGGTCCTCTTTTGTTTCTTGTATATACAGCAGATATATTTAATGTAGTAACTAGTTCGCATGTGCAAGCATATGCTGACGATACCCAACTTCTTCACTGTTTTGAGCCATCTAATGCAGCTATTGCCACTAATTTGATTAACCAAGATTTAGACAACATCTATCAATATTCGCATCAACATAACCTTAAAATTAACCCTACCAAATCAGTTGTTATTCTATTCTGCTCAGAACATACTCGAGATCACTTAAAGGCTTCTATTCAACTAAATATTAATCAAGAAAATTTGTCATTTTCTACTCATGCCAAAAATCTTGGGATAATAATAGACGAAAAATTACGTTTTATGCAGCACATAAAAATTCTTTTACAAAAATTTTACTCCCGACTAAAAGTACTGTATGCAAACAGGCATATCTTGAACTTTAAACAACGTAAAAAACTTTGTGAAACTTTAGTCATGCCTGTATTCAATTATTGCAATTTTATGTATTTTTACTGCCTGGATCAAGCTACAAAAAATCGACTACAAGTTTTGCAAAACTGTTGTTGTCGTTTTATTTACAACTTGAGAAAATTTGATCATGTTTCAAGCAAATATGTTGAGTTGCGTTGGTTAAAAATGGAACAACTCGTTAAATTCCACTATGCAGTTTTCTTATTTTCTTTAATAAAATATTCTATTCCAAGTTACTTAAGAGACAAGTTAATTTTCAGATCGTCAGTACATACTGTAAACATCAGACATCGGTACGTGCTAACTGTGCCACAACATCGTACAGCCCTCTTCCAACGTAGCTTTTCTTACACATCCGCAGCTTTATATAACTCTATTGATCCCATATACAAAAATCTATCGACAGTTAATATCTTCCGTAAAAAAATCAAAGCCTGGTTCATTAATTCCAACAAAAACTAGAATATATTATTGGGCATCATTTTGCACTGTGTTTATGATCGATTTTTTATTTAGTAATTTTGAGTAATTAATTTTTTAGTATTTCTATAAATATATTTTATAAAGTGTATACCGTCCGCCTATTACATTGGACTATTGTAATATTGTATTGTATTTTTGTATTTTAATGTTTTATTTTTAACTTAATTAGTTAGGTAAGTGATTTATGAGGTTAAGTGTAAGAATAGCCACATGGCTAAACTTCGCCTTGTAAATTGCTATTTGTAATGTACTTGTAAATGTACATCTACACCCTTTGAATAAAGTCGTTTATTATTATTATTATTATATAAACGGCCCAATACCTTTTATTATATTTTCATCTTTTATATTAGAGTTACCTTTATATATTAGCTGTATTGAATCACAGTAACTCCTTTGTTCTTACTCTATCGCGTAAGTAGGTACCACAGCTACATGAGAAATCTTTACCGCACATATGCCATGTAATTTTTATTCTACCTTTATTAGGTATTTATAACACTTAAGTTCAAATTATACTGCATCTCTATCACAACTGCAGTATACATCTATTTTATAGAAATTTGCCATTGCACTTGATTTTATTAACGCACAAATTGTACACGGTTAAGGCTGAAAGGGAATATTATGTTTAGACCGGATACTCAACTACAGGCAATAAAAACAAAATTTACATGAAGGACAATATCTCAGAGAAAGCGTAGTAGACTACCAAGCGAGAGGCTGACGGTTCAAATCCCACAGCCGGATGATTTATGGTGTTTAAAATTCTGTTACATTGTTATTTATAATAATATATGTATATTCCAACCATTCCTAATTAATAAAAAATCAAAATGAATAAAAACTGAAAGATTAAATAATGTTCTCAAGTGGAAAAATATTTTTATTTGGGCCCGAATTCGTCAAATCAAGGTAATATTAAACGTTATATTGACGTCAGAACTGAACTTGGATCGTACGTCAAAATGACATATGAAGAGGGTTCTTATTAGGGGCCATATTCGTCAAATTAAGTTTGTGATTTTGACGTCAGGATATGACGTCATTAGGATGTGGCATTAGACCGTCATTTAGACGTACAATGAACATCGTTATATTGGGACTTATGACGTAAATTATGACAAATGTATGACGGAAAATTGACGTCAGTGTGCTAGCTGGATAGTTACAAAAAGTAAATTTTAGAGAAAATTATTCTTATCTGTTTTACTTGAAAATAATGTAAATAATTTTATGAGTTCTCGTTGTAGTGTGTTGGTTTGCTGTGATTGCCATATTACATCCAAGTATTCAAAACATTATATACTTGTTTATAAGGATGTTTGTTTAATATCTAAAGTAATGTTTTCTACAGTTGTATTTTCTAAAGTACATAAAAATATAAAAACCCTGAAGTATATAAAAAATGCCTTTTGGAATAGAGTATTTAAGTTCACACATAATAGTGATTTAACATAAATTTGGTTTCTGAAAAAGGGCTGTAAATTAAAACGGGTCTTTATAAATAGACATTTTAGAACAATTTGATAAAAATCGACAAGTTTCATAATAGGTATTTTCTTCGGCTTTACACGTGCCTATTACAAGAGCGCCAGCTGATAACTGGATGTATTTCTATTTGATAAGCAGAACACAAGAAGTTGATCTAAAACTCTGGAATGGAGGAGTACCTTACTGACTAACACAATTAGATGTTGAGTACCGCATGGCAGCATGCCAAGTCCTCTATTATATTTGCTATTTATTAATGATATTACGAAAACTTTAACTTTCACACGCATACTACTGTTTTATACAGCAGCAGTTACTGTATCGAAGTTATGAAAAACGGCTGCAGAAAAATAAGTTGTTACTAAACATACATTTTGGGCTGTATTACTGGGGATGGGGACGCTTCGCAAACTACTATATGAAGAAAAATCTGTGAAAAATGTAAAAGTAGCAGAGCTGTGTTGTCACCAATCCAGTAAAACAATTATGATCAAGACATGCTGCGACGTATCTTGGTGAATATTTAAAAATTTTAATGAAAAAACCTCTGCGCCAAACGGATCAGACAGAGGTTGGTTCTTGAGTACTTGACTGTTTCAAAAAGTCTCACACCTAAAAATATTTAAACTAGAACAATGTTATAAACTAAAAACTCAAAATCAAAGATATAGGAAGTTAACGTTTCGGAAGAGAATCTACTTCCGTTCTCAATACTTTTTTGGCCGTCAACCATGACAGTTCTTTGTAGATTCTCTTCCGAAACATTAACTTCCTATAGCTTTGATTCTGAGTTTTTAGTTTATAACATTGTTCTAGTTTATATATTTTTAGGTGTGAGACTTTTTGAAACAGTCAAGTACTCAAGAACCAACCTCTGTCTGATCCGTTTGGCGCAGAGGTTTTTCATTAAAATTTTTAAATATTTTTCAGTGGCAAAATACCCAATAAAAAGTAAGAAAATCTGAATATGCCACAAATAAACAATTACAGACAGTATCTTGGTGGATTCGCAGGGTGGAGTAGCTAGAGAAGAAACCAGGGTTTCTAACTTCAGATTTTCAGGTGATTTCATTTTAGTTATAGCCGACGAAGATGAACTGATACATCTGCTGGACAAGCTTCAGAAAATAAGTTACAGTTAAGGTTTAAATGTAAATTACAACAAAACGAACAATATTATTGTAAACTTAGCAGTATTGTAAAGCCAGTATGTTAAAGATAAGTAACTGTGAGGTTGTAAACAATATGATATGCTTTGAAGGCCTTCTTGAAGATGCCGACAACTAAAACTATGAGATTCGGAGAAGAATACGGATGGCATATCGCCAACATATCAATTGTGCAAAATTTGTTATGATAGAAATATCACGAATCGCATACATATCAGACTTAAAAGCATTGGAGAACAATTAAACTGTCTGTAAGAAAACGAGCATCACTGGTTGGTTGGTTAAAAATACATTCAAATATAATTTGTTCATTTTTACGCCAACCTCATTATCAATGTTATAGTACGAAAGCCCATTGACAAAGTGGCTTCGGGCACTGCGGTTACCGCCGTTTAATGGAGATGTTGTAGATATCTGTATCTACCGTTCCCTCCCCAACAGCAGGTCATATGACCTTACTCTCTTCGAGGGAGATGCAAGAAACAAAGCAAAAATTATGAAAAAATTCAGGCACACTTTTTAAGCAAAAACAAGCATCTTTTTTCTCTTTGTGTCTCTTGTCAAAGTACCTTCTGCACCCGGAGAAAATTTAGAATTGAAATTCCAATTTTTATATTATCTTCTTGCGGGAGAATAAGAATGGAGAAAAAGTCCAAGAGGCTTATATTCAAGCGTGTAACACGCCTCAAATTTAGGGGATTTTCTTAGAGAAGTAAAGATAAAATCTAGTGATGTTCTTGTCCGAAATTATTTTTGTCTAAAGACTTCTGGTAGGCATGTTCCTTGGACAAGAATAAGCAATTTTTGGCTCTTGGAGCTTTCTCTAAAACGCTTCCTTCGCCCTAAACTAATTAATAGAGGTGTATAAATACTTTTTCTTTGTTATTTCTTTCCTGCACAAGGAAGCACTTTGGAAAAAAACACCAAAAGACAGAAGATGCTTATATCTTCCCAATACAGTGCCTGATTTTTTAAATAATTTTTGACAACATTTAAGCGGCCCTTGGTATTGTCTCTCTCTCAAAGAAAGCGAGGTCCCGTGATCTGCCGTTGGGGAGGGAATGATAGCTACAGATGCCTGCAACATCTCCACCAAGCGGCGGCAACTGTGGTGTCCGAAGCCACTTTTGTCGATGAACTCCCGTACTATTAGTCAACAGAATTTAGTTAACCGAACGACGCGTGACGGTACAATTTTATAAGTATCATAATTTTTGCAGACTGTTTTTTTAGTATTTTCGTTTTCACTCTTTTTATTGGCCCTTTAAATGTAGATGCTACAAAATAAAAGAAATATCTAAATTTCTCCTTATGCCGAATTTCTTGTAAGTCTGCCAAATTTATGCAATTAAGGCAGTTTAATTGTTGTTCATTGTCTAGTCTAACTTAGAAAAATATAATTTATATCATCTGGACATTCACATTCATGAAGATTTTTTTTATCTTCTACGAATAAATGCGTACGGGTAATTACTGTGCAAGTGCTTCATTCTGTTTTCGCATTGTCATACATCTCTATGTAATCTGTGGGTTTGATAGAAAGGAGTTTGTTGGATGCTCATAATATATTTATATAGTTTGTATCCCAATCCAGGATGGTGTTTTCTTTTATAAACCTTATCATATCGCTGTAGAGTATTCAATAGCATTCATAATTTATATAGATTTCTCAAAGGCATTCGATAGAATCGATCATATCGTCTTGCTTGAAAAAAATGGAGCAGTTTGGCTTTAATGACAATATGAAACAATTCTTTAAATCATATTTGCAAATGAAGACTCAATATGTGTATTACAACGGATTTAATTCCTCCAATTATGACGCTACCTCAGGGGTTCCCCAGGGGTCGAATCTGGGTCCACTGTTATTTCTTCTTTTCATTAACGATTTGAACTGTAACATCCAATGTTGCCAACTTTTCTCTGCGGACGATTTAAAGATATTTACTGATATAAATGCCATATATGATTGTCAGAAGTTACAGACGGACTTAGATAGTATTAATACATGGTGCACTAACAATAAATTAAATCTAAATCCGGTCGAATGTAAAATCGTAAGTTACACAAGGAAACAGCTGGTACACGAGTATGCTTATCACATCGATACGACTGAACTAACCCGCTGCACTTCTTTCAGGGATATGGGTATAACTTTTGACTCTCAATTTACTTTCAATGATCACGTGATGCAGAAAATATCTGATGCCATGAAGTTCTTTGGTTTCATCAGTTCTTTGGTTTTATTGTAAGAAATTGTCGGAGTTTCACGGATGTCAATGCCTTAAAAACTTTGTATTGTTCCGTTCAAACCTATAGTATGGATCTCTAATCTGGTATCCTTTCTATAACTATCACGTAGAGGCAGTAGAACGTGTTCAAAGGAGATTTTTAAAGTATTTGGCGTTCAAGGTTGATAGTGAATATCCTGCAAGAGGCATAAATTACAACGACTTAACAGAAAGATTCAGTATCAGTAGTCTAGAAATCAGAAGGAAATGTGCCTCATTGAGTTTTTTGTATAAGCTGTTACACCAACAAATAGACTGTTCTGATTTGCTGGCTCAAATTAACTTTTATACACCTAAACTTCAATCTAGGCTTCAACTACTCTTTTTCGTAACAATAGAGCTCGAACAAATATATTACTAAGATCCCCAGTCAATGTAATGTGTGACAATTTTAATCAAATTTGTAATGTATGTGATATTAACACCTGTACCTTAAAGGAGTTGACACAAGAAGCTGTCAATTTTTTTTCTGGTCTAAATAATTAAAATAGTTGTAATAAGTATTGGTGCAATAACCAATAATTATAATAAGTTTAGGTCCGTCACTTCTGTCAACAACATAGTACTTCTACCAATAACATATTAAACCATCCAATCTCTATCTATCTAATGTTATCTGCCATCTTGTTTTATACATTTACAAAATAGTATATCTATGCCAAGATCTAAGTTAAGCTCCAATCTTTATCTATATAATGTTTATCTACGATGTTATTTTCTACATATACAAAATAATGTATCTGCTTTAAATTCTAAGTTAAGTTAAGTTATAAGTTACTTTATGTGAACTTGATTGTATTGCTCTGTAAATGGTTGTACTGTTGGGCAATAAAGCTATTATTATTATTTTTATTACTATTATTATGATTATTATAATTGTAGTCAGCAATTGCTATCTTTGCAGTGAATTAACTTTATCTTTATTTAATAATCAATACTGGGTTTTAATCCACTATTTTTTTTTTAATCTTACTAGCTCAAAGTCATCCTACGTGAAATATTCAAAATACGTAAAAGTGAATAAATAAAAAATCAATCCCATACATTTTGACTCCAGTTTTATAAATTATTCATATATTATACGAAATTATGATTAATTTTCTCTGTTTTTATGATGCAGGGATTAGCTGTGGAATTGGAAATTGTATCGTGGGGTGGATTGATGATGCTAATTGGCAGTGACGAGACATGAATCTATTATAGCAACCTGAAATGCGTTTTAACCTGGCAAAGGTCTAATATGAATAAATGATTGTTTCGCTGGTGGCATTATTTTCTATCAAAGAGCGCCATTGTTTTTTTTATTCAAAATAAGGGGTACATGTTCCGAGTCATTTATATCTATTTGGCGACATTAAGTCAGGTAAGAAAACAGTAACAGAGACGGTGGCGAAAGCTATCTTTTATATTTTAACAGACATAAATTTAGATTTAAATATCGAAATCTTTCGGAATTTGTTTCAGATTTTCAATTTATAGATCTTATTTAAATTAATATCGGGTCACAATAGATAAAAACATGAAAACATTTGATAATAACAGGAAGAAGAAATAAGTTACTCATACCCGTTATTATACGGTGTGTCCCAATAGTAAGTGTACATGGAGTTACCATAGGTTCTTATAGTGAATATAAGTTGACTTAATTAAATTTATCTATATTCCAGTTTGCTCGTTTAGGTGCCAGAGGGTATCAAAGTTGTGCAATTTTTTTCTTTCTTAAATAACTTGTTCACTATGGCTTTATTGAAATTTAGCACGTGTAATTTAGCAATATTTTCATAGAGATGTCACTGTATGACACTGTAATCGAAATAATTGCAATAACAGAAGTGCGAGAAATGCTCCCACTCTTAAACAAATCTGCTCATATTCTTTCGAAATGTGATACTATAGCTTAAATCTATCATGCATCATAGATATAAACAGTATGCGTAAATTTTATCTCCCTTAGAAAATGTTTGTGTTTCTAATAGTTTTGATTTGTCTCGTTTTTTATTACAATATCACTAACGCATTTTCGGCTCAAACCAGACTTAATTATTTAATTTCTAATTTAAGTTATTATATGACGAAATCGAAAAATCACTATTTCCATATCCAGATTTTGCATCCCAGTTACTTGAAAGAAAAGATTTGCACTCTAGTATGTGGAAATTATTGGTGATAGAAATTTAATAATATTTGAGGCAGATGTCATAGAAAAATATTAGAAAGAAATCTGAGAACTTGGTTTCTAGTATATACACCAAATCCCAAGTTTCTGTACTCTTACAGCATGCTTTACTTATTTTTCCCTATTTACCTCTACTTACCCCCCACTCCTTCAACTGAATCGTGTCAAAATATAATCTAGTTTCAGATGTCGTTATAATACATACGTGTACCAAATGTCAAGTGAAAATCTCAATTTAATTTTATCAACTCTTTTAATAAGGGTGGTGGGAGCATGGAAAATCTTATAAAAAAACTGAGACCTTCGCTTCTGGTATATACAGGCATACAGCAGTTCCCAAATATCTGTACTCTTACCAATTTGCTTTCCTTATTTTCTGTTATTTACCTCTATTTAACCCCCAACCCTTCAACGGAATCATCTCAAAATATAATCCAGTTCCAGATGTCGTTAGTGAGTATCTCAATTTTATTTTATCAACCCCTTTAATAATGGAGTAGGGATGTTGGGGGGGTTGAAAAATATTGTAAAAAAAATCTGAGGCCTTAACTCCTAATACATACACCGAATCGGAAGTGGAAGTAATAATGCATTCTAGTTTAGAGAAACTTGTAAACGACTATCCTTTCACTAAATTTGTTCGAGATGACAACCGTTTTCGGTAATGCTTTGCTGCCCTCTATCGGCTAAAAGAGGCAATTTAAAATTGAGGTAGATTTAGTCAGACCGAGTTACTTTGAAGATAAAAACCTATGGTAGTTCTATATATTTACACAAAATATTGGGACACCCTGTATACATCGAATGCCAGTGTTGCGCTAAGTGCCATATAAAAGGTACTGTTTAAAAATAACAACAATATTGGGTTAAAACTATGCAAACGTAAATTTTAATTCACATTCATATTAATATTGGAAAACTTGACGCTACATGTTTAGTTTGTATTTGAGTATTAGAATATAATAAATAAGTTAAATCATTTTAATCTGTCTAATAAATATAAGAAAAAAAATCCACTACCATTATGCTCTGCTTTCCGTGAAGCAAAGAAATAATTTAACCGTTTGTTCAACTTGCCCCTTCCAAACCCTGAAGATGAGTATTTTGATTTATCCAGTACCAACTTGGTGATAATCCTAAATTCTAGTGAAAAATCACATTCTGAGTCGTTGGACTTGCAAATGTTACCCAGCTCACCTTGCCAGACTCAAACTTATTACATCAAGTTTATGTGAACATTGCAAAATAGAAGATGACTTAGATCATGTAATGTTCAGCTGTCAAAAGCACATAGACGAATGTAACAGCCTCTAATCAAAGTTAATTAGGGGCGGGGTTTCGGCCCCATTGAATCTATTACATGTCTTATGGCTGAATAAAATCGATTTATTAAAGTAAATTTCTTCTTTTACTTCCACATCCACGTAGTGGATTGGAAGTATAGTAATCGCAAAAAAATTTTCAAAAATTTTTATTCGTGAAATAGGTTTAGAATGTCATGAAACGTCGAGATTTTAAATTTGAGCGAAAAAAAATTTTCTGTCTGTCTGTCGGTCTGTCGGTCTGTCTGTCGGTCTGTCTGTCTGTAACTTTTTTTGTCCGCACGCTTTCTCCGGAACGGTTTAAGATATTGACCTGAAATTTTGTACACGTATATATTATAACGAGATCTGGAACTGGATTGTTTTTTGAGGAAATCCGGTGAAGGGTTAAATAGGGGTAAATAGGGGGAAATAAGTAAAGCAAGCTTGTAAGAGTACAGAAACTTGAAATTCGGTGTATGTACTAGAAGTTAAGGCCTCAGATTTTTTTATAATATTTTTCAACCCCCCAACCACCCCTACCCCATTAATGGGGTTGATAAAATAAAGTTGAGATATTCATTTGAAATTTCGTACACGTATGTATTATAACGATGTCTAGAATTAGATTATATTTTGGGATGATTCCGTTGAAGGGTTGGGGGTTAATTTGGGGTAAATAGAGGAATATAAGTAAAACAAGTTGGTAAGAGTACAGAAACTTGAAATTCGGTGTATGTACTAGAAGCCAAAGAGTCAGATTTTTTAATAATATTTTTCAACCCCCACCACCCCTACTCCAATTTGAAAAGGGTTGGTAAAATAAAATTGAGATATTCATTTGAAATTTTCTACACGTATATATTATAACGACATCTGGAACTAGATTATATTTTGAGATAATTCCGTTGAAGGGTTGAGGGTTAAATAGGGGTAAATAGGGGAAAATAAGTAAAGCAAGCCGGTAAGACTACAGAAACTTGAAATTCGGTGTATGTACTAGAAGCCAAGGTCTCAGATTATTTATAATATTTTTCAGCCCCCACCACCCCTACTTCATTATTAAAAGGGTTGATAAAATAAAATCGAGATATTCATTTGAAATTTGGTACACGTATGAATTATAACGACATCTGGAACTAGATTATACTTTGAGATGATTCCGTTGAAGGGTTGGGGGTTATTTAGGGGTCAATAGGGGGAAATAAGTAAAGCAAGCTGTTATGAGTACAGAAACTTGAAATTCGGTGTATGTACAGGAAGTTAAGGCCTCAGATTTTTTTATAAGATTTTTCAATGTCTGTCTGTCGGTCTGTCGGTCTGTCTGTCGGTCTGTCTGTCTGTAACTTTTTTTGTCCGCACGTTTTCTCCGGAACGGTTTGAGATATTGACTTGAAATTTTGTACACGTACTTATATATTATGACGAGATCTGGAACTGGATTGTTTTTTGAGGAAATCCGGTGAAGGGTTGGGGGTTAAATAGGGGAAAATAGGGAAAAATAAGTAAAGCAAGCTTGTAAGAGAACAGACACTTGAAATTTGGTGTATGTACTAGAAGTTAAGGCCTAAGATTTTCTTATAACATCTTTCAACCCCCCACCACCCCTACCCCCTGAGATTTTCATTTGAAATTTCGTACACATATGTATTATAACGACGTCTGAAATTAGATTATATTTTGAGATGAATCCGTTAAAGGGTTGGGGGTTAATTTGGGGTAAATAGGGGAATATAAGTAAAACAAGTTGGTAAGAGTACAGAAACTTGAAATTCGGTATACGTACTAGAAGCCAAGGAGTCAGATTTTTTTATAATATGTTTCAACCCCCACCACCCCTACTCAAATATGAAAAGGGTTGATTAAATAAAATTTAGATATTCATTTGAAGTTTGGTACACGTATGTATTATGACGACATCTGGAACTAGATTATAATTTGAGATGATTCCGTTGAAGAGTTCGGGGTTAAATAGGGGTAAATAGGGGAAAATAAGTAAAGCAAGCTGGTAAGACCACAGAAACTTGAAATTCGGTGTATGTACTAGAAGCCAAAGCGTCAGATTTTTTTATAATATTTTTCAACCCCCACCACCCCTACTCCAATATGAAAAGGGTTGATTAAATAAAATTGAGATATTCATTTGAAATTTGGTACACGTATGTATTATAACGACATCTGGAACTAGATTATAATTTGAGACGATTCCGTTGAAGGGTTGGGGGTTAAATAGGGGTAAATAGGGGAAAATAAGTAAAGCAAGCTGGTAAGACTACAGAAACTTTAAATTCGGTGTATATACTAGAAGCCAAGGTCTCAGATTATTTCTAATATTTTTTAACCCCCATTATTACAAGGGTTGATAAAATAAAATTGAGATATTCATTTGAAATTTGATACACGTATGAATTATAACGACATCTGGAACTAGATTATTCTTTGAGATGATTCCTTTGAAGGGTTCGGGGTTATTTAGGGGTAAATAGGGGGAAATAAGTAAAGCAAGCAGGTATGACTACAGAAACTTGAAATTCGGTGTATGTACAAGAGGCAAAGGCCCCAGATTTTTTGATAATTTATTTCAGCCCCCACCACCCCTACTCCATTATTCAAGGGGTTGATAAAATAAAATTGAGATATTCACATGAAATTTAGTACGCATATGTATCATAACGACATCTGGAACTAGATTATATTTTGAGATGATTCCGTTGAAGGGTTGGAGGTTAAATAGGGGTAAATAGGGGAAAATAAGTAAAGCAAGCTGGTAAGACTACAGAAACTTGAAATTCGGTGTATGTACTAGAATCGAAGGTCTCAGGTTTTTTTATTAGTATTTTCTATTTCTCCCCACCACCCCCACTCCCTTATTAAGAGTTGATAAAATTAAATTTAAATTTTCACTTGAAATTTGATACATTTATATATTATAATTTTATCTGAAACTAGATTATATTTTGACATGATTGCGTTGAAGAGTGGGGGTAAGTAGAGGTAAATAGGGAAAAATAAGTAAAGCAAGCTGGTAAGAGTATTGCAACTTGAAATTCGGTGTATGTCCTAGAAGCCAAGACCTCAAATTTTTTAACAATATGTTTCAACCCTTCCACTACCCTTACTACATTATTAAAGGGGTTGATAAAATAAACTTGAGATATTCACTTGTAATTTGGTAGACGTATGTATTATAACGACATCTGGAACTAGATTATATTTTGGGATGATTCCGTAGAAGGGTTAGGGTTAATAGGAGTGACTAGGGGAAAATAAGTAAATCAAGGTGATAAGAGTACAGAAATTTGGGATTCGGTGTATATACTAGAAACCAAGGCCTCAGATTTCTTTCTAATATTTTTCAAACTCCACCACCTCCGCTTCATTATTAATGGGATTGATAACATCAAATTGAGATATTCACTTGAGATTAGTACACGACATCTGATTGAGATGCCTCCATTGAAGGGGTGGGAGGTGAATAGTAGGAAATAAGTAGGGTGAACTAAAATCTTCATTTTTAACGTATATGGTAGAAACCAACTCCTCAAACTTTTCTATGACATCTGCCCCAAATATTATTAAAATTCTATGACCAATAATTTCCACATACTAGAGTGCAAATATAGTCAAGATGTTTCCTTTAAAACGACTTGGATGAAGAATCTGGATGTGGAAGTACTGATTCCTTAGGCAGCGGTTTTTTGAGTAAAACTGGCAAATAAAATTTAGAAACTTTATATCATAATGTACAAATCCTATTGTTTAACCTCATGTTGTTATCCCCATTTACCAAGGTCTTTCCAATATGTACAAGACATTTTTAAAATTCATCGAATGGCCTCTAGGCGAGAAGCGTGTATCCCCTCACTTTTCCTTAATTATTATGTATTTCTCAAACATGATAATAATGAATTTAAATGTGTGTTCCTTTTGCGGTATTTTAATTACACCATGTGGTCTATTGGTTCATGGATTTAGCGAATATTAGGTTCTTATAATTTTGAATCTTTAGTCCAGAATGCCACAAAAAAATTTAGAATATAATAAAACACTATTAAATACAATCATAATTTGTAGTGATTATTTCTATTACATTTAATCAAATTAATATGTTATTATTAATATAACCGGGCAAAAATATTTAACGGTCATCGAGAATAGCAGAAATCCATTTCCTAACATGCTCATCTGAAGAATCGAATAAAAAATATCTATATGTCTGTATACATGTATGTATATTAATGTTATCCAAGTATTTTTTAAGTTAGGTTTAGGGTTGGTTATAATTAGGTTTATGTATGAATCTCTTATCAGAATTTAAGTTCTTAAGAATACAATTTTGGAATTATAGTAATTTTTAAGTACCAAAAACCTTTTTTTTGAGGTTGCATCAAAATTAAAAACATATAATTTTATAGCCCCTAATTCATAGATTACATGTGAATTTTTTGAGATTTTTTCATAATGGGGAAAGATTGCTGCGATCGGAAAAAGATGAAAAAAATGTAAATTCTAATATTTACCTTTCCATCTGCTTTAAACGGGATTGTATATGGGGGTTTTTTACCCATATAGTTGATTGACGCCCTTTTAATCATTGAAAGAAGAAAATAAATGAAATTTCTGGATTTGGTAAATATTTCTGATAATGCAAAACAAGAAAATATGCTTATTTCACAATAATATACAGGCTGACCATTTTTTTAAAGCCCTTGAGGATATCTAGCTTAATATCAATCGAACAAGAAAAAATGTATATGAAATATTGTGTCGATTTATACAAGCTGCAGAATAGTTTAAAGATATTTGAACTCCGGTTCCTGCTTATACTCCAGTCAAATTCGCAGAGAAGTCAAACAGTGCTGTTCCAGGGCTGAAAAACACCCCCCCTTTTTTGGGGGGGAAATCGATTGTGATGGGTCCGGAGTCATGAAGTTATGAATTTGCCCACTATTGACCAAGAGCTACCTTCCAACGGGGGTTTTAGAAGTATAGTAAGTGATGGAGTTTGTTAGGACAGAATTTTTTTATATAAAACTCGTTATTAGTTGGGAAGACGATAAGATTGGAAGGGTATTGATATAAAAGGGGTGGAAACTACCCCCTTGAAGCAAACATCGACCTAGGCAGATTTCTCTCGGTTTTTTTCGAGAGAATCGGGGCGGAAGGAGGCCAATAGAGATAAATTGGCCTCAGCACTCATCCCCCCACCCGTCAAGCACTAGGAAACCACCCTTCTGAAGAGAATATCAGACTCGCCCGATTTCTCTCGCGTTTTTTCGAGAGGATCTGGTTGGGAAGCAGTCAGGAAGGATGTTTATTGTTAGACTGGTCTACACCCTCTCCAATCCTCTTAAAGAGGATAGCACTGAAAGGCGGTAAGGGTGGATAGACGAGTATGACCCTAACCATCCAACCGGATCCTCTCGAGAAAACGTGAGAGAAATCGAGCGAATACGGCATTCTGAGATGATGATATATTAGATCATAGGCTTATTTCTTGTGAATTATCATGTGTGGTAGAAAAAATCACCCAGCTCTTTTACACATATCGTGATTTCAAATACTTCGATTATAATAAAATTTTTACTATCTAAATAGTGTTCTGTGGAATAGTATCTATTATTAAGAAAACGTAAATAACATGATCAGTTTCCTTAACAATAATATTTTGTTATTGTATTATATCCACGCACCTGTCAGAATAGTGAGAATATCTAAACCTAAATCACCTTGGTCATTAAATGAATGATTAAAACTACAAACAATGCATTAACTGAATTTACTATACTATAAATGTTTACGTAATACTACTACCTCAGTAATTAGGTGTGAAAAACAGGTTTATCTAAACTATGTCCGAAATTCAAAAACTGCAAAAAGTTATGGCAAACATTAAAAAACATGAATATTACTAAAACAAAAAACGCAACCGAAATTCCTCCACACCGTTCAAGTCCTAATGAGCTAAATGAATATTTTGCGTCAACATGTAAATACAATCCTGCTTGCAATAAACTGCTAAATTATCTTGATCAGAATGTCTTTAAAATTTGTGACAAATTTATTATTGAGGAGGTATCAAAATACCAAGTATATAAAGCACTTAATTCAGTTAAATCAAAAGCTTCTGGTACTGACTCAGTATAGAAAAAATGCTTTTATTATGTTTTCCAGATGTGCTGGTGTATTTAACTTATATAATAAATCAATGTATTGTGAAAGATGTATTTCCAGACGTCTGAAGAGAAGCGCTTGTAAAACCCCACAACAAAATTAAATCTGCCACTGATTTTACTGACTTGCGTCCCATTAGATTTTTTCGAATAATGTCAAAAATAATGTAAAAGCTATGTATCACCAAATTATTAAATACGCGACAGAACATCAAATAATACCAAAAAAGCAATCTGTCTTTAAAGTTGGTCATAGCAAGTGCTCTTCTCAAAGTCTCTGATATAATTATAGGTTACGATATAGGCAAAACTACAGCTCTGTATTGCTTGACTACTCTAAAGCGTTTGATACGATTAATCATATAACTTATTGCTCTCCAAATACTATAACTTTTTTAACAGTGCTTTAAAAATACTTAAATCTTACTTTACTAATCGCAAACAGAAAGTTGTAGTCAAGAATACTTCTTTTTCTGAGCCAAAAATGCTTGAATCTGGTGTGTTCCGCAAGGGTCAATTTTAGGACCGCTGTTATTTATCTTATATATTGCTGATTTTTTTAGTGTCTTAAAAACCTGTAGATCACACTTTTACGCCGACGATACCCAGATTATTAGTACTTTTGATTCATCACAGATTATGCAGTCCATTGAGCACATAAACCAAGATATTAGATAGCTTGTATATTATTCTTGCCGACATTGCCTAAAAAGTCAAACAGTGCTGTTCCAGGGCTGAAAAACACCCCCCCTTTTTTTGGGGGGAAATCGATTGTGATGGGTCCGGAGTCATGAAGTTATGAATTTGCCCACTATTGACCAAGAGCTACCTTCCAACGGGGGTTTTAGAAGTATAGTAAGTGATGGAGTTTGTTAGGACAGAATTTTTTTATATAAAACTCGTTGTTAGTTGGGAAGACGATAAGATTGGAAGGGTATTGATATAAAAGGGGTGGAAACTACCCCCTTGAAGCAAATATCGACCTAGACAGATTTCTCTCGGGTTTTTTCGAGAGAATCGGGCCGGGAGGTGGTCAATAGAGATAAATCGGCCTCAACACTCATCCACCCACCCCTCAAGCACTAGGAAACCACCCTCCTGAAGAGAATATCAGACTCGCTCGATTTCTCTCGCGTTTTTTCGAGAGGATCTGGTTGGGAAGCAGTCAGGAAGGATGTTTATTGTTAGACTGGTCTACACCCTCTCCAATCCTCTTAAAGAGGATAGCACTGAAAGGCGGTAAGGGTGGATAGACGAATATGACGCTAACCATCCAACCTGATCCTCTCGAGAAAACGTGAGAGAAATCGAGCGAATACGGCATTCTGAGATGATGATATATTAGATCATAGGCTTATTTCTTGTGAATTATCATGTGTAGTAGAAAAAATCACCCAGCTCTTTTACACATATCGTGATTTCAAATACTTCGATTACAATAAATTTTTTACTATCTAAATAGTATTTAGTGTCATAGTATCTATTATTAAGAAAACGTAAATAACATGATCAGTTTCCTTAACATTAATATTTTGTTATTATATTATATCCACGCACCTGTCAGAACAGTGAGAATATCTAAACCTAAATCACCTTGGTTAACTGATATCATTAAATTAATGATTAAAACTACAAACAATGCATTAACTGAATTTACTATACTATAAATGTTTACGTAATACTACTACCTCAGCAATTAGGTGTGAAAAACAGGTTTATCTAAACTATGTCCGAAATTCAAAAACTGCAAAAAGTTATGGCAAATATTAAAAAACATGAATATTACTAAAACAAAAAACGCAACAGAAATTACTCGACACCTTTCAAGTCCTAATGAGCTAAATGAATATTTTGCGTCAACATGTAAATACAATCCTGCTTGCAATAAACTGCTAAATTATCTTGATCAGAATGTCTTTAAAATTTGTGACAAATTTACTATCAAAATACCAAGTATATAAAGCACTTCATTCAGTCAAATCAAAAGCTTCTGGTACTGAATGCTTTTATTATGTTTTCCAGATTTGCTGGTGTATTTAACTTATATAATAAATCAACGTATTGTGAAAGATGTATTTCCAGACGTCTGAAGAGAAGCGCTTGTAAAACCCCTCAACAAAATTAAATCTGCCACTGATTTTACTGACTTGCGTCCCATTAGATTTTTTCGAATAATGTTAAAAATAATGTAAAAGCTATGTATCACCAAATTATTAAATACGCGACAGAACATCAAATAATACCAAAAAAGCAATCTGTCTTTAAAGTTGGTCATAGCAAGTGCTCTTCTCAAAGTCTCTGATATAATTATAGGTTACGATATAGGCAAAACTACAGCTCTGTATTGCTTGACTACTCTAAAGCGTTTGATACGATTAATCATATAACTTATTGCTCTCCAAATACCATAACTTTTTTAACAGTGCTTTAAAAATACTTAAATCTTACTTTACTAATCGCAAACAGAAAGTTGTAGTCAAGAATACTTCTTTTTCTGAGCCAAAAATGCTTGAATCTGGTGTGTTCCGCAAGGGTCAATTTTAGGACCGCTGTTATTTATCTTATATATTACTGATTTTTTTAGTGTCTTAAAAACCTGTAGATCACAATTTTACGCCGACGATACCCAGATTATTAGTACTTTTGATTCATCACAGATTATGCAGTCCATTGAGCACATAAACCAAGATATTAGAAAGCTTGTATATTATTCTTGCCGACATTGCCTAAAAATTAATGCAGCTAAATCTGATGTTATCGTATTTGGAAAGGAGAATAATAGACAATTCATTAGGGATAACACCAATATTCTTGTGGAAGATCGAAAACTAAAAAATTTGGGCCCATTTCTTGACCATAGCTTTAAATTTCAACATGTTAATAACCTCATGAAAATATCCTACTGCGCATTAAAAAGTTATGTTCTTGTCGTCATAGTTTGAATATAAAATTAAGCGAATTTCTAGTCTTATCTTTTCTTAACTATGGCGATATTATATATGGTCCCTCTCTCGACCAAACGAATGCTTATAGGATTCAGTAGATGCAAAATACTTGTATTAGATTTATATTTGACTTAAAGAAAAATGCTCATGTATCGCATAAGCTAAAAACTCTTGGATGGTTAAATATGGCCACAAGACGCAAATTACTTCTTGCAAATTATACTCATAAATTGGTACAATAGCCAATCTTCCATACCTAAAACAACTTTTGATTCCCAGGTTCTTCATTCACGGGCGAAATTTAAGATACACTGATAATTTAATAATTCCTCATCACTTAACAGTTTTTTTCCAAAAATTCTTTACGTACTCCACATCAACGTTATATAACTCCATTCCTGTTAATATTAAGCAAGTTATAGTAAACTCATTTAAATTTCATTACAAAAGATTTCTTCAAGGTCAGTGTACAATGAATCAGAAATGCATTTTTAAGCCCACCTAATGTAGGCACATTCTTCTCTCTTTATTTCAAATTGTGATTAATGTAACTTCATTCCCATTTATTATCCATTTCTTACTTCCCTCGCATACCGAAGGGAAGTATTGTATTCGAGAAAAAATCACCCTCCGAAATTTTTTCGGATTTTCTCGTTTCAGATCACGTAGATTACGAAAATATAGGTTTTTCAATTCCGTCAGTTTGGCTGTCTGTCTGTCTGTTGGTGCATTAACTAAAAAAACTACTTGACGGAGAATAGTAGGTAGCTAATGCTACCGTCAGCGGAGAAATGGTTAAACCTTCACTGGAAAATATACAGGGTGGATCGTCTAAAGGGAGTAAATAATGAAAAAAAATTCTTTGCAAAATTTTTTACCACTAGAGTGGATGTAAAAATTTTTTTTTTGCTCAAATTTAAAATTTCCACGTTTCATGATGTGTTAAACCTATTTCAGAAAACATAATTTTTTTGCCATTGAAAAATTCTTTGCCTCTAGAATAAATAATGACAAAAATTTTTCCAAATTTATTTGAAAAAAAAAAAATTTTTGAAAATTTAAAATAGAAAAAAAAATAAATTTTGAAAATTTTGTACTGGCTGATGAAAAAAAATTTTGTTTGCTCAAATTTCAAATTTCCACGTTTCATGACATTCTAAACACATTTCAAAAACAATTTTTTTAGAAAATTAAAGAAAACTTGAACATTTTCTATAAAATGGATATATTTTGCTCAAATTTAAAATTTCCACATTTCGTGACATTCTAAATCAATTTGAAAAAAAAAAATTAATAATTTAAAATGAAAACCATTTTGAAATTTTGAAAATTTCTACGTTTTATGACATTCTAAATATTTCAAAAACAATTTTTTTAGACAATTTAACATTTTTATAAAATAGGTCATGGAAAAAAATGTTACGCTCAAATTAAAAATTTCCACGTTTCGTGACATTCTAAACTTATTAAAAAAAAATTCATAATTTAAAATAGAAATAATACCACAAAATGAATAAAAAAATGTGTTTTGCTCGAATTTAAGATTTCCACGATTCATGACATTCTAAACATATTTCAAAAACAATTTTTTCAGAAAATTTAAAAAAATTTTTTTTATAAAATAGGTAATGGAAAAAATGTTTTGCTCAAATTTAAAATTTCCACGCTTCATGACATTCTAAACATATTTCAAAAAACACATTGGTTTTGAAAACTTTAAAAAATATATATTTTTTAAAATTTTTTACCACTACAATAGTAGGTATAGAAAAAACGTTTTTACTTCAATTTTAAAATTTGCACGTTTCGTTATATTCTAAGCCTATTTCAATAAAAAAATGGTTTGTAAATTAAAAAAAAAACAAAAATTTGAAAAAAAAATTTCCCCACCGCTATACAGTAGATGATGGAAAAAAGTTTGATTAATAACTTTTTAGAGTGACTGTCTTGTACGAATAAAGAGGGAAGTTCTGTGTAAATACTTTTACTGATTTTTTTTTATAAGTATTTGGTTTGTTAATTTTTATGGTGGAGTATTTGAGCAGCCTCTAGGCTGGACTCCGCCAAATGTATATTTTCAATAAAGGCACTTTGTTGTTATTACTATTATTATTATTCTCTTCAGGGGTGGTAATTGCTTGGTGCTTGAGTGGTTGGTGGATGAGTGCTAAGTCCGACGTCATCCCTTTCGACCACCTCCTGGCCGCCCTAACACCCGCCTTTATCCGCTATACACCGAAAATTCTCATTTGGGGTAGTCTTTGGCCAATAAGGGGTGAAGGTATATTTTCTCGACACCAGGACCCATCGCAATGGATTCCCCGCCACAAGAATCGAGAGGGCAAATGTTCTTCAGTCCTTCCGTCAATTTGCCTGAAGTTTTAATTGTTATGAAAACTCTCGAGAATGCGGATATGTGTAAGTTAGATAATTTCGTTAGTGGAGAGCGATAAGTCTTATAAGACAATTATTTTTGCAAAATACAGTCTTTGAACGGGGCTGTTATCCAATTTTTTTTACAACCGCTGAACTTTCAACGATATATGATGTGCCATATTTATTCATTAGAACTAAGCAAGTAATCATAAAAACTTTTTTTAAATTAGTTAAAAAATGTTTAACTAACATCGGTGTTGCCACTGGAAAGCATGATAAAATAAAGTAATTAAAAATCTAATAAGTTGCTCCAATCTCTACTGCAATAAAACACTAACGCAATTAAAGGAAATAACTTCAGGTCACAAAAACAAAATAATAATCTACAAACGAATATAACACACAGCAATCAAGCAAGTAATCGTAAGAACATTTTATTACATCTGGAAAAAGATGTGTTTTACTTGAGAAAAAGTATAGCAAAATATTAAATAAATTCGTTTCTTTACTATATTAAAAGATTAAGAGAACTATTAAGAGAAATAATAATGTCAATTCAGGTAATAGAAGCAAAATGTGAAATGCTTCTCAGTGTATAGGTTATGACTATGCCCTTACTAAAAACAATATATTTGTCTATATGGAACCAAAAAGGTTAAAAACATTCACAGCTAAATATAATTTAATCAAAATTACGTATCGGTTAGTTTTCGACTTTCAGCTAATGGTCGCAGACAACAATGATTCATTTTTTAAATAATAATCATAGTCCGTCTTAAAGTACTTCACTGCAATATATTTTTCCACGCATGAGAATATGTGATCAATTTTATATTACAACCGACGTAAAAATAACACGTTATCGTTTTAGGTAGTGATAAGTAATTCAATTTAATATTTTGAATATTTGAATGTAAGGAATCCTCCACAAATTATTAACTAGATACATACCTTTTCCAGACATCACTTTTGGTTCCACACAATTACAAAACACAATAATTAAACACCAACAATTATTTCAAATTGTGAGAATTATATAGAACATTCACTAAACTAGTGCGCTTTGCTTGTTAACATCGCGTGACTTTCTAGTGCATTGTGGGTACGCTTAAGATGCACAGCCTACCGAGCGCGTTTCGTTGTTTACATTTCCATTGCGTTTTGTTGCGAACGCACTTGTATTTTCTGTTAGTGAATGCGTTTTATGATATTTTGGTACTGCACCAGGCGGTAAAATTTTTTATAGCATTTGAGGATATAACATATAAATTAATTTTCAGGAATACATCGTTCGTATGTATGTTTCCTTTATTGTTTATAATATTTCTAGGAAACGTTTTATTACAGTGTATACTTATAGATTGGAGATCTACCTTAGTGGTTTAATGTAAATAATTATGGGGTTGTTTTTTAACTCGGTGCGAGTAGAAAATCATAAGAGTTGTAATAACTATACTTTGGCGCTGCAGATTGCAAATATTTTAATATTTATTAATACTTATTTAGTTGAGTATATAAAATATAGTATTTGCTACATATGTATCATAGCACCTCATAATTTTACCTGTTGGAGTTGGGGTAAATGCATTCTGCAGGGTGTTGCTTAGATAAATGTTTTCTTTTGTGGTATAGAAAAATGTTATTATACATTATATCAAACATATAGCATTCTGAGGTATAAAAGTGTCCATCCAAGCTACGTCAACAAGTGAATCTCTTTCTTTTACACTGTCGGCATGCAAGCAATTACTAAGACGTCTTTCATTAATCTGTGTACCTCCTTTCGTTTCATTTTAATGCAGCTGTACGACGAAGATAGAAACGTACAACACTGTCGAATGTTTGGCTTGCGCTTTTGGAAGAATTGTCTTTCCACCACGGTTTCTTCAGTAATTGAACACCTGCGCGTTTAACTTGAAACGCTGTAAAACATCTTTTTACTGAATGGCGAAATTTGAACAAAATCAGAACTGTAATTGACGATATTCGTCTAGTTTACTTTGCCGAAGAAGCAAAGTCTATGAAATTTTCAATATTATGGAGTCGATTTTCAATGCTAAAAAGTTGTTTGGTCATAAAAGAAAATGCCGACATCAACAAATATTCAAAAACTATTGCTTTCTTGAAGCATAAAGCTGTAGTATACCGAGAAAGTCTAGAGTTTTGACAGCAGAATAAGTAACCAATTTTTTTACTTCCACATCCACGTAGTGGATTGGAAGTATAGTAATCGTAAAAAAAATTCAATTTTTTTTTTCTTGAAATAGGTTTAGAATGTCATGAAACATCGAGATTTTCAACTTGAGCGAAAAAAAAAAAAAAATTCTGTCTGTCTGTCGGTCTGTCTGTAACTTTTTTTTGTCCGCACGTTTTCTCTGGAACGGTTTAAGATATTGACTTGAAATTTTGTACACGTATATATTATAACGACATCTGGAACTAGATTGTTTTTTGAAGATATCCGTGAAGGGTTGGGGGGTAAATAGTGGTAATTAGGGGAAATATATAAAGCCAGCTGGTGAGTTTACAGAAACTTGAAATATGGTATACGTACTACAAGCCAATGCCTCAATTTAAAAAAAAATATCAACACCCACCACCCCTCCCCTACTCCATTATTAATGGGGTTGATAAAATAAAATTGAGATATTCATTTGAAATTTGGTACACGTATGTATTATAACGACATCATTAACTAGATTATATTTTGAGTTTGATTCCATTGAAGGGTTGGGGGAATATAAGTAATGCAAGTTGGTAAGTTGGTAAGTACAGTAACTTGAAATTCGGTGTATGTACTGGAAGCAGAAGCCTCAGATATTTCTCTAATATTTTTCAACCCCCTCACTACCACTACTCCATTAATAAACGGGTTTATAAAATAAAATTGAGATATTCATTTCAAATTTGGTATTATAACGACATCTGGGACTAGATTATATTTTGAGATGATTCCGTTGAAGGGTTGGGGTTAAATAGGAGTAAATAGGGCAATATAAGTAAAGCAAGTTGGTAAGAGTACAGAAACTTGAAATTCGGTGTATGTACTAGAAGCCAAAGCCTCAGATTTTTTTATAATATTTTTCCTCACTACCCCTACTCTATTATTAAAGCGGTTGATAAAATAAAATTGAGGTATTCATTTGAAATTTGGTACACGTATGTATTATAATGACATCTGGAACTAGCTTATGTTTTGAGATGATTCCGTTGAAGGGTTGGGGGTTAAATAGGGGTAAATAGGGAAAAATAAGTAAAGCAAGTTGGTAAGAGTACATAAACTTGAAATTCGGTGTATGTACTAGAAGCCAAGATCTCAGATTATTTATAATGTTTTTCAACCCCCCACCACCCTTATTCCATTATTAAAGGTCTTGATAAAATAAAGATATTCACTGGAAATTTGATGCACGTATGTATTGTGACGACATCTCGAACTAGAATATATTTTGAGTTGATTCCGTTGAATTGTTGAGGGTTAAATAGGCATAAATAGGGGAAAATAAATAAAGCAAGCTGGTAAGTGTACAGAAATTTGAGATTAGGTGTATATACTAGAAACCAAAGCCTCAGGTTTCTTTCTAATATTTTACAAACCCCACCACCTCCGCTCCATTAATGGGATTAATAAGATAAAATTGAGATATTCACTTGAAAGTTAGTACACGTATGTATTGTAATGACATCTGATTGCGATGATTTCATTGAAGGGGTGGGAGGTGGTAGTTTGTGAGTAGGGGAAACAAGTAGGGTAAACTAGAAACTTCATTTTTGACGTATATGGTAGAAACCAACGCCTCAAACTTTTCTATGACATCTACCCTAAATATTATTAAAATTCTATGACCAATAATTTCCACATACTAGAGTGCAAATCTAAACGAGATGTTTCCTTTAAATTGACTTGGATGAAAAATTTGGATGTGGAAGTAGTGATTCCTTAGGCAGCGGTTCTTTCTATGTGAATGAAATCGTACCCGGTACGCAAGGTCTGCTTTGCCATAGTAAAAGAGTAAGTATGCACACTCACGGTTACTATAAGTAGCCATTGAAATTAATTTTACTCAATATTATCAGAATGTTAAAACAACTTATCAGTAGAGAAAGACACAACACTGAGGATAGATAAAGACTTGGTTAAAAACACAGGAAATACAAAAGCGCGCGCGTTGACAGCTGTCAGTGATATACAAATAAATAAGTGATTAGTTCTGACTGTCTTCGAAACGACAACTTTGTTTTTGATGAAAGAACGCGAATGTTTAATTTTTGATTAAATGAAAAATTATTGTCGATTGATAAGTCTTTCATCTTTTTTTAGTGACGGGTGAAACTTGATGGTATGAATGGTATGTATGATAATGCCACTGAAAGAACATAAAATAAAGAAGTTTTAATAGTAATTGTAATATCTAGATGACTTTTAAAAAATTTCATAAGGCTTTCAAAATCTTGTAATTACCATTACAATTTTTTTCTAATAATTAACGTTTTTTTTTTTTATAGGTGACAAAAACTGTTTTCTCTGTTGTAAGTTTTATATCGGATAAAAAAAAATGAAACAATTTCAGAATTTTAAAAGTTCAGTTTGGTACATAATACTTGCATAAATGATGAAAAATGGAGATTTTTTAAAAAAGGTCAAAATCGGCAATATAAAGAAACCGTAGCATTTTTCATACAGGTATGTTTGGTTCATATAGATGACAAATAACCCCCCTATCACTCTGTTCCAGGTCTGGATCGCCTTATCAAACACCCTGTATATCCACTTTTACACCGATCTGAGTATTAAGTTTAAAATTAACCAATCGACGCTACGATGGAAATATATTTCATAATTTTAGGTGATCTTTTCAAATGTTGCGCAATTATGGCAGCTCTATTGAATTCGTCATTTCGAATGTTTTACTTTTAATATAAGATTCGGTGTCATCTACTATGAAAATTAAAATGACTAATTATGACATTTGTTTTCCCCGGCGACTCCGCCAAAATCTAGCAACATTTTCGACTGGTTTGTTTCCTATTTTTGCTCAACTTAAGCTGGACGTAGCTTAATAAAATTAATATGGAAGCAGCGCGGAGCCGTACTCTACAATTAACAAATAACAGCCACACACAAAGTATATTTCTGGCCTGGGTATCTGACCATGTTTACTATATGTTTTTGGGGTCGCTGAATCCGAAATCGAGGTCTGTTTAACTCCATCACATCAAGATTTTGCCATCACCTCAAAAAACCCATAATATAAGCGATTTAGACATCTCTTCACGTAATTCGCTGTAACTTTTTCTAGGCAAAAATGACCCCTTTTTTATTTCCACATCCACGTAGTGGATTGGGAGCATAGTAATCGTAAACGAAATTACATTTTTTTTTCTTGAAATAGGTTTAGAATGTCATGAAGTCTGTTTGTCGGTCTGTCGGCCTGTCTGTCTGTCGGTCTGTGTGTTACTTTTTTGTCCGCACGCTTTCTCCGGAGCGGTGTAAGATATTGACTTGAAATTTTGTATACGTATATATTATAATATCTAGAACTGGATTGTTTTTTGAAGATATCCGGTGAAGGATTGGGGGGTAAATAGGAGTAAATATTAGGAAATATGTAATCAAGCTGGTAAGAGTACAGAAACTTGAAATTTGATGTATGTACTACAAGCCAAGGATTCAGATTTTTTTGTAAAATTTTCAACCCTCCACCACCCCTAGTCCATTATTAAAGGGGTTGATAAAATAAAATTGAGATACCCATTCGAAATTTGGTACACGTATGTACTATAACGAGATCTGGAGTTAGACTATATTTTGAGATGATTCCGTTGAAGGGTTGGGGGGTTAAATAGGGGTAAATAGAGGAATATAAGTAAAGCAAGTTGGTAAGAGTACAGAAACTTGAAATTCGGTGTATGTACTAGAAGCTAAAGACTCAAATTTTTTAATATTTTCCAACCCTCACCACCCCTACTCCATTATTTATGAGGTTGATAAAATAAAATTGAGATATTCATTTGAAATTTGGTACACGTATGTATTATAACGACATCTGGAACTAAATTATATTTTGCGCTAATTCCATTGGGGGTTAAATAAGGGTAAATAGGGGAAAATAGGTAAGCAAGCTGGTGAGAGTACAGAAATTTAGGATTTGGTGTATATACTAGAAGCAATGGCCTCAGGTTTTTTATAATATTTTCCGTCCCCCTACTTCCTTATTAAAAGAGTTGATAAAATTAAATTTAGATTTTCACTTGAAATTTGTTACACGTATAACGATATCTTAAACTAGAATATATTTTGACATGATTGCGTTGAAGGAGTGGTGGTAATTGGTGGGAAATAGGGAAATATAAGTAAAGCAAGCTGGTAAGAGTACAGAAATGTGGAATTTGGTATATAGACTAGAGACAAAGGCTTCAGATTTCTTTCTAATATTTTTCAAACACTACCATCTCCGCTCCATTATTAATGGGTTTGATAACACAAAATTGAGATATTTACTTGAAAGTTACTACACGTATGTATTGTAATGACATCTGATTGAGATAATTCCATTGAATGGGTGGGACGAGGTAGGTTGTGAATAGGGGAAAATAAGTAGTGTAAACTAAAAACTTAAGTTTTAACGTATATGGTAGAAACCAACGCCTCAAACTTTTCTATGACATCTGCTCCAAATATTATAAAAATTCTATGACCAATAATTTCCACATACTAGAGTGCAAATCCAGTCAAGTTTCCTTTAAAGTTACTTGGATGAGAAATCTGGATGTGGAAGTAGTGATTCCTTAAGCAGCGGTTTTTTATGTGAAGATGATCCAGATGAACAACATCTACTAGCAAAAGCAATTTTAGTGCTTGGGATCTTTGGTGCGTGTCGAAGAGATGATTTAATACGTTTAAATTTAGACGATGTGGTAGATAATGAGGGTTTCCTTATCGTATTTTTACGAGATGGAAATACTCATACATCAAAGAGTTTCACCATTACCAATGAAAGATGTACATTTAATTCCTACACACTTTACCGTAAATATGCAGCTCTATGAGCTAAAAATATGAACAGCAGAAGATTATTTGTTGCATATCGAAACGGCAGGTGTTACGCCCAACATGTTGGATGCCATACTGAGTGGTGTCCCGACAATTGTTGTAGAATACCTAAAACTAGATAATCCCAGAGAATATACCGGACATGGGCTAAGGCATTCTTCGGCAAGCATGTTAGTGGAATGCGGCGGTGATTTACTCACTCTGAAAAGGCACGGAGGATGGCGTTCTACCAATGTAGCAGAAGGATATATAGAATAATCCATATAAAGAAAATTTGAAGTATGACGAAAACTGTTCAACCCCTCTCACTCGCAAAATACAACAAGTGTATCATTTGTTCATGAAAATCAAAATATTTGCGAAGAGTCTGTTTCAATAATTGCAGTTTCACAAAATGAAACTCCAAAAGGACTTAGCCTGTGCAATAATACCTATTGCACAATGAGCATAACCAATAATAATAATTCAAAATAAAAACATTATTAGTTGGAGCTGTTATTATTAATAGTTAGTTAGTTAGTTACTTAGTTAATTTTCAATATTCTTACTCTAGTATAGTTACATGTATCTTTATTCCTATGAAAACAAAAATGTCGCAAGTTTCTTTAGTATGTATTTCTTTGTTATATTTTGTTTTTATGTTATCGTTTTCAAAGGAGTATAATATAAAATATCGTTCATTACACGTCCAGAAATAGATTTTTCCATGCTTGCATGACTTCCCGTGTGAGCCGAAGCCGAATTTGTCGCACGCGCATGGAGAAGTCCTTATTTCCAGACTCCTAATGAAATATACTATAGTATTCTTGAGGTCTTTGGAGAATATAATAAAATGTCGTATTTGCCATACACTTCTCTAAATCGTGTATATATTGCTTGCTGCGAGAAAAATTTTCATATCGAGTTTTGGATAAAATGTTCATTGTCTGTCCGCCTATACGTATTAATTTATTAATTACTTTCTAAGTGTGAAGAGGATTGTATAGAGCGTTCAACGATTATATAAAACAGAGCGTACCTAATGCATTTCATTTTATCACATCTGAAAATAGAAGTTAATTACATTCAACTACCTATTTTATTCTTATTCCCAATATTTTGACAGATGTTTCGAGAGCAATGAAAATATTCTGGTTAGTCTCCCTTTGCTGTATATCACATCTGACAGCATTACGCCATGTGTCGTGGTTGATTGTCAGGCGTACAGATTCGTCGAAATTCTTTCCTATAAGCTCCTTGATGAAATCAACATACTGAAAGGCGCTCTCTCTACTTTTCTGAATCTGATCCCACCTGAACTGAATTGTCGCCTCTTTGGTTAAGTTGGCAAAAAAAGGAGAGTATTCGAGATAAGGCAATGCTAGAAGTTCACTTTACGGACGCATTCTTTAAATAATCGAATTGTTGCAGTACCTAATGAGGAGGATTCACAACTTTGATAATGTTTAATTTAAAAATGAAACGTGTTCGTAATAAGATGCTCTACACATACTTTAAAGACTCTCATAAAATGCTATAGATAAAATGTTAATATATTAGTTTTTGGATGGGCTAAATAAAATAGGTTTATGAGCGAGTTTGAATATGCAGAAACTTAAAATGTATGAAGTTGAGAATATCCGGATAGTCCGTTTGATTTGCTAGAAGTTTATGCAAAAATAATACAGAAAAATATACTCGTCGTGATCCAGCAGTTTAGGTCAAATCTAGCTAACAGAGCACAATCTGAAGTACCACTAGATGGATAAATACTCTTCTCTGAAGTTGTTTCCTTGAAACATGAATATTATATTGTGAACCCAGACAATAATAGCATATTCTGATTTTGACCTCGTAAAATCGTTAAACACAACAGAAAGTGTAGAGATGATCTTCAGAATGTCAGAATATTTCATAATAAAACGTTTTCATATATACAGGGTGTCTAAATATTTCGTGTACATGGAGAAGAAATAGATTTCTGTAGCCACAATAAGTCGATTTTATTAAGTTTTCCTCTGTCTAAGTTGCCTCGTTTAACAGCTAGATGGTGTCAAAGCTGAAGTAACATTTTAGTAATTTCGAAATGAAGTTGAAATGATTTGTAAGATTTTATAGAAATTTTATAGGCTAACATTTCTGTATATATGTGACTTCATGATATTGTAACCAAAGTAACTACAATAACAAATGTGTGAAAAATATCCCCACTCTTAAACAAATCTGGTTCTCTTTTTTTTGAAAATGATAATAAAAATTCAATTAATTTTATTTATAAAAATGGTAAATAATGGTTTGCTCGATGTCTTTCTTCGTTACAAAATGGTTGTATTCACAACAATATTGGATTAATTAATTTTATTAAAACGGCACCAATAATGTATACTCTATTAAAACCAGACTTAATTATTGACAACAGCACTGGGATATGCGCAACATGCGTCCGGTAGTGTAAGTAAATAAGATTTCAGCTAGATTTAAAGTTTTTTCGATTAAAAGTGTAAATGTTGTTTGAGATTACAAATGAAATTTTCTCCTAGAACTTATGCACGGACTCGAAAGACAGTGCGCTGTTGTGTTCCGTATGTTTGTTTCACCTACTGTACTACGTTTTCATAAAATTCCACAAGCAAACAGAATATGCATTCGAAAAATGTATTTAACAATTATGAGGTAGTACCTCAAGAGTGGTTTCGACTTCTTAACCTAAAATACAATTAGGATAATATTCTAATTGTTTGCTCTTTGCATTTCAAAGAAGAAGATTATCTTTTTCCTGGTAAATCTGCTTTCAAGTTAAGAATAAGAAAATAATCGACATTAGATTCTAATCAATTATTGTGTTTTTGGTAAAAGATGTCAAGTTCTCACACAGACTCTTAGGAAAGAATGCAGTTCCTGCAGTTCCCATGAAAAGTGATAAAAAAAGCATAGAAGCCAACATAAGAAGGAAAGAGAGATTGAATTGTTTCCAGATGCAGGAACAGACCACGTTTTTTACCGAGATATCTTCAACCTCTTCAATCATTATCACTTCGCCCACTACTTCATGAGGTTCTTTGTGAGAGCACTAGTTTGTAGACATAAAGAGAACAATTTGATTTTCTCTGGAATCTTTTCTCTCGCACCACACAACATTAACATATTGGAATTTAACAATTGCTGTTCTTCTCTTATATTTCTGGACCTTGAATTCGACTGTACGTAGATCATAATATTATGGAGCATTAAAGCCGTATTACTAATAAAGTTTGTTTTGTAAGCAAATGTCACGATTTAGGAGCCATATTGCCGGTAATGATAACTCTGTGGTGGTAAATTCTGATCTCAATATCTGTGGTCTCGCTGCTGTTTCACAAAAACAGTTTTATGTGACAACCGGTTTAAGTAGTACTTATTTGACGTGATAATATGCATTTAATTTTCTTTTGCGAAGGAGTCAAAGAAGCTTAAAAAATATAAAGTAAATGCGAACAATTTTTACAGTAGAAATCTATAATCGAGTTTGTCAACTGCTTTTGATAAATTTAACCACCACGATTCAGTGTATTGCCAATAAAATGGGTAATATTTGTTAAATAATTTGTTGTAGCTATAGTACCGTATTGGTAATGAGATTATACTCTTTCTTAACTTTTGCATCTGCAACGGTATTATTTTCCAATTTAATATAGTGACATGAGACAGAAGTTTCAGTTATGTCATGTGAATAATCAAACCTGAGAGAATATGCGCACAAAGAAAGTTACAGACCGACGGACAGATTTTTTTCGCTTACATTTAAAATCTCGACGTTTTATGACTTGGCAGACGGTTGAAGTTTAATGAAAACCTAAAGAAACAAATATAAAATTGTACAATGCAGGTTTCCACGGCAGCTGTCCAATGAAGTAGTTTCATCCGGGTTTTGCCGCAGTTGTCGAAATTGACTTGACGTTTCGCTGATCATGCTGTCAGCTTCATGAGAACGGTTTTAAAGACCGAAGTTGCTGTGTTACGCTCCTCGTTATGTACCTGGGTGCTGCTACGCTTGGTTGCACCTTCGTCGTGCTCCGTTGACCGAGACAGATTACTTTACCATGTATTTCTTAGTCGATACCTAACTTCTGTGTTGAAATTGTTCTTATTTTTCATAATTTCCAATGATTCCCTAATAATTCTTGGGTAATAACGTGCACTTCTGTCTAACGTTCTCGTATTTGATTTTATGGTTCTCATTGTGACGAACATGTTCTGCTACAGCCGACTTATCTGTGTATCCGAGTCTAGTATATCTCTGGTGTTCCTTGATTCTGCACCGGATACTTCGCCCTGTTGTCCGATGTAACGTTAGGATATCAGACAGAAGTGCACATTATTACCCAAGAATTATTAGGGAATCGCTGGAAATTATGAAAAATAAGAACTATTTCAACAGAGAAGATGGGTATCGACTAAGTAATACATGGAGACTGGCTTTGCCAAGTATCAGCAAAGTAATCGGTCACGGTCAACGGAGCACGACGAATGTGCAAGCGTAGCAACGCCCGGGTATATAACGAGTAGCGTAACACAGCAACTTCAGTCTTTGGAACCCTTCTGAAGAAGCTGACAGCATGATCAGCGAAACGTTAAGTCAAGTTCGACGACCTCGGCAAAACCCAGAAGAAACTACTTCAAAAATAAAATTAAAAAAAAAAAATTACGATTGATATACTTCCACTCCACTATGTGGATGTGGAAGTAATCATTGAAAACGGTGCGAAAGCAATAAAATAGAGTAAATTTTTTACATAAAAAGATCGTTCGATTAATACTTTAAATCACATAATAAAATGAGGGCTATGTCCACTTTAAGTTAACTAAGAACGTCAAATTGCATGTTTAAAACAAAATAAAGGCGTCGGCGAATTACATAATGCACTAGTTTAAAACAAACTACCTCTTATTCACCCCGGTTTAAGTACACAACTATTGTGAAGACCATTACAATTCTCTATAAAGAACTCGCAAAACTAAAAGTTTATTACTGAATAGGTGGGTCTTTTTCAGTAATTTGGTCTTTGTAAATCACTTTTTCTGGAGTAGAAGCATATAGAAAGCAATTCCATTAATTTTCCTCCTTCTCTCTTTCTCTACTGTTAGTTGGAAATTCGCTGAAATATTCCTTTCAGGGTGGCGGGAATATAACCACCTGCAGGTCTGCATTTTGTAATCTGACACAGGGGAGGATTTTATTTATACTTAGGTAATTTTCAGAAATGATATGGCCTACTTAAAATACTGTTAATTAAGAAAATCTAATTGCGAGTAAGGTTTATTGACACTGCTTTCGACATTTATGATACTAATTATTGAAAGCAAAAATCTAATACATCTGTTATTAATACGATACTCACATAATCTGCGGTTTGCACCCATATTGCTCCCGTTTTTAAAATATATGTAAAAGTATACGAAATTTCAAAGATATCTAACTTTTAGCCAATTGAAAATGCAACCTTATTACCCCCACATACTTATAATGTTTCACATCTTTAGCTTTGTGAACTGTATATGGTTAATTTCATGGTTTGCATTCTTTAATGATATAATATATTATTATGCTAAATAATTTGTACACCAACACCTGTAAAACGATTATAGTACCCTTTACAACAGCAAGGAATCTAAATAACTGTATATACCAGGTGAAACTATTTCATATGCGGAGGAAGAAAAATACCTAGGTGTTATACCAGATAAGTCACTTAACTGAATTTTCCAATTGGAAGAGTTATCAGAGGGAACGACTGTCTTTAAGGACATGTCTAAAAATTTGTGAAAAATTGTTGTTCTCCAACAAATACTGCGTATACGTTACGATCATAAAACTAATAATGATGTATGCATCAATCGTTTGATGGAAGAAGGAGCTGCAAGAAACGACAACGTCCACTGCTCTGGAAATTCTTCAGGATTTACCTCCTCTCCACGTTTATTTGGAGAGCCAGGCCAAGTGGGAAATAAATATACGGACTGCAACAAGCAGTGATCAATATACAGGGTGGGGCAATAGTGCGTTGGACCTCGATATCTCGAGTTCTACGATAGCTAGAAATTTTTTAAAACATTGCAAGTAATCCAGATTAAAGAGTCAATAATTGGACATTATTTTTGAATATACAGGGCGAACCAAGACGAAATTACAGGACCAAGTGTTTTTTTAAATGGAATGCTATATATATCAGTACATTTTTTGAAGCCTCTTTCCAGGCTCTGTTTATTCCTATATTAGCATTGAATATCTCCCAACCATTTGGACATAATGAATTTCTTTGTTGAAATGTGTTACGAGACATCTAGTTAATGTTTTTGAATCATATTCATTTCCTAAAACTGTACAGGGTGGCCAAAAACTATTTTTCCATTAAATTCAATTTTCCCATTTTTTTCAAATGGAACACCCTGTATATTTTTTAACGATCTGATGTAGAAATGGAAAACGAACATTGGAACTATTTTCGTTCTATAAATAAATAAGCGTCGGATTCAAGAATAAACTTAAAAAAAGAGGTTCCCTCAAATAATTTGTCAGAAAAATTTATAATAGGTGTTCGACGTGTTGCCCATTTTGATTGACACACGTCTTTATGCAATTTTGAAATGAGACCATTTAGTGGGACCATTTCTTCCAATCCATTGAAATGAGTAAATAGTATTTAACAGGTCCTTTACTGAAATGTTTTTTTGTACATTTTTGTTGCCGTTTTCGTTATTCGACAAGCAATAAAACCTCAGTTTGGTATAAACTGTCGTGTCCAATGGAGCATTTATCACACTTATCGGTCGTTATTTACAATTTGTACTGAATTTAAAATATTTGGAATTTTACAAAATGAATTTTAATAAAGCGGAACTTGTAGACATGACTTTTGTTTTGGGCGAGTCAGACAGAAATTGTTTACTTGCCAATAGAATTTGTCACCAACGTTATCTTGAAAGAAGAATTCCTGATGTTAGCAGCTTCCAAAACCTTCTCGATAGATTTCTGGAAACTGGAAATGTCGAATATAAAAAAAAACTGAAAGAATGAAACGTGTTGGGAACGATCAAAATGAGTTTTCTGTGGTGCTGGCAACGGTTGAGAATCCCCATGTTAGTCAAAGAGAAGTGAGTTCATTAGTAGGACTAAGTAGACGGTCTGTGGCTCGAATCTTAAAAACAAATTTGTTGCATGCATATCATATTCAACCACACCAGGAATTATCTCATGACTATTTTCAAAATAGGGCCAGAGATAAAATGCAAGATGATGTCAACTTCTTCAATAATGTTTTATTCACTGATGAGGCCACTTTTCATAAAAATGGATTTGTTAATAGGTACAATATCCATTATTATGCTTCGAAAAATCCCCACTTTTTTACTCAAGTTGATAACCAACACAGATGGTCTATAAACGATTGGGTAGGAATTATTGGAGAACATGCAATAGGGCCACATTTCCATGATGGTACATTGACTGGACCTATTTTTTCAATTTTTTTTCTGTAAATCTATCTGCCACAATTATTGGTAAATCTCCCTGAAGGAATTCGTAATAGGATGTGGTTTCAGCAAGATGGTGCTGCACCACATTATTTAAATACAATTAGAGACCACTTAAATAATATCTGCCCTCATTAACGGATTGGAAGAAATGGACTCAGTAAATGGCCTGCTAGATCCTCAGATCTTACAAAACTGGATTTCCTTTTATGGGGATATGTGGAGGAAATTGTTTATAGAGACACACCAACAACAGTACAAAATATGAAGGAAAGAATAATAACTGCCTTTAGATCTATCACACCGGAAGTTTTAGGAACAGCGGGAACCTCATTTCAAAAGCGCATGAGATGTATGTCAATCAAAATGGGCAACATGTGAAACATTTATTATAATTTTCTCTACTGAGTTATTTGAAAAAACCTCTTTCTTAAGTTTATTTTTGAATTTTGTAATTATTGCTCAATAAAACGAAATTGGTTGCAATTAGCCACAGGGAAGCACTTACAAAAAAATTTCGTTTCTCATATCTACATGACATCGTTGAAACTACACAGGGTATTCCATTTGAAAAGAAAATGAGAAAATTCAATTTATAAAATTCTTAATTGAAAAATAATTTTTGGCCACCCTGTACAGTTTTAGGAAATGAAACTTATTCAAAAACGTTAATTAAATGTCTCGTAACTGGTATTCACATAAATTTTTCTTAAAACCTATAATTGTGAGTGTGGTGATTTTTTTAATATACATCTGCAGATTGGATTATTTCAACAGAAAAATTCATTACATCCAAACGGTTGGGAGATATTCAATGCTAACATAGGAATGAATAGAGCCTAAAAAGAAGCTTCAAAAAATGTACTGATATATATAGCATTCCATTAAAAATGTTTGTTGTGATATTTTGTAGATTCCCCGAGGACCGCTTAAAGAGAAAGAATACATGTCGCAGGAAGTGTCAAAGAATTGGAAAAGTAATTCATAGTGATAGCTAATTTCTTCCTGTAATATTATCGAGTAATAAGGCTTGTAATTAACAAAGAAAGAAAGCGATACTAAGTTGTGTTTTTGTTGAGGACTCAATGTAAGATTTTCTTGAGGTTAGAATCAAAATGTTGCGTAACCGTTACTATAGTTAAAGAAAGGTTTGTAAAACTATGTTGATATAAACGCCCTTGTCCGTGCAGATTGGATTATTTCAACAGAAAAATTCATTACATCCAAGTGGTTGGGAGATATTCAATGCTAATATAGGAATGTATAGAGCCTAGAAAGAAGCTTCAAAAAATGTACTGATATACATAGCATTCCATTAAAAAAGAGGCACTTGGTCCTGTAATTTCGGCTTGGCTCGCCCTGTTTGTTCAAAAATAATTTCCAGTTATAGACTTTTTTATCTAGTTTACTTGCAGTTTTTCAAAAAATTTCTAGCTATCGTAGTACTCGAGATATCGAGGTCCGACGTACTATTGCCCCACCCTGTACATAAGCTAGCATCATGGGGAGCAACAGGCTATTGAACGACAGACTATGATAGTGTTCTAGGAATGCTTTCATCACCAATTACAAACTGCTCTTCAATGCCTTGCTTACTGGAAGATATGAACGGCAGATATTTATGCCGTTAAACTGCGCGTACGTAAGCTGGAACAGACGCATCTCCATTTTCACGTTGAAGGCAATTTCATTGTCCAATCTTTAGCCAGAGAACGTGCTGTTCTAGACTTATTAAGACAAGAATCAGCACTTGGCATATCTGCATATCTGCCAAGGCAGGTGCCTAGTATTGGCTGAGGGAACAAGTACTGACAGAAACTACCAGGTGTAATTCGCTTGAATGGATTCATTGTATATTGCTAAGTGCCAAGAACTAAAACAATATTAGACATAAAAAGGTTACTCCTACGAACTTGGCCTATGCACTGGACACTGCAAACGAAATCACCACCTTCCCAGAATTGGAGTAGCGTATAATGATAAATATCGTCCTTACCTAGAGGATAATGAAACGGCAAAGCACATTCTATATATCTGTTGCTGCAGAAATGTAATCATTTAGCAACGGGCAACTGGTACCAGAAACGTTTTTTCACTCAACCAGATTATCTGATTTATCATAAATCTGATCTTATTGGGTGCGATTTAATTAGAAATAACCCACAATTACCTTGATGGTCAGAGTGGAGGATCTAATTATAAGCGCACTCACATATCAACCTAACATGAAGGTGTAAGTGTAAACTGAAGGTATCACAGGGGCTTGGAACATTTTGTGTTATGCTGTCCTTGAAGATGTGCTTACAAACATCAACACACTTGATCGTTGCACTCGAATTACATCACTTGGCCTGTTTTGTTTGACATGTCGGCGTCGAGATGTGTAAAATTCAGTTTTACTCACATAGAGTGATAGTGTCATCTGACTGTCATTAAAATATTTGCTTATGTATGTTTAGCATGAATACAATCAGGTTGCTTCTCTTAATGAGTAATCGAACAGAAGGATGCGAAATTCTATTTCAATTTATAGATAAGGCATTCTTCATAGGACTCAAATTTGTCTGAGTACAGGAGACTACACGTTATGATGAAATCCGAACCATTTTTGCTGAAAACTAAAGTAGTGTATTTTGGTCTGTAGTTTTAATACATAATAACTATGAAATAGCAGTATTTCATGGCATCAAATTATCTATATATTATTAAACAATCGTTAAATCTTAAATCTCAGGCATTTTCATTAAAATTATTTGTCATAAAATCATCGTTGTAAATCAGTACATTAGAACATTCCCGGTGGATAGAGTTGAACTCAACGGCAATCTCTCTCAACACACACACAAGTCACCTGATCTCCAATTAGACTTATAATTCCAACAATGCAAATTCGTTCAAATTAGCTTAACTGTTCTTAATGAATCCTACGCTGTTCACGTCTTGATATTGTGAAAGTGTTAATTGCCCAAAGATATAAAAAAATACAGATTTTAATTAAAAAACAAAGGCCATGGCAGGTTAACATAAGTGTCCGTGAACTTGCCACCTGCGTGTGGTTTCTTCCAGTAATGTATCTTTGTATAAGATACTACCACAAAAAGTGTTGATTTCAAAACTTCTTATTTTAAATATAATAATATTTTAATTTTAATAAAAATCAATCGTCCAAAAAAAATCTTGTGATAACCCTGACAGAAATAAATTGATTCAATTAATAAAAACCATTTTTTTCGGATTTTAGAAGGAAATGATAGCAAAGACACAGAAATAATTCGTGTAGTTGCCAATTTCTGCATAGTTGTTGGAGGGAGTGCCCAAAACAACATACTAAAAGTCCTGACCAGTGGATAGTCTGCAGAGGGTAGGGGGTAGTTTAAAGTTCCCCTTTTCACGTTTTTCTAGAATACCTCGAAAACCAAGCCCTCTTACGAAAATGTATTTACATACAATATTAAAATAAATGAAATTTCGAAATTCCTAATAATTTTTTTCTAGGATCAATACTTTACGAGATACAGAGGGTAAAAAAATCGCATTCCGAAGGGGAGCATTTTATCCGAGAAAAAATCACCATCCGAGATTTTTTCGGATTTCCATGTTTCCTAACCCAGAGAAATTATACTTTTCTGATCTAACAAAATATATCCTTCATTTTTTTTAAATTTAATTCGATTTATTCTGGTGTCTTAAAGAAAATATTAAAAATCGAGAACGAGATCACTATGATAAATAAAATAAAAAATGATTCTGTCAAAGTTCACAGAAAACGTTGTTCTGCGAATATCGCGTTTTTTGTGGTTCGGAGGCCAATTAGGGTTATTATGAAAATTAAAGATAATGAAATTCCGCGCAGAAATGATCTCTTCCAGTTTTTATGTACAACGAACTCCGAACAGTTTAGGCAAAAATGGGCTTCAAAGTTTTCAAGGAAGGTATAATATGCCCCATTTCATATAATCCATGCATAGAATACGTGCTTGTTCTATGTATAGTATTTATTAGCTGATCGATATATAAAATAAAATACATATATATGTTAATAATTATTATACAGTATGTCTCACTTTTTATGACTCCTATATCATAGCAGTCTTATTTAAAAAGTAATTTTTATAAAATTTGGGTGGAAGGCACTTATTCATCAGGGGGATTGTATCACGGTAAAATATATTAAAATCCACCAGTGGCGTCCGTCGTTATGAAGAAGAATGTATCTAATATTAAAAAAAAGGTATTAGGCAAAGTTTTAACTGTAAAAAAATCTCATAATCTTATTGGTTGTTAACAAAAACCCTCTGAAACTGAATTTTAATAACATAGTGTACTTGGTGTTAACCAAGTAATAGGAAAATGAAACTTCCCTTGCGCGGAAACTTCGAAGCACATTTTTGCTTAAACCGTTCGTTGTACATAAAAAATGGAAGAGATGATTTTCGTGCGAAATTTCATTATATTTCATTTTCATAATAACCTCAATTGGTCTCCGAGCCATAGTGAACGCGATATTCGCAAAAAACCGTTTTTTGTGAACTTTGAACTTGAATAATCTTTTATGCCATAGTGATCTTGTTCTCGATTTTTAATATTTTCATGGAAACACCAAAATAAATCAATTAAAGAAGAACTACAAGAATCATTTCCACTATTTGGCTTTTCTTGAGCTTTGTTGACTAGACTATATTTGCTGATAATGAGCAAAATGCATAATTTTTTTGAACATCACAGATGAACAGATCACTAAAAAACATTATCTTTCCAGTATTTTATTTTTGTTTTATGTTCTAATTAAAGGTTAAAAAAATTATTTACTGCAGCTGTCAATTTAACTGCGTTTAAATGGAGAAGTTTCCGCGCTACTTGTGTGTGACGTCATCGGGCACATCGCACCGACGGAAAACGTATTGTGATTGCGAATGTGTACACATTATTTATGTTGTGTTATGGAAAATATAAAGAAAAGTAGCTATAAATATTGTATTGTGCCCAAATGTACAAATACTACAATAAAAACTCCAGAAAGTTATTTTTTAATGTGCCTAGACGCGATAAAGTTAGGAAGAAATGGTGCAGAGCTATTGCTGCCAGGATCATTTTGATGTAAATTTACCCATTAAAACTAATTATTTTATAATAATATTATGAAAATATGTACCTAACCCTAATATTATTGTGATAATTTGTTTACATATCATGGTGAATTTGGTCACTTTCCTATTTATAGGAATACAAAAGTTTACTAACTTCTGTTAATAGAAACCTTGAATTAAAATGTATAAATGTATAAGAACGATGGGAATAATGTAACTTCTCGACGTTCTACATATTATCCAGTTAAATATTTATATATACCTATGTATGTCAACAGTTATTTTTACTATTAATGTACCTACCTAAAAGTGCGTACTTAGTAAGTGACGGGAGGTATTTATTATATAAAAAAGTAAAGCATTCTAAGATGAAAAATATTAATTAATATAACATTAAAACATTGCCTTGTTTACGTATTTTGAGGTTAGGTACATAAATAATTTGTTATATTTAACTACAGTAAAAGGATAAAAATGGGCACAATTGAATTAATGTTTAGAATAATGAATGACACATACCTTGTTGCTTCAGTACCTCCAATTTCTTCACTAATAAAATCAGTATTAGTAGCAAAAAAGTTTGTCATCATAAACACATCAACAACGGGCAAATTGTCACTCTGGCCCCGTAAAAACCCACTGTCCGTCATTTTTACTACTTAATAATTAAAATAAATAAATAAATGAATGATTTCTTTTATGAAAATATCAATACACATTTATAAAATACAAAACAATTTACGATTTAACCCCTTGGCAGATAGACGACCATTAGACATTATGCCGAATGACGTCAGACCAATTGGTGTCACGTGGATATGTTCCCACAAGATTTTGAATTTCAAAGTCGTTTATTTAGGCTACACATTTCTTTTATACCTTTTCTTCATTTCTCAACTTATATAACATATATAACGAAAAAATAATAAATTATTGCATTTCTAAAATTCATGCATGTTGCTCATTTCCATACACTTCCTTTTCTCTACTTTCAAAAAATTAATAAAAGTAGTATTTGTTTCATATTTCGTATTTGTATTTGTTTCGGTATTAAGCAGTATATATCCAGTATACCGAATAAAATACTAATGTTACAATAATTACTATGACATGGTTTTAATATTAGGTTATAATTCTTGATCGCCATTTGTCCAATTTTTCGAGCTATTTCCATTTCCCTTAGTAAAAATATTATAATCACACTTAGTACCTACCATATGCTAGACAAGCATCGCTTGTATTAGTTGCGTTTGACAAGCTGTATTTTATTTCTCTACGAAACAACTAGTGGAAAATTGACAAATTTTTTATAATACATGATTTTCCGCCAGTTTGCTCCTCGATTTCTGCTTTATACGGATATTTGATTTCATATTTCATTTCATATTTGAAAGCTATTTACACAGAATAAAGGTAAAAAAGCACATAAATAAGTGAAAAACTGCCACAGTCAAATTTCGAAGCCTCGAATATTGCCGGGTTAATAATGAATGCGTGAGCCAAAGCAAATTCAAACTCTTGATTTAAAAATGTTCATATGCGAAAAGTCGACATTTTTATATAGAATTTGAAAAGTTCGAATGAATCTTTTATAACACCGGGATATGATTTTTTTTTTTTGTGAAGCAGTTGATATAAGCCGCTGGATTCCCGAGTTTTTTAAAGAGGCCATATTGTAAAAGGAATATGTATTTGATACCTCAGCGTGAATTAATTTAGAATATGTCAGTCTAGGTAAAGGGAATGTTTAGATGTCAACACAATACACTTTCTTATTAGTTATTTATAACTATTTTTCACATTCCCAAAGATCTTTTCATTGCTGCACTTCATTTCTAAAATAGCACAAATAATTATGTAACGATTATGCTTTCAATCGTAGTTAGTTGACTTTGGGAAATACATGTAATTTAATCGGGGGTGTCGCTACAAATTTTGACTGAAGTAATATAATTACTTCCATATTGACGTAGTGGATTGGAAGTATGGTAATCATAAAAAAAACATTTTTTTTTCTTGAAATACGTTTAGAATGTTATGAAACGTCGAGATATTAAATTTGAGCGAAACAAAAAATTTTTGTCTGTCTGTCGGTTTCTCTTTCTGTAACTTTTTTTGTCCGCATGTTTTCTCCAGAACGGCTTAAGATATCGAAATTTTGTACACATATATGTTATAGCGAGATATGGAATTGGAATGTTTTTTTAACATATCCGGTGAAGAGTTGGGGGGTAAATAGGGGTAAATAAGAGGAAATAAGTAAAGCGAGCTGATAAGAATACAAAAACTTGAAATTATGTGTATGTATTAGAAGCCAAGTCCTCGGATTTTTTTATATTGTTGAACCCCCACCACCCCCACTCCACAATTAAAGGGGTTGGTATAATAAAATTGAGATATTGACTTGAAATTTGGTACACGTATATTTTATAACGACATCTGGAGCTTTCAAATGCTACGAGAGACAGGTGGAGTTTCGGTTTTCTTTGCAGTTTCTTCAACCTATTAAATAGACGGGAAGAGCTATATATCATATAATATGAGCTCTGAAATAGAGTCTTTTCCAGAACTTTTAAATAATGTCAAGAATTAAAAAATAATGTGTCTATGGTGTATGAATTTCAAATACAGCTTCTACCCCCTGACAACCTTCTTCTTCAGATATTGGAGTACAGTTTGAATTGCAGTTTGAATTCTGACAGCTTATGGGATGATTACGGATGAGAGGGATGAATGTAAAATTTACATTAACTGATAAATCTTGAGATATTAAACTAATCTGGGGGGGGGGGGGGTGTTTGACAAAAAAGAAATTGAAATTCATTTTACACAAGTTGAGGTAACCTAATGTACAGTTATTCCAAAAATGTGCCGCATTACAATGTTAGTCAAGAACCAGAAGGCAATAGTCAATATTGAGGGATTGTTTCATTTGTAACTTGTTACATTAAATCTGAAACACCCTGTACAGGGTGTAATCAGTTTCATGTCATTAAAAAAAAACTGGTGTTGGGGACCGACTAGACAAACAAGAAACCTTTATGACTTTTTCCTCTAAGGGCACTTTGAAAAAAACTGATCTAGGTCAACATTTTTAATATTATGGTAGACAACAATTGAGAACCACTGCTTTTCTTGGTCAATGGACTTGTAGTTCCCAATTATACACCTTTTAAATTGTCATAAAAAAGTGCTCGCTGGCACACGCGGTGGTCTGCGGTGTCAAAGCAGAGGCCTTGGATCATCGACCGCCTTTGATGGACCGCCTCAACTGAACTGAGGCAATTATAAAGAGGTAAATAATTCATTCTCTCTTCGTGCACAATTGCAAGTAAATGATGGCCATAGAGGTTTAAACAGAGCATTTCTTTACATGTGTGTTTTTTAATTTGGAACAAAATATTGGACTGTTTATAATTTAGAAAATTTAAATGTGGTTTATTAACATTTTAAGAGCTTAAGATTTCATGTAACATAAATGAGTGTCCTGGGTTAAAAGCTTACTACCTGCCTAAATGATTCAAAATCTCTGCATCTGCATCAATACACAGTTCGGTACGTCGAATTAAGGACATACGCACTTCGTTCAACACTAAACACTAAACTATCAACTAACGTTGTCAATAAAGAAAAATAAAATAAAAACTTGGTACAAAAGCCAAAAAGGAATAAAAAAAGAACGAACAAGTAAGTTGTGTCTGTACGTAATCAAGAATTTGACAACTTAAACGGTAAGTCAATAAAATAAATCTTAACTATAATACACAATGACGCGAAATTCAAAAATAACAAAAACAACGAACGGCGGCGGGTTGGACGTGGGTACATAACGAAACACCCACAGTAACTAAAATATTGCACAAGGAAGAGTTAGAGTATAGTTTTCTTCAGATCAGATCTAGATCTAAACCTACCTCAATATTCCAGCAGTTCTCAAAAAACTTTATTGATAATTTGCGAAATTTTTGTTTATTTTTTTTTCTACAAAACTATGAGCTTTAGACCGCATGTTATATAAGGTTTTTTTGTTTGTCTTGTCGTTCCCGACCACCAGTTTTTTTAATGACATGAAACTAATTACACCCTGTATGTATTTGAAACATTTGTAGGTAATTTATATGGACGTGCACGTTCTCTAATTTGCATATAAATATTAACAAATTTAAATGAGTGTTAGATGTTCTTTAAGTATATTAAGTTACGTTCCCTTTTATTTCAAATTGTATACTAATTTCTTTAACTACTAATATAGCTATATTATAAAAGTTACAAATTACTTTCTTCCGGAGTGCAATCAAGTAAAAATCGGAAAACAATCCAAATCTAAAATTAACCTGAAAACTGGGAAATTAAGTCACGGACACGATTCTCAAAGAAAACATCAAAACGTCAGCAACGCACACGAGATCTGAAGAATAAAGAGATTGATAAAAATAATTCTTCATACACAAAAAAAATGCGCGCCTATAGCCCCAGTAACTTTGGTCTATAATACAGCAAAAACTCGTAACAAAACAGACAAGAGTGAAGAGCTTTTTAAGAGCTTAAGATTTCATGTTCTGATTACATCGACTTTCCCTCACGCAATTTGCTTGAAAATCTCTTCTCCGATATGTAAACTTTCCTTTATATTTTATAAGGAAAAGAGAAAAATGTACGCACGCAAAATTATTTCTTATCTTTTATGATGTTCTCGAGTGTGTACCGTCAGGCACATGTGATATGAAAAACTCATATATTTTTACGGTTACATCAGGTGCTTTGTGATATAGTTAATATTGCGCAAAATAACATACCGAGAGTTAGTTTCAATTTCGTCAACATCTCATAAATAAATAACTTAAATAATAATTTCTTAATGATTAAATAAGTTTAGAATTATATTAAATACATCTGAATAATATTTTATAGAATGATTTAAATATTAGTAACATATTATACAACTAGTTGGATGAAAAATTATTCAAACTTTATAACCTTGGTTATAATTTAAAAATTTCGAGTTTCTACTTCTCTAAGTAGTGTAGCATTTCTGACTAAAAAATTTACCAAATGAATGTATTTCCTAGAAACTTTATGGATTCTGTTCGTTTTGATGTCTAAATCAAACACCAAAAAAAAATCGGACGCTGTTGCCCTGCAATTGTTATAAACAATGATTTTGTTGCTAATTTGTTAACTAACAAAATTTAGGTAAATTTTAATAAAACGAACTGTATTTTTAGATCATTTGATAAAAAATAACAACTTTTATTAATACGTATTTTCCGAGATATAGCAGTTCAAATTTTTCCGAAAATGGGGACGGGGGAATAAAAAATAACGAGAAGAAATAAAAACAATTCTGACGAATGTGCTATTAAAATTCAAGACTTTCTTCTTTTATAACTTTTCCTAAAGTGCCACATGTCCAAGAGCTTCCGGAAAAACACGAAAAGGACCCTAGCCGGAAAGTGGAATGTTTCGTAAACTATGATATTATTTAAAACCCATTAACGCCCAAGACAATTTTTTTTTTGAATTTTGCAAAAATATTCGGTATGTATGTTCAAAATGCTTCTAAATGACCATGAAAAATAACAAAACAAAATATTCATCTTGTAGTTTATCAAAAAAGTGGTGATCTATAAATAGATCACTGGGCAGATATAATATATACTTTAATATATAATTATTATTTTACTTTACTTATATATGTAGGTAATAATATTACCATTAGAACATCAGTAAAATATCATTAAATTACAAGATAATGGCAAAATTTAACAAGTATATTTGGCGGTAAGGTAGGAAACAATTGGCACAGAGTAACATTTGATGCAATAGGTTTTAGGTCTACCCTTATTGCATAACATGATTTAGGCCATCGAATCGAAAGTCTTCAGGGGCCACTGCAGCTTTGGTTTTCCTTTTAGCAGAGGATGTGAGTTTCATATATGGAACTGCAACTGCTCTACGGAATTCTAGATGCTGATAACCTCACTACCATGCATGGTGCGATATAGAATCCAGGCATTTGTTAGTGCCACATCCAGAATAAGATGAACATTGGCCAGGAATTTTTTTTTCCACGAATCTAGATTCCATATTTACTAATGATCCAATCAGAGTTTCTTCCTTTATATAATCTACTATATCATCTGAAAGAAATATCTCAAAAATCTTCAACGGGGTGAGGGCTCCATGTTCTTTTATCAGTGCTATTTTCTCTTTTGCAATAGTAGCAAAGTCTCTATCGGTAAAGGTATACTTGGGATCGCACATTTTCCATTTCGGTAGAGAATTAGAAAGTATCTGCTTTTTCGAAACTTTTTGCTCAGAGAAGACACTGGTACTTTGGTCTTCAACAATGTCTTCTGTATCTTGATCTTTATGACCGTATTGTACCTCCAACTAACCAGGAACATATTGTACCTCCGCTATGCCCAATTCGGCATCATCCACTTCGTCTTCATCTGTCACATAATCTGGTTCTGGAGGTTAAACAACAATGTCTAGGGTAGCACTATCATCGTCAATAATTTCTTCTATCTATTGTCTAAATGTTATTTGTGGCATTATCTTAATTTCTTTCCTTCTTCAATTCTTTGGGAATTTCACTGCCACATGTATGTTTTCTTTCTAAGCGGTGCTAGGGGAATCTACAAAATATATCACAATTAACCAGTATGTTACTGGTAAAAAACCTCTACGCCCGTGACGTTTACGTCAAAGGATCAGTTAAAGGTTGGTTTTGATAAATAAACAACACAAATAAGTATAAAAACTTGAAATTAAATATTTCGCCGACGTTTCGGAAATCTAATCTGTTTCCTTTCTCAAGGCTTTTTTTGAAAAATCTTTTTTGCTGTGTATGACAAATACAGAGCTCTAAGAATGTTTGTTATATTCAATATCCATAGATACTTACTATTTACATAGAACTGTTGATATAGTTAACAGTTTTTTAGTTTCTATACAATGTTAAGTTTGTGAAGTTCTTCTTTTAACATTGGCAGCCAAGTTGTACAGACATCTACGGAACAATTCGACACGCAATTATCCTCATTCAATAATATTATCGCGGATTCTTTTATTTTTCTTTTTTTGCTATCTGCCTCTTTTGTTAAAATTTTTGCCGAGTCCCAGTTTATTCTATGTCCATTCTCCCACGCGTGTTCGCAGATCTTGGACCTCTGAATTTCATTTTTTCTGATATAATTTTGATGTTCGCCCAATCTTACACTAAAAGGTCTGGATGACTCACCCACGTATTGTTTGTTGCACTCACACGGAATACTATAAATGCAGTTTTTTGAATTTTGCTCGTGGTTTGTTGGTTTCGTCTTTGTCAGAATAGATCTTAAAGTGTTGCTTGTTTGAAATACCGTCCTAATATCAAATCTATCACCGATGCGGCGCAACTTTTCGGATAATCCGCATACATAAGGAATTAACGCTGTGTAACGTTTTTCAGGTTTTTGTCGTACCTGATTGCTATTTTCAATATTTATGAAGGTTTTATCGACAAAACCCCCAGGGTATTGGTTATTAATAAGAACTTCCTTTATAAACCGCTTCTCATTGTTTAGTATCTCATCATTAGAAGAAATGATTTTGGCCCTATCATACAAACATTTTACAACACCCCTCTTAACGTGCATCGACTGATTTGAGTTGAAATTTAAATATCTGTTGGTATGTGTTGGTTTTCTATAAACACTTGTTTCAATTGTACCATTTACTCTTTTAATTAAAACATCTAAAAATGGTAATTCATTTCTAGTTTCCTTTTCTAAAGTGAATTTAACGGAAGGTTCTTTATTATTTAAATGATCCAAAAAATTATCTAGTAACTCAATACCATGAGGCCAGATTGCAAAGATATCATCTACGTATCTCCACCAGATAACCGGTTTGTATGCACAATTTTGAACATGCCTAGTCTCAAAATCCTCCATAAATATATTGCTTAAAATCGGTGACAATGGAGAACCCATTGCTATACCGAAATCCTGCTGATAGAAATCATTTTCTAATTGAAAATAAGTTGTTTTTATACACATAGTTAAAAGTTCCATTATAGTATTTACACTCAATTTAGTTCTCGCTTCCAAATTATTTTCATTTAACAATTTGTCTTTGATTATTTTTAAAGTTTTGTCTACTGGGACGTTAGTGAACAGACTAACTACGTCAAAACTAACCATCAGATGTGTATTATGAATACTGTTTTCATAAACTTTTTCGATAAAATGTTTACTATTTTTTATATACCTACGAGTCAGTATTTCCAGATAATGGATTAATAATTTTAAGCAAGAATTTCGCCAAATTGTGGCATGGCGAATTAATGGAACTAACAATTGGTCTTAATGGGACATTTTGTTTATGTATTTTCGGTAAGCCATAAAAATGAGGAGGCTTGCTATAATGCGGTGTAAGCTTCCGTCGTTCAAAGTCATTAAAATCATTTTTGTATTTAAATAAAGTTCTATAAATTTTGCCCTCAATTGATTTTGTTGGGTCTTTACTTAATTTTGAGTATGGTCCTTCATTGATAAGTGTCATAATTTTCTCATCATATGTATTTTTATTTATAATGACTGTGGCATTACCTTTGTCCGCTGGCAAAATTTTAATGGATTCATCTCTCTTCAAAGAGGATATTGACCGTTTTTCTTCCGTGCTTAAATTTTCTTTAATTTTATATTGCCTCTCTAAAGCAATTTTTGCCCGCACGCGATATTCATTTCCATCATCTGTTGGCATGTTTTGTGCAGTTTTTTCTACGGCTGCTATTATGTCAAATTTTGGAACCAATTTTGGGTTTATTGAATAATTTAAACCTTTTGACAAGACCAATTTGTCTGAAATTGTTAAAATCCGTTCTGACATATTAATGACAGTCTTGTCAATTAGAGGATTATTATTTATATTATTCAATTGTCTAATCTGTTTTTCTCTCATTAAATTTTTGAATTTATTTATATTCGTACTTTTTTGCAAATTAAAATGTTTGTTGTAACTAAACCTGATATTCCGGTGTATATAGTCGAAATCTTGTTCCACGACGCTGTAATATAATTCGTTTTCTCTGTAATTGATTTCATTAATAGTTCGTTCTTTTTGGTATCTATGATATTGAATCCTTTCCCTAACCATTGATTTGCTGGCTTTATCGAAAATTCTTCTTGTTTTGTTGTTCTCAAAAGGCATTTTTAGCCGTAAAAATTTTGGTATAATTCCATGTTTCCGACATTTACATAAGAACGTGATGGTATTTTCTGATCTTGCCAGCTTCTTATAACAATTTTCTAAAAATCTAAAATACTGATTGATATTAGGCCCATACCTGTTATCTAAATATTGTCTAAATGTTATTTGTGGCATTATCTTAATTTCTTTCCTTCTTCAATTCTTTGGGAATTTCACTGCCACATGTATGTTTTCTTTCTAAGCGGTGCTAGGGGAATCTACAAAATATATCACAATTAACCAGTATGTTACTGGTAAAAAACCTCTACGCCCGTGACGTTTACGTCAAAGGATCAGTTAAAGGTTGGTTTTGATAAATAAACAACACAAATAAGTATAAAAACTTGAAATTAAATATTTCGCCGAGGTTTCGGAAATCTAATCTGTTTCCTTTCTCAAGGCTTTTTTTGAAAAATCTTTTTTGCTGTGTATGACAAATACACAGCTCTAAGAATGCTTGTTATATTCAATATCCATAGATACTTACTATTTACATAGAACTGTTGATATAGTTAACAGTTTTTTAGTTTCTATACAATGTTAAGTTTGTGAAGTTCTTCTTTTAACATTGGCAGCCAAGTTGTACAGACATCTACGGAACAATTCGACACGCAATTATCCTCATTCAATAATATTATCGCGGATTCTTTTATTTTTCTTTTTTTGCTATCTGCCTCTTTTGTTAAAATTTTTGCCGAGTCCCAGTTTATTCTATGTCCATTCTCCCACGCGTGTTCGCAGATCTTGGACCTCTGAATTTCATTTTTTCTGATATAATTTTGATGTTCGCCCAATCTTACACTAAAAGGTCTGGATGACTCACCCACGTATTGTTTGTTGCACTCACACGGAATACTATAAATGCAGTTTTTTGAATTTTGCTCGTGGTTTGTTGGTTTCGTCTTTGTCAGAATAGATCTTAAAGTGTTGCTTGTTTGAAATACCGTCCTAATATCAAATCTATCACCGATGTGGCGCAACTTTTCGGATAATCCGCATACATAAGGAATTAACGCTGTGTAACGTTTTTCAGGTTTTTGTCGTACCTGATTGCTATTTTCAATATTTATGAAGGTTTTATCGACAAAACCCCCAGGGTATTGGTTATTAATAAGAACTTCCTTTATAAACTGCTTCTCATTGTTTAGTATCTCATCATTAGAAGAAATGATTTTGGCCCTATCTTCTATCCTAGACAAGCGTCCTTTTAGGAATCCATGTCTTCTAAAAGTAAATTATTATTATTATTCAAACTATCACCATGTTTTAATTTTTTATATTATAATTTCATCATATCTAATTTCCACTTACAAATGTTTGACGGTATCAACGCAAAAGAAAAAATGCTTTACTTACAAATTATATTTTTCACCAATACCACGGAAACAGGTGATATTTTAGTGAAAATAGCACTGAAAGATTTTATCTCACACACTGACTAAGCTTGACCGATAATAACAATGACCTAGCACATCTGATGCGGATAAACTCTCAAAGTTCCAGTTAGATATTATATGTGCCCAGTGGTATATAGATCAGCTAAATAAAGTTGTTTACAATTATGTTGATAAAGAAAATATTGTAAAATGAGTTATGGAATAACAAACTTTTATATTTCAGGGAGTCATTATCACATATATCATATTTTCATATTCATTAGGTTTTTGTTTATAAATAAATACATTTGTTAGTGTAAACGACAATTTATTTGAAGATTTTAAAAAATTAAAAAAAAATACTTCCAATTTGACAAATTATTAGAAAATGGTCTTCTGCTGTTGTAGTAATTATAAATCAGTTTTAACGAAATTAAATATACTATTGTCATGTTAAAAAAAAATTTCTCTTGTGATCTATAAATAGATCACTGGGCGCTAATGGGTTTTTTAAAAATCTGAAATCCAGACGTATGGGTTAATATATTCTTCAAAATTTTGGTCTCTTATATTTCTTTTGAAACGTGCATATTTTCCGAGTTATCAACAAGTTTGCAAGATAAAATACGTAATTTAGGTACATTTTTGATCGTGAAAACTGTTGAGTAACAAGTAACCGAAATATTAAAGAATATATTAACCCATATGTCTGAACTTTTCCAGACTTTTAAATTTCATAGTTTACGAGATTTTATATTTCCGGCAAAGGTTTTTCTTCGTGTTTTCCAGAAGAACTTGGACAGACTGTATTTTAGGAAAAAGTCGTAAAAGAAAAAAACTTGTAATTTAATAATAAATTCACAAGAATTTTTCAGGTTTCTTTCTCGTCACTTTCTATCCCCCCATTTGCAAAAGTTCGAACCGCTACGCTATATCTCGGAAAATACAAATTTTCCCTAAAATATTACAAGAGTGAAAAGTTATTATTTTTCGTCAAATAACACAGTCCCACAAAAGTAATGAAATTCAGAAAAAAAATCTCACGTATCTCCATGTATTTTCGGTCACTGAGTCGAATGTGTTTAAAAGAAAATTAAGTTACGAGAATAGCTGTTACATCTAATCAATCGAATTATACAAATTAAAGTTAGCAGCATATATACAATAGATATGAAATACACCACTAGGGACTTGCGAGAACTACCCCATATATTAAAAAAAATGATCCAAAACAGCCATGACTGCTGAAAAAGCTCGAAATGTGTAAGTATTGTTAAAGTAATAAGAAACTACATCAGGTGCGATGTAAATCTTCATAAGCTGTCCCTATAGGGTTGAGAAGAGCCACCCCTACGTTTAGAGAATACGAGAAAAACAAGAAAAAACATAAAATCCAACAGGATTTCTATTTTCGTGTATGCCATGATTGACTGAAATTGCGTAGTACTCTATGATAGAACTAGAAACTTACATATCATCATTGTCCTACAGTGACAACCCTCGGACGATGGGAAACTACCCCCTATGTAAGATTCAACTATTAAAAGTTACAGTGACTTATGTGAAAAAATCGAATCACCTGTGTTGTGTGAAAGTGAGAAGGAACTAGTCAATGTTCGACGCTGTGCTTGAAAACCACCCCCCTGGGTTTACGAGATGCCACCCCTATATCAGAAGAATGTTGCAAAACAGAGAGAAACTAGCCGAATTTACAAGCAACAGTATAGCTTTTTCAGTAGTCGCTGCGACATCTTTTTCGTTGTATCTTGAATGACGGTAGTTTACATCCTTTCTGGGGGTGTTACATAGTAACATCCATAGGACATGAGTTTCAAACTCTAAGTGTAAAACACGATTTTGCCAATCATAGCAGCCATAAAAATGTACATCCGGTTAGTTTCTCTCTGTTTTTCCATCATCCTACGGATATAGGGGTAGCAACTTGCAACCCCATGGAGGTAGTTTTCAAGCACAGCGTCGAACATAGACTAGTTTTTTCTCACTTCCACGCAAGTGTTTCGAATTTTTATGGAAGTCGCTGTAACTTTTTATAGTTAAATCTTACACAGGCGGAAGTCTTCACACCCCCTAGGCTTGACACTGTAGGACGTCGATGGCACGTAAGTTTCTAGTTCTATGCTAGAGTACTGCATAATTTCAACCAATCATAGCATCCATGAAAATAGAAATCCTGTTGGATTTTACATTTTCTCTTGTTTTTCTCGTGTCCTTTAAACTTAGGGGTGGTTGTCCTCAACCCTATATGGGCAGTTTATGAAGATTACGTCCGACTTGATGCAATTTTTTATCACTTTAACAAAACTTAGACATTTCGAGCTTTCTCAGCATCATTGCTGTTTTGGATCCATTTTTTTATATACGGGGTAGGGTGGTTCAAAAAAATTCTTTTTAGGTAATAGTCTAGGTACTCCGCAGTTATTTTTACCTTCCCCCTGTATTATTACAGTAAATTTTCAGCTTCCTACTTCAAGTGCAAGGGAGTCTTCAACCATCCTTTGATATCCAAAATTTTATTGTTTTGACGAATTTGATTGCACTTTGATTTGAACATTTTGAGGAGTTTATTAAATCTTTAATAACCTACGATGAGGAGGAGAAACAATTTATGCTGCAGGTTATTGAAGCAAACCGAAAAACGGTCCCTACCGAAACAACCAAAAATCAGTAGTGAAAGCGGTTTCTGATTAGGACAATTCTCAGATATAATATTCTCTATTGTAAATTTACAATATAATCTTGTTAATAAAAAAATCCCTACACGAATTCTTGAAAAACTGTATCTTAAAGCTCGTTGAGCACTGCCTTCCACTTGGAGTAGGAAGCAAAAATGTTGCCAGAGAAATACTGTGGCTAAGTCTAAAGAAATTGTAGGGTGCCTAGGAATCCAAGAAGACGATTTTGTTTTTTCTCATAGCATTGTGAACCACCCTAATATAGTGGTTAGTGTTTGCCCTTCTCTAGGGGTGCGTTTCATATCTATTGAATATTCGCTTCTGATTAACATTAATTTGTATTATTCGATTGATTAAGATGCAACAACTATTCTCGTAGGTTGAAAAATATTATTAAAAAATCTGAGACCTTGGCTTCTAGTACATACATCGAATTTCCAGTTTCTGTATTCTCACTAGATTGTTTTGCTTATTTTGCCCTATTTGCCTCTATTTAACCACCAACCCTTCATCAGAATAATCCCAAAATACAATATAGTTCCTGATGTCATTATAATACGTGTACTTTTGCCACTCTTGCCAGCTTGCTTTACATATTTAATAATAACAGTAATAATAAACTTTATTTTCCCTTTATGACAATATGATATAATATTATATAGGAATAGTCAGACTTAATATCGAGATAATGAAAATAAAGAATAAAGAGGTAAATCACAGAGCACTTTACATATTAAAATAATCTTCGAGTTTGTAGAATGTGTTGCTAATTAAAAACACTTTAAGTTTCTTTCTAAATAGTGAAAGTTTATCGCAATGCTTTATTTCCACAGGGAGATGGTTAAGACTTTGGGTCCTAGAGAACTGGGTGAATTTACAGAGACATTTAATTTACTGAAGGGCACATGAAAATCATGTTTTCGCCTAGTATTTACATTAGGTAGTTGATTGTTACAAAAAAACATAATTCAAAAATGAAAATTAACGGAAGTGTCAATATATTATAATCCAAGAATATACTTTTACAGGTCTCTCCTGTTGATAAGCCTACCATACATCTTATCACACGCTTTTGGGCTGAAAATACATTATTTGATAGGATGGAGACTCCCCAGAAACAAGCACCATATCTTAACCGAGAATCTACCTCAGCAAAATATAAATTCCTTAGTTGAGCCATGTTTAGAACATTTTTAAAATTTTTGAACTGATAAACTACTGAATGTAATTTGGCTATCAAAAATTCACAATGGCTTTTCCAGTTTAAGCAACTGATTTCCCCTCCTTCACCCCTGTTTACCCCCAACTCTTCACCGGATATCTTCAAAAAACAATCCAGTTCCAGATCTCGTTATGCGTGTACAAAATTCAATATCTTAAACCGTTCCGGAGAAAAGTTACAGGCAGACAGGCAGACAGACAGACAGAAATTTCCTTCGCTCAAATTTAAAATCTCGACATTTCATGACATTCTAAACCTATTTCAAGAAAAATAAATTTTGAATTTTTTTTTACAATTAATATACTTCCAATTTACTATGTGGATGTGGAAGTAAAAGTTAGCCACGAGACTGTTAGGTCGAGTTGTTAATTTTCTTACGTGACTAATGTGCAATTACACACGTGTGCAATGCAAAATTTTATCCAACACTTTCTTTTAATAGAAGTTTATTAGAATAATTAATTTTTTTGAGAGTTCATTTGACAAATTAATTTTTATGTCCGTAAAGATTGTAAGTGGGAAGGTCATAGAACAGTTGCCATGGTGTTGATTGTTATTTATTGTTTACTAGTCTATACACATAAATAAAAAATAAAGGTAAAAAATAATAATTAGTTGTGAAAAATGGATGAAAGTTGGTATGTCTCGGAAGAAATTAGAAAAGAAGCAAATGGGGTTTGTTTAAATTTACTACCTAGGAATACCCAAGCTTTTTATGACAAGGAACTCAGCGAATATAACGATTGGTCAAGAAGTCGGGGTGTTACTGATGTAAATGGAGTGAAATGTAAATGCTGAAGGCAACTTTAAACGTTTACAAAACTATGGAGCTTTCTAAATATGGAAAACTAAGTGTTACTTTAAAGGTGTGGGAACTGACAAACCAAATAATGCTATTCTTATATTCTCTCACTAGTGACTTTTTGAATATTCTCTCATTTGTGTGTAACACATCACATTCTGTACGTAAAATCACCATAATAATAGCCATATTCTATGCCCGTGTTGGATAAGTTATATTTCTTTTCTTTTCGCTTAAGTACTTCGACTTTGAGGATAGGCAATCAATGTGCAAAAATCTATAGAGTAATTTGAGACGCAATTTTCCTCGCCATTTTTCTTGAATTACTTATTTTATAGTATTTTGACAATACATCATAACATCAAGAGTTTTTCTCTCTGGTTTTATCAGTACATGTTTTTTTAAATTTAGATTATGTTTGTTTTCATTTGTATACTCGGGTTTTCCGTTCAACAGATTTCTTATCACTTCTTGTTTGAATTTCGTTCATAGCTTGTCTTTTATAATTTCTATGCAAAATTTGCGTATTTATTATGGTTTTGCGTAAAATAAATTCAACTGCCAGGTGTCTATGCCAAATCAATGACCAGAAAGCAGTATTACTAAATTAAATGCATGGATGCATCGCTAGATGTACTAAACACAAGTTACGACTTGCATTGCAATGACTACTTAACAAGGGAATAAATGTGACTATACCGCCATAGTAGTCGTTATGACTGGTTCGTGATTTTTGGCCATTATTTATAGTGGATTGAAATTTGACTTCAAAAAAAATAAATGCTCACACAATATAATCATCTATCTATCACCTTAATTTATAAATGTTTACCAATAGAGAATTTTACGCAAGGGTGAGTGTAGATAACGCCACTGAAATATAAAGTAAAGAATCCTAGATGTCAAATGGTGCGGTACATTTTGATGACTTGTAGCCCATTGAAATGTTACAAAATTATTGCAAAACCTTGCATTTTGGGCAGGACAAGATTTTTCTTATGTGTAGGAGGTGTCAGGGTGAGTATAATATTCGAGTTTCGGAGTTGAAAGCTGGAAAAGGGGGGTGTAAACAGTTTTTCCACGATATCTTGAGAACCACAAGTCTCACAAAAAAATTTTTAAGCCATTTTTTGTAGATAATTGAATTTTCTACATAGAATCATACTTATTACTGTAAAATTGAAAATGAAAAAGTCATAATTAATAATAGACTAACATTTTCAAGAAAAATGTCATTTAAGTGTTGTAACTTTCTTGCTATAGATTTTATTGAAAAAAACACATCAGATGTTTTCTGTAGATCATTTTATTGCGAACAGTTTTCTCTACTCATTTTTTCCGAGATAAATTTAAATGTCTCAGAAATTTTTCCAAGGTAACAATCTAATTGCAATCACTATTACAGCTTCAAAATACTTTTATGGAGTAAATAAGTTCATTTTGTATGTATAAACCATCTAGGACTAAGAATTTTCACTGACAATTATTCTGTTAAAATTGTCAGCAATCCCTGTAACTTCTTGGGCATTACCCAGTTATACAAGTTTAAAACTCCTCCTATATATCTGTATATTATATTAATGACGAAAAATGACATACAAATTAATTAAATCGATGCAATAAACAACAATACCCGCTAAATGAATCCACCTGAGATTCAAAATTAATTACTAACCCATTCGAGTTCACTCGTGTGTGTGTTGTTTATTACGTGTAAATCTAGCGAAACAGTGAACATAATTGCTTAAACGTATTTACATGTGTAATATTGACATATAATGCAGTTTACGCCAAACCGGCCGTCCTACCCCGCCATATGGGAACCCTCTGATGACAAAAGCTTTTCGAAAGCTTCGGCCGCACAGCCCGTCGTATGCGGGCCGCAGCTTTGACTATAATAGACCCACTGTCAATAACAAAGCTTATAGTCCCCTCTGACTTTTGTTTAATTAAGGGCTTGTAATTAGCTGCTTTGAGTGAGTTTTGTTTGCTGGCGATTTTGTTGAATTTTTCCATTTTAAATAAATATGAGTACATGCCATTTAAAACTTTTTGCGCTTTTTAAAACGTGCTCTTACTGAAGTGGATACAGAGTGTTTGATATATACAGACATGATAATACATTGGCAGAAAGAAGTAAAAGCCTAATAAAATTTTTGTTTTACTCCAACGGTTTTCCTCAAAGTAAAGCAAAGTAAGCTTTATTATTCAATAGACCATAATACACACTATATGACAAGTCAATAAATATAAAGCTAGTAATAAATAATACAACAAAATTAAAACTCACATATTCTGCCAAAATATAAAAATGATTTCCTAACAAAAATGTTTGTAACTTATCCTTAAATTTTCTTATGCACTGAATCTTTAATTGTGGAAGGAAACTTATTATAACATTTAATACCTACATAATTAGGACTTTTTTCAAAGAGAGCACTATTGTGAGAAGGTATGGTTATTTCTGTATTATTTCTTTTATTGTAGCTATGAATACCTAGATTCCTAATAAAATTGTTTTCATTAGATTTTATGTATAATACTAGTTTTGCTATATTAAATATGTTACGAAAAATTCCATATTCCAGAGAAAAATTTATTAAAAAGGTAATAGCTTAAGAGCCAATGTGTGTAAAATCGACTAATTTTGAATACCTGCTAACAATTGTGATATACTGAGAAATATATTATACTAATCACCGTAGGTCGGAGGTCACAAGTTCCCAAAGTAGTCTGATTTTGGGTCCGGGGCCATGGAATAATAAACATTTTTGAACCGAATGAATACCTGATAACAACTGCGGTATACGATAGTGATTCGTGCTTTACCTAAAATATGAACAGTAGTAGTATCGCTCCGTAGTTTAAAGTTCTAGGGAGATTCTTGGTTGTGCAAGTTACTGAAAATAAAAAATGATGTACCGTCTACTTCACATGAATTGTGATGTTTGAGAAAAAGTTCTAAAATAGCTATATATAAATTAATAATAAATTTCAGCCAGTGTTTCCAATTTCAAATTGATTAAAAAAAGTGATAAAGTGGCGTCAGTGTAGAAGCTATATCAATGACACAACAAATATCTCTTTTTGTCTCTTCTATCTTCTCTTTACAGTTGTACTATCTACATTGAAAAAGTTGCCTCCTTTTAATTAATTTTAACCAAAAAAACTTATTTTTGTCAAAAAAAAAATTAAGAATTTCTATTTCGGGCCAACATAGCATGCAAGATATTTGTACGTATATAGCAGACACTCTGTATACTAAGCACAATACTTACAATTTCTTTTCAAACCATTTCCCTTCAAAACAGGAAATGCGAATATTTAAAATTCTCCATTGAAAATAAAAGTAAACTTGATTTGAATTTGTTAAATATTCATAAGTAATCTCTACAGGATAATTTTAATATACTTACAAACGAGTACACCGCTTAAGTGGCCAGGTGTTAATGTAACGCCAACATAAATAGAAAATGCAAATCAACTATTTAGAATTCTGTTCCTCATTATTTAACCATTTTACTGAAAGGCTTAAAGGAAACACGAAATTGTAACACATTTCAGTGAAGATAAAAGTAAGATTTTATATTCTCTTTTACTAATTGAAATATAAATTTTTTGTACTCATTTATTTAACGTTGAAAGAGTACATATTTTTACTGGCCTACTTCTAAAATGAGTACAGGACGCAATGCTTCGCATTCTTTGTGATGGACGGTATATTGTGCATGCACGTGTATGTCAGAGTCCGTCTCAGAATCCCACCTCCCAGTGAAATCCCACAGCTAGGTTTATTCCAAGCACAAGTTCAGTCCAGAGATATATTTCAAGATCATGCCGTAGAAATCAATAATATCCAGAGGTCTTTCGTTGAGGTCTACGACATGAAATGAAATTTTGAAAGTTGAATTAAACTGTACTCCATATTAATAACGCATAGGACGTAAAAAGCGCTTGCTTATGACTAAGTGTTATTACCATCAGCCTCAAACCTTCCAACTCGAATAAGAAATTCTCAGAGATATGTCTCGCTTACCATGTGTGGTGTACATTCGTTTGAGTTGTTTTATATACAATTAATCATATAATTGCAATAAATATAGAAGCATAAAAAGGATATTGACCTCTTATACAAGGACATGTTTGTAGTCTGTCTGTGAATGTGCATTTGTCCTTTAACTAACCAAGCTACGGCCGATATTGCTATCAGAACATTGAACCTTTCAACTCTTTTCGTGTATATACATTTTTAATGGAATCATATATTTACTGTCTCCTTCACAAACGCCATAAATTCAACACGGCACTTAGGTAACCAAATCGACAGAAATTATAAAATCTCCAGACAATATCAACCTTATTGGCGAAACTCATGACGAGCGTTAAGTTTTGGTCTTTGTAAGAACGACATAAGTTCCTTGTACAATCACTCCTATTTCGTGAATGAGCTATTCTTAATTTGCTGCCACATTACACACGATTATACACATGTAAGCATTTTTTGCCACGTTCGTGGAAATGTAAAAAAAATATTGTTAAACAACTCTGTTTTTATTTCAGCAATTTTATTATTTTGATTATTTTGGAACCCTTACTCAGAAAATATGTACGTAAAACTTTATCAAGCTGAATACAACTTCTACGCCTTCTTTCATTGTCACTCGTTCCTTTCATATTAGATATATTTCATTTATATTCTATGAACAAGTGGAGCATCAAAACAAACTTTTTACCCGCTTTATTTTATAAACACCTTTCTTCTCGCTAATATAATTTTAGTTCCACTTCATAATGTCAAGTTATATTTGATATAGGATAATATAAGTACGGAAGTTGACGTATGAAAACAATACATATTATTATGTTAAATATAATTAAGAATTGGTAATAATTAACTTTTGTTGGTACAATTTATGGGGTATACATATTTTATTTAGATTTCCCATTATGCACATGATACAATGTAAGAAAACCGTAGTCTAATAAATCATTACTTCCACATCCAGATTTCCCATGCAAGTCTCTTTAAAGGAAAAAAACTTAGTAATATATTCGCGGTCCATTATGTGGAAATAGTATTTAATATTTGAAATTATACAGAGTGATGGTTTTATAAGGTATTAACACGTTCAGTGCTTTACGGGACCGATATGTCCCGCATCGGATCATCGTAAACGACTGCGCCAAAATCACAAGATTTCTCTATGTTGCGGACAGTGTAAAATCATTATTTTTAAGGACGTTTTAAAGTTTCGGCATCCCTGTAATACACGCAACATCCTGAATTGATTTATGTAATAAAATTCTACAGGACATATAAGACCCATATCGCATCCTAGTATTGAAATACTACTTACGAACCATTTAAGTGATAATAAATTAATGTAGTTCTTTTTGCTATTGGGAAACTAACGGACCACGAGGTACAATAGGTCATTCACACATTTTTATTTTATTTGTTCTTCAAATGTGTGTAAACATATCATGATGCATAAGTTACACTGTGTTTAGTTTAGTAAATATGTGATTACCACTAAAAAATTGTTCGTTTTAGATTTTTTTTTATTTTCTAGACATAGTAGGTGCAATCGCAAAGATATTCACGTCCTGCTTTAGCATCTTCTAGAATATCATTTTAAAACCACATCTATCAATTTTCTTTAAGGTTTTATCAGTATCACATATCGAAATGCTACAAAAAAAATATTGGTAGACTATGGAAATAAAAGGCATCACTTGTAAACGTTAAATTAGTTTATTAACAATTCGGATACAAGAGTTATTGTAAGAAAAATGTTTACTTTAAGTGAAAAAGCTAATTGTGTAACTTTTTTTTCAGACACAAATTTTACAAATCAACACAAAAAAGACTTAGAACTGGGTTCAGCAGTAAAAAAGAACTTCATGCGATTGAAATTCAGATTCATAACGAATTAAAAGAAACTTATTTTCCAAAACGAATACAATCTTGTAGTAAAACTCTTGATTTACGTGAAGAGATAGGCATTCTCTTGATGAGTTAATCATGTTAGACGAAGCATCATTTCACTTAAATGGCAAGGTGAATAAGCATAATAATTGTTGAGTTAAGAGAATATCTCTATCTGTATGTCAGATCCTCTCCAAAAGTTACAGTTTGATGTGCAGTATCAAAACAAAAAATGTATGGTTCTTTAACAATCCAATTGTCAATGCCCCATCATATTTGCACATGTTAGAAAATTTCTTTTATCCGTAACTTGAACAGTCTTGGTTAGGACAGTCTATTTCCAGCAAGACAGTGCTACGCCTCATTATGTTATGATAACTAGACATTCGAATGCCACCTTTGAAAATCATTGGATAGGGAGAGAGGTCCTACAGCATGGCCCCCTCGATCCCCACAACTTATACTTCCAGATTTTTTCTTTAGGAGGTATGTATAAGACAGGTGTTACAGCCTTATTCCACAAAATTAAGAACAACTTAATGAAAACATTCTAAATGTCTTTATTAATATTACCCCCGAACAGTTAAGTAGAAGCTATGACAACTTTGTAAAGCGAATAAATAAATGTATCCAAGTTGATGGGCAGCATTGTAAACATCTCTTGTAACTATTGTTGTTTTATTTTGTTTATTTCTTATTTGTATAATGAGTAAACTAATTTGACGTTTACAAATGATGGTGTCTTTTATTTTCATACAGTACTTTGTGAATAGTTATTTTTTCAGTAGAATTTCGATAAAACGCAGTATTTATTTTAAAAACTTATAAAGCCATCACCTTGTATAGTTTCCATGAAAAATATGGAATTATCGCAGAGAGGAAACAATGGGCTTTCTAACTGTGAAAAAATATACAGGGCGTTCCATTTGAAATAACAAAGTTACGCTATCCCGGATAATACGCACTTCCGTTTAAACCGAAAGTAGACAAAAAAAAGGCGAATACTCAGGAAATAACTTATCAAAGTTTGAAAAGGTTCCAAATATAATCGGGCACCCGGTACCTAGCCTATTAGTAAAATTTAACCGTCTTCTTTGAAATTGTGAATAATTTTAACATTCAAGCTAGCAATAAACGATAAGCTGCAATCTCAACGCTCATAATGTTCACTTTTATTATAGCGTTGTCGAGTTTACACAAAATGATAAATAATGAATAAACCTGGAAGTTAACATACATAAAGTTGATATTTTATTTCGTTAAAGTGATTACTCTTTGTTAAAAATGTCCATCAAATAAAAATGCTGTACAGCGAACATACTGATTTGTTTTATGGGTATCCCAAATTTATTGTCGGTATCAAAAATGTCGGTATCTTTGTTCATTACCGCACTATCAAAGGCGCCGACATTTGTTATAACCAGAATAGGTCCAAGATAAACTATACACGCACATTAAGAGATGTTCCGTAGTAATTGAACCTGGTGTTCATGTTTACGGCCGCACCATAACAAACTATAATGCTTGTTCACTCAATGTTTGTAGAATTCATCATTACTAAAATCATCGCTTAACGCCTGGCACTGTTGCAGTGAGAGTGAAGAACAAGATTAGGGCCAGTTTCAGAAACACCACTACATAGAAACTATCAAAAGCGAAATTTTGAAACGTTAAAATTTCTTAAGTTGAAATAAAACGAATCAATTAAATTTAACTACTTTAATAGTTTACAGAAAAGACAAACAATAGTAGAGCCAGTGACATCAGGGTGCAGGTAAACTTCAAAAAACTTTCGTCAGAATAATAATGTAAAAATCATTAAAAGTCCATCTGACAGATAGAAAATACAAATCGAAATTGTACGCAATAGCAATCCGTATACAGTAAATAATTAAACTAAACTAAACGCCGTGTATCCATAGCGGTAACTTACGTTAACATAAATAACCTCAACTAAATTACATATGGAACGTTCTGTATGACGGCATCCTCGAGATGGAAAGTCCCGACATACCTGAGAAATGCCGGCTCATTGCTTTTGCGGACGACCTCATCGGCATCGCTATTGAGAAAACGGAGGAGCGTGCCATGGCCAAGGCCGAAGCGACTATCGACACGATAAACCGATGACTGGACAATCATAGTCTTGAAACAGCCCCTGAGAAATTAGAAGTCGTCGAGCTAACCGGACACAAGCGCATAAATAATATGCGCGTTAACATTCTTAACGCGCATAAATAATATGCGCGTTAACATTCTTAACGCGGCTGTGTCCGCTAAACCCGCTATGAAATACCTCGGGATATTCATTGACCAAAAGTTAACGTGGAATCGGCACGTGGATTACGCTACCGACAAAGCCGAGAAAGCCACCATGGCCCTGCGGAAACTCATGCCACGCATCGGAGGTCCAAAGACCTATGACAGGAAACTCCTTAGCTTGGTGGCACATTCCATCCTCTTGTACGCCGCCCCGGCGTGGGTCGATGCGTTAAAAACGGCGCGTAACCGCAACCGATTAATATGCACGCAACGCCTTATGTTAATAAGGCTGAGCTGTGCCTATCGGACAACTTTCGCCTTGGCTGTGCAAGTCATCTCGGCGACACCACCCGCCGACTTGATGGTCAGAGCGCATGCGTTCAACCACGGTACCGACAAGGCCGAGAAACACACATATAGACAACATCTTATGGACCGATGGCAAGAGCGCTAGGACTCTAGTGAAGAAGGCAGATGGACGCACCGGCTCATACCGGATGTGAGAGCCTGGACGACCCGCAACCACGGGGACCTGTATTATTACCTGACACAGGCGTTAAGCGGCCACGGCAATTTCGGCAGTTATCTACACAGATTCCGCAAGAGAGATGTAGACACTTGTATATACTGCCCTGCGACGGACACTCCAGAACACACAATTTTCCACTGCGCCAGGTGGACCGAGGAGAGAAACACGGCAAAGAGGGATGCCGGCCAGGCCATCACCCCACAAGACTTTATGGCAAATATGCTCGCCACCACCGAGAAGTGGGCAATAATCAGTACCATGTGCCGTAACATCTTGAGAACGAAAGAAGAGGAAGAACGGGCACTAACCCCATTGGACCTCTTGTCTCCGAAGTAATATTTAAGTACGATACCGGAGCAAGAAGAGGGAGGTTTTTTAGTGGGTAGGAATACCACATATCCCTGTACGCTGAATAACAGTATAGGGGTTTTTTCCCTCAAAAAAAAAACAAATTACATATAGACCCACAAAAGGAAAATAATACAAACTGTACGTAATTAATGACAAAAATATGGCCCAACAATTTGTAATTTCTACATAAAGTTATTCGTTAGTTGAACACTGCGTTTATATGCCCAAAACCTACAGGAGATGTCTAAAAACGGGACGGTATAGCTACGCAGCCATAAAGTTCAAACGAAATTACTCTATAGTCTTCTCATGGGGTACGAGAGGTCTCAATCGACGGTAACACTGGATACAATAGAAAATATTACTGGCCAAACGTGGAATGAAGAAATGAAGCCATCAATAATTTTGCATGGTTGCAAGCGGCTTCAAACAGCAACACTTGCATCACAAGAGGCATACATAATAGAAAAGTCTGTACTTACAATTGATTCGACGAAAACATGGCCTTGCTGTAGCTATTAGCAATGGTACACAATAAACACATATCATAACTACATTACCGAGTCTATTAGCAGTTATTAATATATATACATACAGATTTACAAATATATGGCGGCGCCAATTCTTCCAGCCTACACGGCCAAACCGCCTGCTCGCAATTTTTCTCAGCGTCTTCTCGAGATGGCGTATGCTTATGCTCGTCTACTATTCGTTAAACTTGGTCATACAAGCTATCGTGCTATTGGTCAAGCATTTGTCATGACTAGCCGATAAGATTTAAACGCGTATAATGCTAGGGTCAGTATCTTATAATTTAAATTTAAATAATAAATAGAATAATCGCGCGCATTATCACATTGGCACACATAACTGAAATTTACAAATTAACCTACATTGTGTTTCAAAACGTGAGCGTTACAATTTATTTGCAATATTCGATATTTCGATACACAAAAGGTTATTTTTGGGCATTTTGATAAATACGTATTTATGCGCATGTCAAAGAGATGTGGTTATTCATAAATATGAATATAAGGATGTACTTGACAACACCCTGTATATAAGACAGACGGACCTAATTTTTAATTTGAATGTATGTCTGATTTGAAATGATTTTAAAGTGTTTTTTTAAGGATTAACTATTATATACAACGTAAGTCCTTTTCAGATTTCGACTTCAAAAACAGTCAATCAGCCTATAGTGAACTGTGATATTTATTCGTAAATTGATGCAGGCGTACTTCGATACTCCTTGATATCAATTAATTCTGCTGACATTCAGAGTAACTGTGAAGAATTTTTATAAAATGGATTTTTCTTGGAAACAGTCCTAGATGATTTAAAAAAGGTAGAAGTGAAATTTAATTCTATAACTAAAATGCATGAAAATAAAAATAATAGAAAAAAAGGCAACCCCGTTTAGACATCTCTGGCTGTTTATTTTTGGATACCTTGTATATTTATAATATTTGATTAATATTTTTTACACTCATAATATTTGAGAAATATTACGATATTTTATTATTAATATATTATTAAGAGATAGATTTAATTAAACAAAATTTTCCAATATTAATGCAGGATTACGATTCTCATCTTATCAAAAAGTCATTTAGCAACATGCTCTCCGGAATTAACGTTACTTAATATTGATAAATCTAGGGATTTTTGTAGGTCAATCCACCCCTGTCTAAAACCACTAGGAAGTATCCGGCTGCTCATCCCCCCAAAGTGAAAGCTAAGTTGTTAAGCTGATAAAACAATCAGTACACTAAAATGAACCCCTGCTATAAACTTAAAAGTAGATAGGCGTGACGATTACAGCACAGCCTACGTTGACTTTACATAGTGAGCAAACATGGTGATAATATGTTCAAGTAATTAAATCTTCTGTGTTCAGGCGGCTATGAATTATTTTGGTTATATTGCACAGTTCAGAAATTGACCTTAACTAAAAAGATTTTTACAAGCATGTATAGCACGATAACGTTTATAATTTATTTATATAACTAAAAACTTGCACTTAGTTATAAATATACATTAAGGTGGAGTGAAAATTCTTTTCTTTTTAAATTGTTTTGCCATAGGCGTCAAAATGTACATTTGGGTAAATAAAAATCGTTCTTAAAAGCTGATTGATCTATCCTAGCATTTTTAGGTTCCTCACGGGACCAAAAGTTTATAAATTTTGGTGATTTTTCAGGTTTATTTTACCTTCATTGGCTTATTTAAAAAAATATGTTTTCTGGTAGACACAGTATTTAAAATAATTTTTAAAGTGTGATAAAAAGCCCCTCCCAAGTCAATTTGCTTTATTCTAAATATCTTCATAGTTCAAGCGACAAGCGTCTATGACTATGGTGGGAAGGTAACAAGTTCAAGCCTACGTTCATTTGTTTGAGTACTTCTACTAATTATTGTTTTTTAGTTGTGTGTTTTCTGTGTTACTTCGTAACAAGATGTTTGGTCAATCTAAAATACTAAGTAACCGTGTGCTATCTACTCATAAGGACGTCACTTGTTATTCACTTATTTAGAATGGTCTAAAATATAAATGTGCTGGGAGAGATCTAGGTGTTTCTGAAATACTCAAAAACATTGTACTGAAAATTGAAGAGATTTGGCAAAGTACACCAATTCCCGTTTTTTGAAACCACATCTGGGATGAACTAAAAAAATATCATGGACGTTATAAGCAAATTCAGAAGAATTGAAAATCTAGAAAAAACACTGCGACCCTAGAAACCAAGAAAATGAGAATGACAGAAGAAAGGAAAGCAATGTCTAGAGTATTGAAGAAGATGCCATCATGTAGAAGTTCTACCGTCATTAAGGAACCACCCCTGTCATTTGTCATTCAGCTTTACTAGCAGTATAATATTAATGATGAAAGTAGATGGTATCCAGCGCTCTCACGGTACAAACCGTTAAAGCAACCGCAACACGAGAATTTAGTATACCTAAAATAAATTTTGAGGCCAAGAATTACTCAGAATTATTCTTTTGGAATGGCGTAAATGTTACTGAGCCGCCAGTGACTGTTAATATGGAAATGTGTGTTACCAATGCGTTAGACGTAAGTTTTCCTGATTTTTCTTTGCAATATCGAAGCCGTTTAACGATTCCTGCGTCTTGCAAATGAGACAGACAACTGTCTGTGTCCAAAAAACCCGAAATGGATTCATTAAAGCATGTATAAAATCAAGAAAAATATTGCTATCCTTTGAAACGAAATCAGATTAAAAGTGAATTATTTATTATTTGTTTGCTTATAGTAATGAAACATTTTCTTTATAGGATTTTGCAAACAGTGGAAAGAAAAGCTATCTATGAGAACTAAAGGAAAAACTATACTTATATATAAAAATATTAATGAAATCTTTGCATTCTTTCCCCGTTAAGGACGAAAAACGTTTTAAAGGCTAAGCATTTCCAAAAAACTGAATGAGATTTTATGAAAATGTAATTCATTTGAATGAACAAAAAAAAAATTTTAAAGACAAGGTACGCAAATAAATTAATTTCAGGCCTTTGTTCTCATTTTTAACTGAATTTACATATCGTAGGGGATCATGTAGATACTAGTTTAGCCTGCTTAGCCGTAGGGGACTAGGTTGGATGCTAGTGTTAAAATGAGAATGGCAAATCAGAATTTAAGTCAGGTTATCGAAAGAATGCAAAGATTTCAATAATATTTTTATATATATGTATAGTTTTTCCTTTAGTTCTCATAGATAGCTTTTCTTTCCAGTGTTTGCAAAATCCTAGAAATCAGATTGTTTTAAAAATGGATAATAACTGAAATACTAAACATGTTCTTCATGTCTATTTGTGTGTTTTTTTAATGAAACATCTGATTTCATTTGATGTTCGTCCTTCTATAGTTGTCGAATATAGAGAAAAAGATAATAAGTACGACTTGATCAAACTAATTTTTTTGGAAAAAATAGCTTAGAAGTGCATATTATGACTTTCTTGAAGATTGTGGATAATAGAATTTAAAAATGTTGTATAGTGATTTGTGGTACCTTAAGATACCTTTTGGTGACTATGAAATTACCAATATCCAACTAATAGGAATATAACTAAGAAAAAATAAATGGTATAAAGAAAGCTTTTTCTAATATTTTGAACCCATTGAGGAACCTGAATATAACAAAGTACCATTTTAATTTTTGCACAGTTATTAATAACCAACAAATTCACCTTTTGATGTGGTAATAATTCTCGAAAAAAATGAATAATCTCGTTTTTCGTTCCCCCCTAATATACATCATCACCATTTTTGACTAAGAGAAGATTTTTCATTCTCCACTTTTTGTTTAGTTAATGAGAGAGTTTGCTTTTACGTGCAAGATGCAAGATCCGCGTGAATGCAGCTGCGGAAAATATACAGGGTCCCAGTTTACATGGAGCTATCCTCATATCTCGCTTATCTGATATTCTAATATTTTGAAATACTGGTGGTGAATATATACCTCTAATGTGACTCCATATACGTAACCAAATTTGATTTTAATCAGAGGTGTCTTATTCTAGGATGGAAAAAGAGGATCGATTTTCAAAAAAATATATTAGTGATTTTTTTAGAAAAAATCTAGTAAGATATTCTTGAAAAGCACCTTTAGAAATCTATTTGTATAAGATTATACTATAGTGGGTTCAAAGCTGCTTGAGGCAGGGGCCCATAAAAAAGTAATTTTTTCAACCATAAATATTTTTTATCTGTAAATTGGATTCTCAAATGAAAACATATATTCTCCATTTTTTGTTCAGAATAATGCATTGTACTAGTTTGAACTGACTTTACAGCAAAATAGTTATTTATTTAAGAAGACAGAATTTCTAATTCGTGCATACCTACCATTTTTCTAACAAGTAATAAGTACCTAAGTAAGTTATGAAAACAAAAGTAATTGCAATAACTTTCAGTCTGTAAATACAAAATGACATCATTGGCAAGTAACCACTTAATTACTTAAAATTACGTTAAAATTAAAATTGAAAATTCATTTAAAATCTTAAATCAATGTTGAAAACCTAACTCTGGCGGGGTACGCAAGTACTGACTTCCAAAATGGCGCATCGTTAAGTATAGATTCTAGCACTTGCGGCAAGAAAAACTGCGTGGCACAGCTCAGCGGTAACAAGCCTAGTTATTAACCAAATCTAGGAATGTGCGCAAACATTAGATGGGCAAGTTCTAACTGCTCGCAGTAGCCGTCCATTTCATTACCTGAAATAGAACGATATTTTACATTTCTGAGAAGAGCAACTGCTTTCTCTGAAAGGTAAAATACCGTTCTAATTCAGGTAAAAAAATGGACAGCTACTGCGAGCAGCTGGAACTTCTGCATCAAATGTTTTAACTGAAAGAAACGCGATGTTTTTACGTGTCATAAACATAAATGCAAATAACTGGAAATAATAAGCAAGAGGCAAAACTGTAAATATATTACTCAGAATAACATAAAGAGTAACTTTGCTATACAGGCTATGTGTCATTTTAGATATATCCTTTATATTCAGCTGGTATATTTTATATTTTACTTTGTTAGTGTGTGGTGTTTTTATTATGTGGGTTACTATAATAGCTGAGTCGTAAGGGTTTCAGGGTGTCACTAAATGTTATATGGCTGTATTTTTTTTGTGTAGAATACGATCAAAACAAGTTTACAGTTGTACGGTGCCGGCGACCCCTAAAAAAATCGAAAATATTGACTGAAATTGAAATTCGGTTTCCGGCCAGTAACTTGAAAAATAAAGAAATTTCAAAAAACTAATAGTACTATTCGATAGATGGGGAAATTTCACATCAAAGACGTATAGGAAGTTTTTTTGTACGATCAAAAATGTAGGCTCCAGATTTTTTGTTTTGTTTAATGCACGAGAATGGAACGTGGCGACACATAGGCACGGCGCGCGAAGCGTGCGTGGTCTCGGAAGCGCTACACTAAATTTCTTGTAACTTTTGAACTAATTAATGAAATTGAGCTCAATAAAGCTTAAATGAGAGAAGAAACATGTGACTATTAAACTATTATATTTTCAAATATAGAAATGAATGTATGTAGAAATAGTATATATATGAAGTTGGAAAAGATTTTGAGAAAGTGATAAAACATGATATGCATAACTAGCTTTAACCACCTATTACTCTAGTTTAAATCGCGCTAGTAGATTTCTGTAGGTGCGATTCTTAAAGTTTCAAATGTGTACTTTAAGATGCTTCAAGGGGATTTACATTAAACTTTAAATTAACCCTTTTTATTTTAAGAAAATAGGAGAAACATTTTTTTTGCTCTAAAATTCGTGAAACTAAGGATAAAATGAACATTAATAACTTTTATTACAAAAAATATTTATCACACCTATCCATCGGATCGTTTTATACATTACTTCAAGAGTTATATGTGAAAATTTCAGGTCAAAAAAATCTAGAGCCTGCATTTTCGATCGCATAAGAAAATTTCATATACGTTTCTGATGTGAAATTTCCCCCTCTATCGCCTAGTGCTGTTAGTTTTCTTTTTTTTAAAATATGAATCTAATTTCGGGCAATATTCTCGAGTTTTTTAGGTGTCACCGTTATTTTACAGCTGTAACTTCTTTCTTGTCGTATTCTACACCAACAAAATATTTATCCTGAAAAATTTAGCCATATAGCATTTAGTGACCGGAACTCCTGTGTTAATTGTAGTAGAGTATATAGGTTTTATTTGTTCTTTTTTATTAAAAAACAGTTTATTTTGTTTAATTCTCTCTATCTCTAAAATATAATAAAAAAGAGATAAACAGTAGCAAAAGGTATTCTGCGCATTTTAAAATCACTACTAAGCAATGTGCGCCATCTAAGCCTATCTTCTTAAACAGTAGACGAGTGCAACATTTCGACACAAATTTTACATGGAATTATAACCTAAGAGCTCGTAGCAGTTATTTTCAGTTTAGTTTATAGTCCTGAAATTAATTTCAACAGATGCCTTTCATATATTTCTATAAGAGGCATATAGCCGGCATTACGAACAAGGTGCAAATCCATACCATAAATTTTTCCTCATTCTTGAAGAAAAATTGCCAAACATTTTTTATGGGTCTTCAAAGGACATCTCACACCTCTAAGGGGTTTTCAAACACCGAAAATATTTCCTGAAATTTTAATATGTTGTTAGGGCTGTGAAAATATAGCAATTTGTTTAATTCCACCGACCTAGCTATACAGGGTGATATAGAAAATTCGGTTCAAAGTATGAATTATCAGTTGTGAGATCTCATATTCAAAATTCAGTTAGCGTCATACTTTTCCAGCAAAACATGCTTATTATTATTTCGTGTTCAAAAAATGTGTACATATTAATTTAGACACTGGCGTTTTCTTTGGGGGGGGGGGTAGATCACTTTTCCAGTGGTCCACCGACAATGATAAAAATTAATGAAAATTTCCGAACTACCTGTATGATTATAATTTATTGACTTAAAAGTAAGCATTTTAAAACAATAAATACGCAGAGTAACCTAGTATTTACAACAAGAACATTAACTATCACTTAGTTAGGTTTCATGTCGGTGGTCCTCTAAAACCTTTCATTTTAGCAAAACCATGGTTCAAAACAACAACTTTGGAACAAAATAGTCATTATTACAATATTATTTGAGGCCGTTCAGCCCTATTTGCAGCATCTACTACATAAGTTAATAAACCATATGATGGGTATTTCACTGCTTGCTGGTGTCTCGCATAACCTAAGTACCATATTACACTAGCAACATGAGTACAGACACCAAGAGTTCTTGCATCCACTTTACAGGTATAATATGTACCAGTGATAGGATCAAGCTGGACATCATCAATTGGAGGAAGCAAATATTATATAAGAATGTCGTTTTACACCTTGAGTAAATATAGAAAATATGTTTGCTCTTAACAATCCAGTTTCAAACGGTTGAAGTTGAAAAATAAATTCTTTATTTGCTTCTCTTTCTGCGGTGTCTTGAATGTATGCTGGAGCTAGTTTTATTTGGTATGTGCCAAATGTTTTGGAAACTACATACTCTAAATGTAAAATAAGAAACGCGACATCAACCTTGTCCATATTAATACAAGGACCACCACCACGACGTAACTTAAAGTTTCCTATTTCGATTCTTCTCTGCAATAGATTTTCAGGGTTTTGTGCTATAGCCAAAATTCTTTCAGCAAGTTCTTCATTAGCATCCTCCATTTGAATTAAGCCTCTAAATGCATTTATAAAAGCACAAGCTATTTTTAAAAAGTCAGCCAAATGAAAACTAAAAGAAATTCGCAAGTTTCTAAAAAACTTGAGAATTGATTTCAAATGGCCATTTCGCGATGACACTATCGAACGAGTCTTGGTTATTTTTCTGGGGAGATTTGCCTCTTCAGTTGTAAATTGCCTTTATTTTCTTAAAAGTACAGGTGGCATTTCGACACTTAAGTATAAATTTTCCAAATAATCAACAGTATCTCTGTAACTGCGATCGAGTACAAATACATCACCATCTTGAACCCATCGTCGTATATTTTGGCCATATTGTCCCATTTCGTTCCTCATAACCGCAATCATTATTCAGTACACCCGAGAAATAGGGACCAATTACATCTATAATGTACCCATCTGGTGCTACTGCAGAGCTAGGTCGGTCCAATTGACATTTTGACAGCCCCAACAACATATTAAAATTTCAAGAAATTCTGTAGGTCTTTGAAAACCTCTTAGAAGTGTGAGATGTCCTTTGCACTGATTTTTCTTTATTATCAGTAAAATTTAGAAGAAAACAGTAGACTCTTCGGACTTGCCAAACACCGTGACAGACGAATTTTATGTTTCGTTATACAACCGGCTTAGGCTGAGAAATAAAAAGAAAGAAACAAAAATCGTCAGCCACGGGGTTTGTAAAAATAAAGAAAAATCTGTGAAAATTTGAAGACTTATAAACAAAGTATAGTACATTTTTTATTAAATAATATAATTAAGAAAAAGAATTGTGGGGTGGATTTGCCCCGTTATCGTGTTGCCAGATAATACATCCCATGTAGAAACATACAAAAGCCTTCTTTTTAAACAAGTTTCAGGATTTATAAACTAAATTGAAAATAAGTGTTACGCTCTTTCAGTCTATTAACTGGGTCCTGGTTGCCTCTGTTCACATTTATTATGAACTACAACTATGCTTAGTCAGCATATATTTTATTGTTTATTGCAATATTTCTGTAAATTCTCAGTCGACTATTCTTTTTAGATACATTTTTTCAAATGACGATCGTATTATAATTGTTATACTGTTGTGTTTTCTTAAGTAGAACAACTTCTATGACCAACTTGTATTTTATTTTAATTAAAGAAGAAAATAAAAAAGTGCTTGGGCTTCTCGCTACCGTAGCTATGCAGTCCATTCTCATTAAATCTGGGCAATAATAAAAAATATTAGAGAAAACCGTCATATGAAACAACTATTCATAATTAAACTAGAAAACGTCAGACCAAAATATCAGTGTCGCTTACGTTTTATGTGTCAAATTAAGATTAGAAAATAGCAAACCTCATTACACACTCGCAGCTCGTAGAGTGGAAATACACGGAACGAAAGCACAACGTTAAACATAAATCCTGTTAAATTAAGTCTCCCACAGAAGACGGACATTTACAGAGAAATAATCTGATCAGTACATGTTCAGGCTGAATATGTGACAAACATTTTAGTTGCAAGAGAATTCTGCGAAAATTCAAAACGTTCCTTACAATTGCACTATGAAGACGACCTTTTAACGTAAAATAACATTAAAGTACATCCGTTAGGTTAGCTCAGAAAATCAACTTTAATTTTAGTTTGGTTTAGGTGGAACGTTAATATAGAGTAAGACTTTGCATGTAATTACATGCATGCTACTAAACTTCTCTTTTTACCAGTAATATCGCTCACAGAGAACAAAATTTCATATCACTGTATTGGTGATTGAATTCTGAACGATTTTCAAAATATTCGTCCGTATATCTGTCCGTCTGTCCGTCTATATATCACGGTTCTTTTAAGCATAATAACTTGGAAGTCGAAGTCCAGTTGTATTGAAAGGGTCTACTAGGTTAAGCATATGAAAACTGCATTAGCGTCTGATGAAGGGTTCTTACCTTGTTTTAATTGCTCTTCATCTGAAATAGCCATACAATTAATCTTATATTCGTAACCCCTGTAGTAAGGGAATAATGGGGGTGCCAACCCTTAACATTAAATGTTTTTTTTTCTGTACCTATTGAAGATATCTTTTTGAAATTTAAACTCTACATGACTTTTCATAGACTAATTCTAATGTATATTTTTTAGAATTTATGCGATATTAGAAACGGTAAAAAACGAGAAGTATAATTTTTGGCGGTGGTCTTTTTATACTAACCCTCAAAGTGACACCTACCAAAAAAATATATCTAATTTGTTCATTAGTCAGATATTACATGTTAAAATTACAAATTACAATAGCTTTAAAAAATAAAAACAAATTAAGGTACGTAGATGAAATAATGTATTATAATAAATTCAATCATACAAAATATAGACATAATTACGAATAAAGTTATTATACAGAAAATCCAATCATCGTCACTATTTCCTTCAACAGTAGTAATTAGTGTGTGCAAAATGGTAAATAACCATTGCTACATGAGCGCAGCAGCCCACTGTTCTATTTCCATTTGCACAATCACAAACATATTTCGAATTCCCTTGTAGGTGTTCGAATTCGGCTCATACTCGATAAAGCAATTATGTCTTGCTATTAATATGCCTTGATCGTACTCTTACTTTTATAATATTTTCAAGATCTTTCAAAATTTCGTTGTCAGTCATTATTTCAGTAAGATAACATACTGCTTGTGACAATTGATAAGTGCTAGTAAATAATATTTTAAGATCAATTTCACTCAGTTCTGGAAAATCCATTAGACTAGTTGAAGATAATTTCGTAAAAGATTTTCTACGCCGATTTAAGTTCTCATTTTCAACCAATTCTTGCATTGTATTCTGTTGATTTTGACGTTCCTTCAAAAGGGCAATAATAGTATTGGCAAGTTCAACATCAGAGTTCAATCATTTACCAAAAGTGTTGTATAAAAATCCAGCTATTCTGCGCAATGATATTGCCACAGGTAAAAGCTTGTTGTCCAGAACATAATGTAATAGTCTAACGTACTTCAGCTACAAATCGTGATGCATTTGCCTCTTCTACTGTTAATTGTGCTGTTTTCCCCTTCAGAGCTGGCATAAGTACATGGTAACCTTGATCTTTTAAATAATCGACCACGTTCCAGAAACCGCGATCAAAAATGCAGATGTCACCTGATTGTAGAAGCGTTCTTCATCAGTTAGGTTCTTCTAATATACTTTTCATTATAGATGCGTCGTTCGTCGTTCCATTGTAGGGTCCTGCTATATCAACTATATAACCTTCTTTTGTACAAATGGTAAAAGGTTTACAGAAGAAATTCTGTCCTGTAAGATTTTTTTTGGTAAACATTGTTCCTACTTTTATCATGCCTAATGTAAGTACCGTCAAAAAGTAAACTATGACAAGATTGTCCAAATCCGACTAGATGATTTCGAGATAAAATGTCTCATTATTAATAAGATCTTCTCTACTTTTCGCATTTATTCCAAAATGAGCTGGTAAAATATCTCTTTCAAAACTTTTGATTACCTAATGAAAATAATACGAGACTTCTTGAGAAAATTGCAATCCAAATATTTTCTGAATTATCTCGTCAGAATTACCTGTTCTGAATTTAAATAAAAATATTACCAATGCTTGTATTACTGACCATTCTCCACTATCTCTCATGTTAGTAAGCATTTTTGCTAATCTAATAATATTTTGCCATTTTGCCATGTAAATATTTCTTCTTCAGAAACATAAAATCCGCCAACTTTGTTGTTTAGTGTTGCATCAGCATTATTAGCTAAAAGATTTAAAAACTGAGAGACTCTGCTTTTTTCTAGAAAACTATGATTAGCGTAAACTCCTAGTAGCTATAATTTATCGTGAATCGATTTTTTATCAAATGCCTTGGGCAACATCTGCTTCCTTTTGGAATAAAAATTCTTCGTTTAATAAATGCTTGGAGGAGAGCTTCTAAAGGTACCATAGTAAGATTTTTTTAGATTCACATGATGTGCAGTAAATATGTGTTGTTTTAACTCGTTTGATTTGAAACTCTACATATTCTTCTTGACGTAAACTATTGCGGCAAAACACTTGAGAGTCCGGATCATCCAAATCACTACCGTAACTGACATTTTCAACACTATCACCACAGCTAGTAGACACAGACGGTTGCGTATCTCTATATATTATCAGTCTACATTTATGACAAAATACAAACCCAATATGTAAATTATTTCTACAATAAGGTTGACATATATTTAAATCTTCATTTGTAATAACTTTCCACTGGATTTTCTGAGATTTATTTTACAATTAACACATTTATCATTGTATTGAAACATATTCTTTATAGGATTTTGCAAACAGCAGAAAAAAAATAACTATCTATAACTAAAAGAAAAAGTATGTGTAAATTATTAATGATATCTTTGCATTCTTTCGATAACCTGAATTCTGCTTATGCTAGCAAATTAAAATCCCAAAATGAATTTGTCTAATTTCTTATTTGACAATTCTCATTCTAACACACATTATCATCTTTATGACGTTCAATTGTTTTCTCCATTATTTTCTATGGTAAATAGTATAATGAAAAATAGAACCGCACTTAATGCCCAATTGATATTCGAAACTCTCGCAAAATACTTAATAAGACAATTTAACTTATTTTAACACAATTTTCTTTTGCCTAAATCTACGTATACGTGGCCTGCCAGCTATGTTTTGACTCGTTAGTTAACTTCTTATAACTTGAAAAAACTTGCATGAAAATGGAATTGTCGGGGGAACAGGTCACTACACATTCATTTTAGTGCATTATAAGATAACATTGTACGGAGTCTACATCACGAGTTTGAAATTCGTGAGCTCGAATGCCGTCAAATTGGCGGGTCCAATTTCAATATTTCGTCGAGTATAGTACAGAGTAGTCGTCATCGTATCCGATGAGTTACGAAATATTAATTGTCTATAGTTTTGTAGGTATATATATTTTGTTGACATTTATGAGTTATAAGAACGTATTTATGATGATAGATATAGAGATAGTTCACCGGTGTTATAGTGGAGTAGATCTGGAAGAGAAAAGGGGGTGAAAAACAAGTACCTTAAAAAAAAATCCCGTCTTATAGAGGACGACTTCCCCCATTTCCCTGATACTTTCACATCCGAGATCTAGGTAGTGCGGGGGGAGGGGGAGCTGTTAAACATACGGAAAATCGGTTTTTCTCAGTTTGCGTGCGATCGGGGAGACGGACAAAAAATGTTTCAGACAAAAAATAAAGGTCTTCCCGAGGCGCGTAAACTGGTATTTGTTTTTGTTAAATCGGCCAATTAGGGCCAGAGATATGGCCGTTTGAAGGGATTGAGTTTCAGGGTAGGAAAAGGGGTCGGAAAGGAGGTATGTGGGGTGTTTAAGAGATAAGGGATGGAGTTAGGATGGTAATTTTTTTTCTGTTGTGGATGGTTATAGGAAGAGGTCGAGGCCGCCGGGAGAGCTCTCTAGGGTAATTAGAGAAGGAGAGGGAGGAAGAAACGTGCAAAAATGGAAAACGGCCATATCTCCGGTTCTAATAGAGCGATCTTGAATAATCAAAATGGGATTTCTTCCTTCTTTGAGCACCTATAATGTTGGATAGGTAAGGAATAATTTTCGCCGAAAATGTAAAAATGGGGGGCAACAAAAAAAATGTATTTTTTTCAAAACCATTTTTTTTTATGAAGAGGGTGAGTGGTGGTGATAAAACGCTCCTAATAATTTTCATCCCCTTTGAAATGAAAAAAGAATTTTTCAAATTCCTTCATTACGACAGGCAGGGCGACTACTTGAAGTATAAGCCCTGCAGAAGGGCAAAGGAAAGTCCTACGCCCTTCTGCCAGGGCTCATTTTAAAGAGAACAAATTTCTCTTTTTATAAAAAAAAAAAATTCGATCTGACAGCAAGTTGCGCTACGCGCGCGAGTTAGACTTATACATTTATTTCTTTTCATTCAGCAGCTGCAGCGGCGGGAGAGTAGGCATGGCCTCTACTCTCTCTACTCGCTCACTGCTCTCACTCACACATAAATCGAAATCGAAGGTCAGAAAGGTAAGTCTGATATTTTCCCTTAATAAAAGAAATCGTTTTGAAAAAAAATACATTTTTTTCTTTTTTTTCTTTTGCCCCCCATTTTTACATTTTCGGCGAAAATTATTTTCTACCTGTCCAATATTACAGTTGACCAAAAAAGAAAGAAACGCTATTTTTATTTTTTAAAATTGCCCTATTGGAATCAGAGATATGGCCGTCTTCCCTCTTTACACGTTCCCTCCTCCTCTCCTTCCCTAATTGCCCTAGAGAGAGCTCCCCCCGCGACTTCGACCTCTTGCTATAACCACCCACGACAGAAAAAAAAATTACCATCCTAACCTCATCCCTTATCTCTTAAACACCCCTCATACCTCCTGTCCGATCCCTTTTACTACCCTGGAACTCAATATCTTCAAACGGCCATATCTCCGGCCCTAATTGGCCGATTTTAAAAAACCAAGAACCAGTTTACGCGGCTCTGGGAGACCTTTCTTATTTATCTGAAATATGTTTGTGTCCGTCTCCTCGATCGCGTGCAAACTGAGAAAAACCGATCCGATTTTCCATATGTTTAACGGATGTGAACATGTCAGGGAAGTGGGGGAAGTCGTCCTCCATAAGATGGGAAAAAGTTTTTTTGAAAAAAGGCACTTGTTTTTCAAATGCCAGATCTACTCCACTATTATTATGGATTAGTTTTTGGTAAGAAATTGATGCATATTCACGTATCTTAATTGGTCTTTATGTTTTAAAGCTATGTTCCACCAATTCGACCCTTTTGCACTTTTAACATGTAATAACTAGCTAATGAACAAATAAAATATATTTTTTTCGTAGGTGTTACTTTGAGGGTTAGTATAAAAAACCACCCCCAAAAAATATATTTCTCGTTTTCTACTGTTTCTAATATCGCAAAAATTATAAAAAAAATATGCTATAATTATTTTATAGTTTAAATTTCATAAAGATATCTTCAATAGGTACTGAGAAAAGAAATTTTTATGTTAAGGGTTGTCACCCCCATTGTTCCTTTACTTTAGGGGTCAGGGATATGAGATTAATTGTATTACTATTTCAGATGAAGAACAATAAAAACAAGGTAAGAGCCCTTCATCAGACGCGAGTGCAGTTTTCACATGCTTAACCGACTAGACCCTTTGGACAGTAAGTTAACCTTTTGTTTTTAAATTAAAAAAATTACGAATAAAACGCAATCGGACAAAAACTGTGCCGGTTTATCCCATTCGATCTACTTTCATCTACTTTCTCAAATAAGGGAGGTGTATAGGTGAACGGAAAATTCAAATATCCTCGAAAACTGATCCAACGACATTGTAAATTGATTTGCCATAATTCATTTCCCTCAGAACATTCGTAAAGGATAGAGTCATCTCAACCAAACTATATGAGCTTTGCAAACACCTAGGTGTGGAAAATACTCTGAGGTTTGTACTGTTTTGTGCGAGTCAATGTACCATTTGTTTATTTGTTGTTCATGAGAGACCCTGTACAATGGGCACTGTAAGAATCAAGCTACTCCAGTCAGTTGCAGGGCAATGTCACGTGATAATCATGAATTTTTACATCCATTTGGTAACTCAAGTATAGGTAGTCATTATTGTTAGTGAGCATAACCGTTACACAGTGAAATAAAAGAATTATTCTTCTACTCCTCTCATTCCGTATTGCGACGTATATAATGACGCGCGACGTGACTAGGGATTATAAGAGTGTTTGTACAAAAAAATCAATAAATGCAATAATAAAGGCATATCCATTGAAATGTAACACCGTATATTCCAGAGGAAATGCAACTCAGTTACTAAATCAACTCAATAATAATAACCGTGGCATTCCTGTACGCTATGCTGTAATGAAACCGGGTCAAAAGAATATAAAAGTTTCCGGGGCTGCTTGGGAATTTTATATTCCTAGTTCTCGATTATTAGTGTACTACTTACATATACAACCGCATCTTGGGGGCTTTGTCGTATTACCCAAAGGATTTAACATTTTCTGATTACTTGTTTGTAATTCCTTGTTATATTTTTCCATCTGAAATGACTTAAGTTGGATCTTTGTTGGAATTTAAGGAAATGTATATTAACGTACACACATCGACTAAAGGAACGGTGATCAATTCAAATTCTTGCCTACATAATTTTTTTGTTTCAACAAATTTTAAAGTCTAATATACGATTTAAATGATTGACCCCTCACTTCAACCGGAAATATCTCAGAACCGGAGGACCTGAAAAAATTGAAAAATATATGATTTCATTATGTGTCTATTCTAAATCATTCACTTTCAATTTGAATAATGTACATTGGACAGTTTTGAAGTTCTACTTAGTTATATTGAAAAATATCCCACTTTTTAAGAAAATCTTGACCATACCAGTTTTAAACCCATTATATCTTGGAAAATATGCTTACTATATAAATAATATTTTAGATTCCGATAATGCACGGCACATTTTGTACGAGGAAATGTTTTCATAATTTTTTTTCTAAAATTTTGCAGTTATTCTCAATAACGTGACCTCATATTTGTTCGGTTATTTATCAATGTATTTAAAAAAAAATGATAAAATAGTTAATTATACAGGGTGTAATTAGTTTCATGTCATTAAAAAAAACTGGTGATAGGGACCGACTAGACAAACAAGAAACCTATATGACTTTTTTCTCTAGGGGCACTTTGAAAAAACTGATCTGGTTTACATTATTAATGTTAGGGTAGTGTTATAGTTCCGAATATTAGAAACAATAAAAAACTATAATACCAGACTTGTGTTCCCGCCGGTAGAAGTGCCGGGCTTTGATGGGATTACTTCTACCGAACTCGTTATACCACTAATTACGAAAATGTAAATAATTTCTTCTCTTTCGGCACAACGCAAGCATAGCATGGGCGCAGGGGTTTAAATAGGATTTGTTTACATGTGTTTTTTAATTTTGAACAAAGTTATTGTAGCTTTTATTGTCGTTTATAAGAATTTATAAAATTTAAAAGTGGTTTATTAACATTTGTAACATTGCGTTAAAAGCTTAAAAAATTTGTAATTATCTTATCAAATTGGAAAACGAACAGTTAGACGTCCGAGATACGATAACAGAAAAGAGTTGTGTATTTTAAGTTAGGAAAAACTCTGATTTTTTTAACGAATTGAGCGCATGATTTTTCCCAATCAGATATCGAAAACTAACAATCGAGTCTTTGGTCTCTATGAAAATCAATATAAACAATAAAAAACAGATCAAAATAAGACAGCGAATACTAATAATAATGATAATAATACTCATAACTTTAATGCCCAATAGGTAACACCCAATAACTGAACAATTCTTTTGAATTTTTCACAGAAATTGTTCGAAATGACCTCCATCTCCACGTATACACATTTCGGCACGTCGAAATTAGGACATACGCACTCCGTTCAATACATTTGGTAAATTAGGATCATATTTTATGGTTTCTATGCTCATTAAAATACGTTGTTGCAATTGCTCTAAAGTGTCAATTGGATCACGGTAAACCAGAGAGTTAAAATTCCCCCAAAATAAAAGTCCATCGGATTTAAGTCGGGCGATCTAGCAGGTCATGGTACTGGTCCATCACGTTCAATCCATCGGATTGGAAACTTTCTGTTCAAAAACGTTCGAACAGCCAGACTAAAATGGACTGGCGCGCCATCGTGCAAATACCACATTCTTCTGCACGTAGCCAAGGGTACATCTTCCAGCAAATTTGGCAATATTTGTTGCAAAAAATTTAAGTATACATCACCATTTAATCTATTTGCATGAGCAAATAGACACGCACACGATAAATTAATCTAATGTTGAAAGAGACTAACACGATTTTTTAGAAAATTTTGAAAGGTCAGCTATTATATCCCTATCACATCCATCGTGTTTAGGCACGTATGCCACGTGTTTTCAAATCATATGTGGAATTTGTGCAATGCATTCTAAGGCATACTATCTAAGTGTACTGCGTGCCAAATTGAATTTAGATAGCTGCATTAATAATGATAATATAATATAATTGGATATTTTTTTGATATTTTCAACACCTCTTATCTAAAAAATAAAAATCTTTGGGCACCTATTTATAAGAACCATTTTTCTAAAATTGGCTAACAAATAGTACCCTCAAACATTTCCATATACCTAACTTACACCCTGTATACTGTTGATAGGGAGGAAAATTAATTTAAGAGGGATCCCTAGAGACACTTGATGACTAAAACGTTTTATCATTTTCCTTATACTTTACCAATACCTTAGACACAACCAGATACTGTTTAATAACGGGCCAGTCACCTGCACGTTCACATGAAAGATCAATACAATTATGTGCAATGTTAGTGCAGTTGTTTTATTTTATATATCAACTTCCACCTACTTTCCATGCCATTAAAAATGTATGTGATGATAAATACTCCATGTTTATCGAAATGAATAATAGGTATATTGTTACATGTAAGTTACATTCCCATTAGATATTGTGATTTCCATCATTATTCAACAGGAAATATTGACAAGAGAGAACTCATGCAACTATGTTTACATGAGAGGGTAGCAAAGGGAATTTATTCTGGTTCTAAAATATGAAATACCGAGAAAATATATCGATGAGAATTTCTTATTTTTTAAGAGACGACCATGTTGGGCAAATCGAATTGAAGATATTTTTAAAGCCTTTAAACATGTGTATAGAGTGATAATGGAAAATAAACATTTGGAAACATTGTTAAGAAAGGAAACTTAATTTCCCGGAATATGTATGTTACCTTACCCTGTAGGTACATGATATCCTGTTTATATGATTTTTATACATTTTTATATAGTACTGGATATTCTTATTATGCAATTAAAATTTCATGTTATTAAATTTTTCCGTTCTCGAGATATAGGGGTTGAAATCAGTAATAGTTGCAAAAACAGTGCGCCTGTTTATTACGTCACTGTACGCAATTTTGGACTCGGAGATCTACCGAGATACCGCGACCACTAACAGCCGTTAAGTAATAACTAAACACGTGGAGCTGAGGGCCGCTTTGGGTGTCTAATTAAAAAGGATACCAAAGCTTTTCTGTTAAAAATTGTAGATCATCGAATTTTCAAAAATTCAGAACTAAGTAAATACGAGGAATGGACGTCCATTCTAGGTCTCTATGGTTAGAACAAGATTGGCCCATTCTCCTGATATCAAATTGTACAGGGAAATTCGGAAATTCGGCTCTGCAAGGGCGAGAAAAAATTCGAAAACGTAAAATCTTACATATCTAAGTTAATTCTTGTAGTGGACGGTTGATTTTGATATCTATTTAAATACAAAGATTTGCAATTTATCCACGTAGTAAGTGTCACAGTTGAAATAGGAATTTCCGCTAGGTCTGTGCGATATATAAACGGCTATTTTCGTAAAAAGTGAAAATCGTAAGTAATTCAAGAATTCATATTAAATAAATAGTCGCATTGGAACGGCGCTAGCGTCTCTATGGAAAAAGGAAGATTGGGGCTTTATCATGATACCTAGTTGTATAGGAAAAATCGAAAATTCGACAAGTCAGGAGTGAGCCTTTTGAAACGTAAAACTTTCTTAAGTGGAAATTAAACCACTCATTTAGATTTAACTACTTTAATAGTTTACTAAAAAATACACGACAAAGGTAGAGCAATTGACTTCAGGGTGTAGGTAAACTTCAAAAACTTTCGTCAGAATAATAATATAAAAAAATCTTCAAAAGTCCATCTGACATAACAAAATACAAACCGAAATTGTACACAATAGGAATCAGTATACAATAAATAATTAAACTAAACTAAACATGATCTGGCTAGAGCGGTAAAACAAAGAATTCTTACGTTAACATAAAAAGGCTCAATTAAATTACATGAAAACACAAAAGGAAATACTACAGACTGTACGTAAAATTTATAACAAAAATGACTAGATAATTAGTAATTTCGACGTAAACTGGTTCGGTAATCGAACATTATGTTTTTTATGTCCAAAACACAGGGGAGGGGTCTAAAAACGGGGCGATATAGTTACGCAAACATAACGTTCGCATGAAATTATTCACGCACTATAGTCTTCTCATGGGGTAAGAGAAGTCTTTACCGGACGGTAACACTGGATACAATACAGAATATTACTGGCCAATCGTGAAATGAAGTAATGAAGCCATCAATAATTCTGGTTGCAATCGGCTTCAAACAGCAACATTGGCATGACGAGAGATGTACATAACAGAAAAGTCTACTTACAGTTTATTCGGCGAAAATGTAGCCTTGCTATAGCTATAGGCAATGGCACACAATAAACACATACAGATAACAGCATAACTACTTCACTGATTCTATTAGCAGTTAATAATCACTATATACAGATGTTTACAATTATATGGAGGCTTTAATTCTTATGGCCTACACGGCCAACCGCCTCTACGCCATCTTTTTAGCGTTTCCCCGTTTCAGAGTTGGCGTATGATTATGCTCGTTCACTATTGGCTAAACTTGGTCGTACAAGCTACCACGCTATTGGTCAAGCATTTTTCCGATACAATTTAAATAATGAATAGAATAGTCGCGCGCTTTATCGCTTTGGTACACATAATTAGGTGTTTTCACTATGTGCAAATTTGCTTTTTTGATATTATTAAAATGAAGTACTTCTTATACTAAAGCACTTATTGATATTTAAAAAGCATTCTATCGTCCATCAAATTAAAATTTCAACAAATAAATAACATAAGGTTTTAGTAATTGAAACACGCGGTGACGTCATTGGTTATATTAGTTTCTTAAATCGCGTTTAAAAATTGTTAAACACAACATTTTATTCACGTTATTTACGTTTTACATGTAATTAAATAAGTAACGCGTACCTAATATGGGATTTGTAAAAGCTACTTTAGGAAATTTATCTGTAAAATAACATGTTTGTGACTCAAAATGACACTGACAATATAACTGATGGCGTCATGAGTGCGTAGTGAATTGATGTAGTGTTTTTGGCGAAAAACTATAACTAATTTGACGTAATGGATATCTTACATTAAATTCTCGAGCTACTGCTCTGGTAGAACGGTTATTTTATCCAATAAGTCTAATTATCTCAACTTTTTCATTGACACTCAACCACTATTCAGCCATTGTTCAAGAGAAAGTTTTAAAAAACACTGATACACGTTTGACGTTTTTTATGACAATTGCCATATTTTCTTGTTTCCACGGCAATCTTTGCTTAAGTCTAATATTAGGAATTAAATTTCTGAATAATTGCAAATTTTGTGAAAAATATCAAAATACGAATATATTGATGAAACTCAGTATGTAGGGCTATTTTTTGATTGTGAACAACTTTTCTTAATAATTTTTTGCTGTATCTCTAACGCTAAGAAAAATATAGAAAAATCACATTTTTGAGTGAACGCAGTGGGTTGGTGTGACAATTGAAAATATATTGAAAATCATAAAAAGATGCGCCTTGAACAGTTTCTTAACAGAGAAAAATTTGAAATCGATCTGGCGAATAATAAAAGAAATATCAAAGTGTGTCCACTTGAGACGGGACACACTGTATATATTAACCTTCCATTAGTCTGCTTTCTCTACCGCTGTATATTGGTCTGGTGGGGTCTAGAGGACCCCATGCCTTTATCCCATGTAAAATATTAGAAAGTGACTTCTGATTAGATAATATAATGGGCATGTGTTAAAAAATAACATTTAATAGTAATAAAAATATTAATAGATATATTTGCCTCAGAGATAACAAAATAAAAATATATTTGACATAAATGAGAAAAAACAGAAAATTTACTTAAGTAATATCAAATGCACATAATTTATTGTCTCCTATTTATTCGCACATTCATTGTATAAAAATACACTGTGTTTTATACGTCTTATATGGTGCACGCACACCTGGCAAATGAGAAATAAGATTTTCGGCTCGAGTTCGGACATTAAATCGAGTACTCGGAGCTATTTTAGACCATTTGCTTATTTTATCTTTTCCAGTGTATGTCAAGGCATCCATATCTTCAAAGTCATCAACATAATTTTCGTCAGCGTCAGATATTTCCTGTCCAGTGTCAGTATTTTGGTCACTATATGTTACATCATTGTCTTCTGAATTACTATCATCATCCACTAACTCAGGATCAGATGCGCATTCCTTCCACAGTTCCAGAAGCTGGTCCTGCTTTCTTTCAAAGTCACCCATTGTTTATATACAACTATAATATAAAAAATAATTACCATTCAAGTAATTTATATTTGTTATTTGTAATACTTACCCACCAATATAGTGGAAGCGTGACTGTACGGGTTTAGTCTGCTGGGGTCTGGCGTATTAATCTGGATAAAACTGCACTCGTATTCAATCAAATGCTAAACCAACACTAAATAAATTTATATTAAGTCTAGATATGCAGCTACTGATTGGAAGGGATATGCATCTCTCACCACTTCTAAGATACAATCACTTAACTAAACCACTGGGCCTCTCAGACCCCACCAGACTAATGGAAGGTTAAAGTGACATTTTCATGTGATAAAGAGCAACATTATTAAGCGATTTTGAATTTAGCAAAATAGCAAATTATCCGTCAAAATGCGAAAAACAAAAATAATGAGAGCTACTATTGCAAAAATTTATTTTTATTAATAAATACGTCAAGAGTGACGATGTTTTACAAATCAATTATGAAGATAGTTTATACATAAAACAGGTAATAGCCGTTTTCCATCATTTAAATTGTTGTACAGTCAATCCAATTTACACCATATAGCGAATCTAAAGTCTCCTCGGAGCTAAAGCCTGTCATCTAACTTTATTTATTATCAGTTTCATCCATATTTGTTAATTGAAATATATTACCAAGAAGAGGCGTAATACAAAATACGATGATAACGTCATGTGTTATAAATTAACTTATACATTAGTCAGCAAATATGATATATGATATATGATATGATAGTTTAGTGGTTTAGTATTTAGATCTGATCTTTAGGGCAGATAGTATTGACTATTATTGAACTTAGAACCGCAGTTTCGTTCGTAGTACACAATGGGAGTCACTCAACTAAATAATACAATCATATACATTAAAATATCTAGTAATATCATAAATTAGTAATGAAGTTGATTCCGCATTGTGAGTTGCACTTTATCGATTATATTATATTGTAACTTATTAAATGAGCTTTATCGATTTTAATATTTATACTGTTATAGGTTGTTTACATTTAAAATATAAATAGTCGTTGGACGCATATTTTGTTTGTGATATGGATCCGTGAGAGGTGCTTAAGAAATATAAACATGGAGTGTTGGGAACTTATGAGAGGACCTACGGGGATTCGCTGGTTAGACTGTCATGTACACACACAAGTATTATAGATATTCTCAATATAGTTTATTCATAAGCAGTATAATTAGTTTTGTTTATCAGTTTGGGGGTGTTTCACCCCTAACCTTATATTTCAGAAGTGGGGATGTGACCTTGTGATTAATATAGTGATTACAATGTTAATTATTTGAAAAGATAAAAAAATGAATTTCCCTGACAGCGCCCCAAATTGTGGAGAACATAATTGGCTCGAGCATTACAGGTGTTACATAGTGCCGTAAGTACAGGTTCAATAATTATTATAAATAAATATAGAAGGCTGGGAAAACAGCACGTATAACTGAAGTTATCTAAAGATGATAGGCTCTCATTTGAATATGATCTGTCAGTAGATGACTGGTTATGAAAACATTATTATTTTGCTTGCTTTTATCTTTGAGACGAATAGAAAAGCTGACTCAAAATGTGTTAAATTTTAGAAACTGTTAACGATGTACCTCACAATAGGTACCCTTAATAATAAAATGGGTTTATGCAGTAGAGAATATTGTACAGATATAATTTTTACAATGATTTAAATATACCTACATAAATTAATGAACATATAAACTGCAAACAGAACACTTTCGAGAAGGAATAGATTGTACCTACAGTACAGTGTAATGCAACATTTAAATTGTGCATAGATGTCTATTTATTTATTATTTAGATACAACCTCCGAACAAATAACCAATTACAGGGTGGGGAACATTACAGCGAAGTTATATAAAACAGACATATTAAAATCGAATAGAACTACAGTGGAGCAGCACAAAAAGTAAATGTTGTATTTTATATTGTATTATAAATCAGGCTGTTGCATACTATAATTGAACATATCAAGTTTATCTTGAAGTGGTTTAGTTAAAATTTCTATATATAAAATATAATGGGGAAAATCTAATAAATTAGTTTAGGGAGTAGAAAGACGAAATATTTCACAACGTATGTGTAAATTCAGTTACTCCAAACATGTTATACATAGTTTTATAGAGGAAAATTATTGAATGTATATTCTTCTAGTTGGTAAACTTGGCACGTCGAATCTTTCCAACATGACGTTTTGGGAATATTCAGTAGGTATATGCATGTATGTCTATATATATGAAAATAATTGTATGCATAATTGTGTTATGTATATATGTGTATATACACATGTGAATGTATATATGTATACATTGTATTAAATCATATCAAATGGTACATATTTTGTGTTGTAGAAAAACAACATATTTAATTTATTTTGGGATTGATGATTTCATTAAGATAATGTTTACAAAAGAGTGAAAGAATTGACGGAGTTCGAAAAAAAAAATTATAGTCAAGAATGACTGCTACACTCCCCTGTAAGAGACAAGAGTACATTTACGGACACGTGTTTCGAGGTTATTGCTCCTCATCAGCATTGCATTGGCTTAGAGAATGTTATATGAGAAGTAAAACCGCCAAAGGCACACAGGTACATAGTGCTCTACTCTTTACCTCCATACCTCATGTGCCTCAACGAGAGCAGCCAATACATATAGCCAATGTTTACAAATGAGGCATGCTGAAAAAAGAAACACAAAAACAAACTTATGTATCAAATAAATAATTTTGGTACTGATAGGATATATGTATGAAATATCTAGCCTCTGTTTAATTAAGATATACCTAATACAAAAATGATTATTCATTTATTACCTTTTATTGTGATTGTGTTTGTTTATTTGATTTCGTACTTATTCCTACATGTTACTTGTGAAGAGGTTAATTATGTACGTAAGAACTAAATTTCTATGGTAGCCAAGAAATTCTATAATATTAACCAAGGAAGACGTTCTTGAAAAAAATTCAAGTTTAACAATTAGGTATTATTAATTATGAAACTATGAACTAAGCAATTTAGTATTTTTAATTAATTAATTATAAACCCGCTAAAATAAATAAGTACGTGTTGTTGTGTTTTGTTGATTTAGGCAGTGATAGGCTTTGTAAGCAAAGTCGTAGCCGACAAAATAAAATTAAAACAAGTACCATTCAGGTAATTGAGAATTCATTGGTTTAACAGTTTTTGTTATGTATTACTGAAATTGACTATGTACTGTAAACATATCTCTTAATAGGGTCCCAACTCAAACCCAAGTTTATGTTATAATTATAAATACTCCGTAGGATTTTATTAGTCTGACATATTTTTACCTAACACTCTTCAGTTATGATTATAAAAACATACCCAAATGTACACAAAATACGAGGATACCGACAGATGAGACCTTAATTTAGGTAATTGTTATATAATAAACAGTACTAAGATAACTTCATTGTGGTATCACTCCCATACAAAATTGTGTAAACTTTGAAAACTTAGAATGGATTTAAAGATCGATTTAGTTTTAATTTAAGTAACTTAGAAAAGGCAAACAATACGATGGTGCGTATACAGTGAGTTGCGGAAAACTTATCGTCTATTATTATCTGAACGAAAATAAAAAAATAAATATATACATGTTTATGTATGTATATGTATGTAATAATATATTATTTCAATGAAAAAAAAAAAAGAAAATTTAATAAGAAAGTCACTATTGTCCTATTCTATTCAGGCTTCAAATCAGAGATAAAATAATAATGGTAATAATAATGATAATAATGTCTTTATTTTCAGTTAGTTAACAAAACAGTGAAAAATTAAAATAAAATTACCGAAAAAAAGGCGAAGTTCACAATTGAATGTGCTCTACCATTTGACGTTAATGATAATTAAGTTATAAGTGATGGAATAGCATTGGCTAAACTCCGCCAGGACATTAAATAAATAAATAAATAAAAATAAATATATTTCTGGTTAACTGCTCGAAAAAAGAAAGAGGGGGAGCAATAAAGAATATGCCTACACCTTGTTATTAAACAGGTTAGGCAATTCCAAAAAGGACCATAGTGTTAATACTAATCAATGACAAAATAATAAAGTTCGTTGTATATTATAATAATAATAATAAAAGTTTTTTATTGATTAAAAAAATAAATAACCAAAAGGCCATCGACCGAAGTCCTTCAGCCTTGTTGTATATTATAATGAATTTTTAATTTAAACCAGTCGTTAACTACCTGAAATACTGTTGTCAAAAGGGATATAATCTATCGGATAGGTATGGTGGATGGAACTACAAGACTACTACGTGCTGAGTATAGAGCAAGTGTAAAAATTTATTTAAATTAACTAAGCTGTGATCCACCAATTAGCTAGGTTAGGTATAGTTGTGGTATAATTAATAACTGAAGCAAAGATTGTCTACAACAGATTATAATGTGGAGGTGATAAAATTTCAAAAAAATAGGAAAAGGCTCTGTTATGCAAAAAGAAAAGTAAAGAGATAAAAACTAGGCATATTGTCAGTTTGATGGTGCCATTAACTGGATACTTCCGAGAGATAATCAATAGTAGAGTTGTAAAGTGATGCAATAACTATGTCTGTCATTTTAGACTTGAAATGCCTTGGCCGAGATGAAATATATATTACTGATTTTCTGATATGCGTAAAATTGTTAAAATAGGTGTAAACGCTTGCCTAAATTGTTTATATTGGAAAACTCTGTCAGTAATATTTCATTGAAAAGCGTCAGTGCCATAATATACGAATCATATAGATCATTTAGACCTATTTGTTAAGCCGAGAAAAAGAAGTACTCAGTTGCTAGTAACAGTAATAGCTCATGGCTGTTCAAAATTTTCTGAAGGTGAACCTGTACAAAGCACAAAATGAAAGTATGTAACACGAAAAAGAAAATGTTCTTAATGTAATCCGAAACATCTGAGACGAATGAACAGTGTGAACACTTTAATCGCATTAGCAATATAGAAAATGACGATTGAGATTTACTACTTAAACTGTAAAAAAGGGAATTCAATGACACAATTTACAAAATCATGGGCTAGACGCCTAATGAATTACTGTTTGCATATAAGCCACACAACGATACAATAACAGATGTAACATAGTAGTTTGTCTGAATTACGTGAGGTTGTTTATAATTAAAGTTCAGAGGTAAAACATTGTCCGTGCAATACGCATGATGAGAATACTATGATGTATTCGAAGGTCCGTGCAATACGCATGATGAGAATACTATGATGTATTCGAAAGTCCGTGCAATACGCATGATGAGAATACTATGATGTATTCGAAAGTCCGTGCAATTCGCATGATGAGAATACTATAATGTATTCGAAGGTCCGTGCAATACGCATGATGAGAATACTATGATGTATTCGAAGGTCCGTGCAATAGGCATGATGAGAATATTGCGATGTATTCGAAGGTCCGTGTAATAGACATGATGAGAATATTTTGATGTATTCGAAGGTCCGTGCAATAGGCACGATGAGAATATTGTGATGTATTCGAAAGTCCGTGCAATAGGTACGATGAGAATACTAATGTATTCGAAGAAGCCATATAGTAGAATTTGCATAATGCTTGTAGATATATTTGAGAGGTCATGTGATGAGGAAATATATGTTTGTGTGTGTGTGTGTATATGTGTTTATACATTGTATGCGTTTATATATGAGTATATATAGCTGAATTGTGTATGTATCCAAACCCCTGTCAACCTAGGTTGATGGGATGAGATCACGTGGTGTGCCCAGTGATCGAACTGGTAATGAAGTTCCATGATTAATTGATCACATGACCGAATAACAGCATGAGAATGATTTGCTTGGTGTTAACTTTATTTCCTTAGATTTGCTTTGCGTTTGGAATACGTAGATGCTAAATACCTAAGGTAACGCATAACTAATTATTTGCTGTAACACTTCTGTTCTTATTATTTATACGTACTGGATGATTTTAGGATGAGTATAATTTGATTGGGGACAATCAATTGGAGCAGGATGGCCGAATGTTATAGGTTGTTTACATTTAAAATATAAATAGTCGTTGGACGCATATTTTGTTTGTGATATGGATCCGTGAGAGGTGCTTAAGAAATATAAACATGGAGTGTTGGGAACTTATGAGAGGACCTACGGGGATTCGCTGGTTAGACTGTCATGTACACACGCAAGTATTATAGATATTCTCAATATAGTTTATTCATAAGCAGTATAATTAGTTTTGTTTATCAGTTTGGGGGTGTTTCACCCCTAACCTTATAATACTGAATGCATTGCTTAAAGGTTTACGTGTTACATTTGTATCAAATGTAATACGTAAACCTTTAAACGATGTATTCAGTATAAATATGAATATTATATCATTTTAAAGTTTTGTTCTTGAGAGGAGATACCCGTTTCTTATTAAGCCGCCCATGTTAATGGATAATGAAGCTGCATATGAGGTGGAGATCATATCCATTCTCACTCTAAAGGTTAATATACGAGTATAATAGACCAAACAGCATATGGTCCTGAAAATAATTGCAAATAAGCTGCAATGTACTACAAGGACATGCCCATACAATTATTGTAAAAATATTTCATATGTAGGGTAAAAGGTATGTTATAGAACCATATTGAGTAAAATTTTGTAGAAACTTAAATTTTTCGGAAAGAATATTTATTTAATCCCAAGAAGTATTTTCCATCAGTTGTATGAATCAACATTTTGTTAAGCTGCAATAGAAGATAAAGAAAATTTTTAATCTCAATTATTTTCATCCAGAAAGGCGTATACAGTCTGTCGAATAAAAACCAGAACTGAAATTCACACAAAGATATTCCTTGTCCATTGAGAAAAAAATCTGATTTATGTTTACACAAGTTAAATTGTGACTTATTACGGTTTTAGTAATTCCGACTGGAAGTTAGTGGTCCCGACAGAAAACCGTCCACAGCTTTTGCAGCTAATGCACGATTCTCCTATCGTCGCTTACCTGGGCGTTTTCAAGAATTAATATCTGATTATTCTTTTGTAGTGTCAGTTTAGGTCGGGTGTGGGACCCCTCCTTATGATGGAGATGGGGAGTGTAAAGGTCACGTTTGAAAGAACACTCAGTGCATTAAATTAAATAAAAATATATTTAAAATCAATGTTTGTAGTGTTTGTTTGTAACAAGCAGTACCTGGCATCAAGCAAGAGGTTTTCTTCGGCCCGAGGCGAAGGGAGGGTATTGAGTTATGAGCTGTCGTTGAGAACAGACACAATTAAGTGATTGGGAAGTTAAGTTTTAGGTTAATTCCGTAATTTAAGTAAATTCTGATGTACTAGTTGTGAGCATTATGTTTCGCAGTTTGGTATAAAATCATCTACGTGTACTAAGTGAGAATAATTTCAAGTTGATCAACTGTTATTAGTGCCACAAGGTGCCTGTGTCACGAAAGTGATTATTGTAATGAAATGAGTACCTTAATTTAAAAATGAAGTGAGGTTATCTAAAAGTATAGAAAATTTGGGGAATTTTTCAAGAAAAAGCTAGGAAGGCAAATTCACAATTCTGTGTCTAGTTACCTATAATTCACTTGTGAAAATTCTAGATATTGTGCCGTATTATGAGTGGCAAATTGACTGATGGACCCAAATATTATGTAAAGGCAAAACTGTTTAAAATATAGGACAGTATCTCGACGTAATAGTGGTAGTGCCTTCGAGACTCCGACTTGTTGAAACGAGCCATTTTCAGAATAGTATGTTGGTCAAATAAGGGTGGTAAAGCAACAATAAATGTAAGTTTTTAACTTTTCAATCAGACTAGTGATAACCAGGAGAATCACGTATGTCACGTTTTTTTGAACATTTCGGTTAGACATTTACTAAATGGTTCCGGATACATATTTCATATATCTAGTGGCCGGTGACAGGTGACCTTGTTGTTGTTAATTTGTGGCAGTCTACCCGCGAAATAAGTGTGAGGCTTTAAAATATAAGCCCTATTTTCTTTCTTGTCTTGGTAAAGTTACATGAATTTAGTTTTGAATAGTATGTTAGTGTTTTACCTTAAAAGGTATGTTTCTTAGTTCTCTTTCATGGTGTACATTTAACTACTACGTAGATATCACGCTTGATGTAAGTTATCTTCCGAATTAGCCATACTTAGTAAATAATTTTGTTTACCCTTGGACACTTTATAAACCGTTAGTTGTTAATATACCATGTTTTTGTTACATACGTTTTTTTATTAAGTAGGTATGGTGTATAATCTGATTTAAAAAAATATCTTCTTGGGTCAATTTAATGAGTTTAAAGTAGATGAGTCAAGGTAAGAAATGTAACAGATCCGCCAGCTGGCCAAGCACGTATCTACGCCCACGAAATAGTAGTTTCATGCTTTGGATAGAACCTTGGTAAGTCGGGTGATTTAATAACAAAGAATTGAGTGTTATATTCTATGATTTGAAAATGACTGCATTTTTTCAATTTTAACCATAATTCATATTTGTTTGAGCTATAAATCATTCTCAATAAACATGTGCATGTATTAATCGATTACGTTACAAAATTTGAAAGCGGTCCTCTGAGTAAAAAAAATAAAATTTTATTTTAGGGGGTATTTTGTCCATCGGAATCTACTAGGATTTTTAGACAGTTCTTATTCACAAATAATCGCCAAAAGTTTTGTGGAGCATGCATTATTCTAGAGGATCTCAGTTTGATATATGGAACGTCTGAAGAAATTGTATCACCTGTTGCGGTTGTCTGTTAGGAGTACGGCGTATGAAAGTGCCATTTGTACTTCGTGAAAATATCGCAGGAAGCAAACTTAAGATAAGACAAAAACTGGTTTCTGTCAATTTTTCATTATGCAAGCAAAATGATGTAGGTATTCTAGTTACAACGCTCATTTTGTTTGTCTAAAACACTTTCTTTCATAGACCAATGGAAAAATAATGAATTTTAAAATTCATAACAACCAGGATGCGCATAAGAAGCATATGTTTGAAATTAATTTAGGCAAAACTTAATATAAAACAATTAAACGCACAGATTACTAGGATTATTAAATTTACATAGTCCCCAAATTCACCTCTATGTATCTTTAGCCCTATTCGGGATAAATTAGGAAACTTAGCAACCTCTCCGAGATGGCACATGAACACTGTTATCTCCCTCACTAAAGCAAAATTACGTTTTAACGATTTTACTAATCACAGTTGTTATCACGCAGACCTTACCCTTGAATTTTCTATTATATCGAATTAATTTCCTTTGGAATTTTATCTCGTATAATGCCATGAGGGAACTCCCAGAGTCACCGACACTAATCATTTTTTCGTGTATCAGTTTTATGGCATTTTATTCCAACAGATATTCAGGTGTAAAAAATCACAGAGGGAACAGTTACAGGGGCTTCGCACGTAATAAAAGAGGGTGTATTCGGGGGTAAATGCCAAGGTAATGTAGAATGGGGCATTTATGATTCACGCCCATGACTAGGAAGAAGTACACAAAACATCAAAAATATTGCACCATAAAATCTTACTTGATTTGTATTTAGTTTGCATAAGTTTTGTCAATGCATTTCCTTAGAGACTTGCAAGTTTTAATTAAATAAAAAGAGGAATCTTAAGGAGTAATACTTATTTTAAAAAAAAACATTTTAAGATAAGAAGTTCTACTTCAGAATTTCTCAAATTTTGAATTTCTCGTTAAAGAAACTTTTTTAAAGATTAAAGTTATCAATCTATTGTTATAGGTACAAAGTTTGTATTCGAAAAAAAACTTATAACTGAAACAAGCTTGAAAAATAGGTGACGTTATGAGTTAAGGTAAAATCAGAGGCATAGTCTCACACTGCAATATTCGCAAATGTTTTAAAGGTCAGCATAATATAAATTATTATAATCTTGGCAAATACAAAACGGAGAGTATACTGTCTATCGGTACATTTCTAAAACCAGCAATATCGCTCGTAAAGAAAAACTTTTCATATCACTGTGTTGGTGATCGAATTCTGAGCAGCTCCCAAAATGTCCGTCCGTCCGTTTGTCTGTCTGGTTGTCCGTCCGTCCGTCCGTCACGTTTCTGTTAAGCACGATAACCTAAGAACGAAGTCGGATTGTATTGAAATTTGAACAGTAAGTTAATGTTAACTATAGAAAGAACACTGTTGTATTTGAACAAAATCAATAAATAAATACAAAAGTTATTAATTAGGTACACCGCCACACAAAAAAAAGTTGTCTGAAATGTACATGCGATATATAGTTTCCGAGGTATTTTTTCCCGCTGAACATGAATCCGGTGTCAGAATTTCTCCATCGCCCTTCAGTTTTCAGCAAAATGCTGAAGAATCTTCCGAAAAATGAAGACTTTGTGCTTACTTGTGATACATGGTTTCCGAAGTATTCTTTCCCGCTAAACACAAACCCCGTGTCAGAATTGCTCCATAACCCTTCAATCTTCAGCAAAATGCTGAAGAATCTTCCGGAAAATGAAAACTCGTGCTTTACGTGTGACACATGGTTTTCGAAGTATTTTTTCCCGCTGAACACGAATCCGACATCAGAGTTGCTCCATCACCCTTCAATCTTTAGCAAAATGCTGAAGAATCTTCCGAAAAAAAAAAAAGACTTTGTGCTTACGAGCTATGCTTTAGGTGTGATATATGGTTTCCGAAAATTGAATATTTCTTGTAGCCTCATACTCTGTAACGGCCAAGTCACCCACCGATACAGCGCTACGGTCGCATGATGACGAGACTGCGAGCCCGCTTTCCCACTCAGTGTAGCCGCCGATACTGGGAATCGCACATTTCGTGCGCGTCCCTGCATCGCATAGCTATTACCTTTAGCTGCCATGACGGCGTGAAAGTCGCGATCCGGGGACTTAGCCGGTAAAATTGTGAGGTCCGTGGAGGTGCCCCGAATGCAGCTAAAGGCAAAACTATAGTGAGAGTAAGGAAAATACCTAGATTTGTAAGCCAAATAAAGAACGAGAGGGTTTCGAAGTCGATTGTTAGATCCGTATAACGGTTGAGGCATATGAAGCCGCTACCGCAAACACCTATAAATAGAGAAATACGTTACTATCTGTAGATTCTTCAGCATTTTGCTGAAGACTGAAGGGTGATGGAGCAACTCTGACACCGGATTCGTGCTCAGCGGGAAAAATACTTCGGAAACCATGTATCACATGTAAAACACGGCTCATAAGCACAAAGTCTTCATGCTTCTGAAGATTCTTCGGCATTTTGCTGAAGCTTGAAGGATGGTGGAGCAATTTTGCCAACGGAGTCGTGTTCAGCGGAAAAAATACTTCGGAAACGATATATCGCATGTACATTTCAGACAACTTTTTTTTGTGTGGCAGTGCTATTTATATTCTTTAAATTTATATATTTATACTATACAGGGCGTCCCAAAATTGAGTTCGCAGACGGGAACCTGTAATTTCTGAGGTCATTTTGACCCCATATAACCCAAGTTGCCATAGTCCAAAATTGCATCCCTGAGGAAGTACAACCTCTTAAAGTGGGATAAATTTTGTTTCCAATAATTTCCGTTATGTCGAAGATAAATTATTACTATTTTTTTACATCATGAAAACTCGAGAAGTTTTCTGTTTCATTTCTATAGGGAAATATTCCGGATTTTCGGTTGATATTACACAAAATTTTAAAAGTATTAATTTGTGTATTAACAGTTGGCCATCATGTGGAGCATTTTTTTTAATGTAATTTTTGTTAAATAAACCACTTTTCCGTTATTGCAAAATTTTGTTTTGGAATTGTAAATAAATGTTAAATACAAATAGAGGAAAAAACGATAATTTCTTGTATTTTGGTTAATATTAGAAAAAATTTTAAGAGTGCCTTTTCTGCAGAGTATTGAATACTCTGCAAAAAAATATTTTGTAATTTTACAGATCGATAAAAAAAATATAGCCAGTCAAATATTAATTACTATGAAAAAAAAATAGAGAAATAAAAGATATTTGGGTGTTATCAAGTTTACATAGAGTACTTGTAGAGATACAGCGCCGATCAAAATGTCAAAATTATATCTTCAATATAACGGAAATTATTAGAAAAAAAAAATTCTTTTGTGATTCAGTTTAAGAGGATGCACATCCTCAGGGATGCATTTTTGGACTTAGGTAAGGTGAATTATATGGGCTCAATATGAACCCAGGAATCGCAGGTTTCCGTCCGGGAACTCAATTCTGGGACACCCTGTATAGTATTGTTATATTGCAAACCGGCTAATTAGGCAATAGTCATTAATGTTTATCAACTTACAGCAATAAATTTGTCATAGATGCGATAAGATTTTGGACCAAGCTTTGGCGGTTTTCATTCATCTCGTATTAGACAAGGCCGTTACTCGCTGATACAAACTAACATTATTTTTTCTGCAAGACAAAAATGCATAGAATTCGCAACAATTATATTGATTATATATTATATTAGTGTTTGGTGTGATGAATAGTTTCTAAATTTGACAATATCTCAATTTAAATGATGCAGTCAAAAATATTACTGGTTTTGGGAAATATATACTTTAATTAGTATCATTACTTAGAATTTTAACAGAAAGGAACCAAGCACATACAATTTAGAAGTAGGAAATAACACTAAAAAATAAATTATATAAAATTTAAGAGAAGATTTCACAACATAGAAAATATTCAATAACAAGATTGACAAAAATTGAACCACAATAGGCCCCTTATGGCAGATGTCATAGAAAAGAATAACGCTTTGCTTTCAGATATATACAACAAATTTTAATTTCTGGACTCTGACTAGCTTGCTTTATTCATTTATTTGGTTAGCCCCCAACCCTCCAACGAAATGAGCTGAAAATATAACCTAGCTCCAAATCTTGCTATAATGTATACGTGTACTAAACTTCAACTCAATATCTTGTTACAGACCGACCGACAGAAGGAGGTCAGGAGGTGGGTAGATAACGGCTTATTTTCGCATATTATGATCATGAAAATAAAAAGTTTTTATTTGAGCCATTCTTTTTTTATATTTACTTTTAGTTCAAGTGTTCAACATTAAGTTTAGATAAAATTTATATAAGGGTCATTCTCATGATATTGTGAAATTTTGTGTCCCGGTACTATAATTTAGTTAGTTCGTACCGGAATTTGACTTTTTTTAGTTTTTAGTTGTAATGCAAAATTTTTGTTGTAAATACTTGATTACTTTCCAAAAATTATGCATACATTAAGTGTTTTAAAAGGTAAAAGTATGTGAGATCTCACGTTTGTTAAATGTCCCCAGCTTCACCTGTTTGATTTGATTTATAAGGAAAATGTTGTAATTTCAAAAATATGTTCACAATATCTATTTTCCATTGATTACAAAAGAAAAGCAACACTTTATCTACCATGTGTTATAAAATAAATGAATTTATTCATTTTATTTCATTTCTTTCTTATGTCCTCAGTTGGTGACTCACTTTCGTTAATGGTATTATTGGTTACTACTGTATATCATACAGAGTGCCAAAATGAGGATGTTTTGCTAGAATTCCTTGAAAATCAACAATCAATTTGTGAACTAAACAAAATGAAGATGTTAGCTTTCTAATTAATTTTAATTATTTAAATAGTGAACAAAACAACAAGCAGTTAAGCGAATTTATTTCAAGTCTTATTTTTACACATTTTATATACAATTACATGTGTTTACTGACAAAGAGATATATTTAACTTTAAAAGGTTAGACTAACCAAAGCGGGAATTTTAAATTGGAATCTCACTTCCATTAATCTCATTTCCATTAATGTGCTACATTAACAGATGTGAGGTATATTAATAGTACGAAAGATTATTGTAGAATTTATATTTAAAAAAGTTTTAATTAAGATTGTATTATTGGATTTTTATTAATTGTAATGATTTCAATAACTACCTATGCTTTTTATCCGTATTAAATTTTATTATATATAATGTTTAGAAATAGCCCAATCTTTCCGAAAAAGTTCACATCCATTAATCGTAAAATTTCTCTCTTGCAAGAAACTGGAAACAAACCATAATTAAGCCAACCACTTTCAACACCTCATTTATTACGCTACATTTCACAATTAAAAGAAAAAGACAATAAAAAAAGCGGGTTTTTATTTTTTGATTTCATCACTCCAAAATTCACCATTTCGCAAGAATGACCCATCAAACATAATAGACAATGTAGAAGGTATTACAGATTACAGATTATTATATACATAAGTACTTTGTGGAATTCACTGGGTTAAATCGGAACTATAAGATTAAAAAATTCTAAAACAACTTTATTTGCAAATAACTACGGAGAGTATCCTATAGAATGTGCAATAATTATATAAAAAGGGAGAAAAGTATAATGTTTACTCTAGTTATATTTTATATTTTAAAACATTAAAAGCTATTTCCTGATTTTACAATTTTGAATATTTAGCTCCAGCAAGTTAGTAGATGGATACATTTTTCTTAAAAACAATGTAAACTTTTGACGCAGCCTACATACGTCATATTTGGTTATTGTGAAATATTTTATTCAGCATGTAGTCAAAGAAATAACAGAGAACGTCGGAATGTCCGAGCTTGCGAGACAGGCTTGATATCGTAACATTGAGCTGTGAGTTCTGTTGATTTGACGGAGGAAATTTTCAACATTTACAAAATAATCTTTGTAACTTTTAGCATTCTCGTGTTTAATTGTTATTAAGAAGTTGCTTGGGTAACTAAATAAAAATTAGTTTACACTTTTTCAATAAGATACCCTACAACTCTTTTTTTCTGTCTATTTCTCTATTGACATAATTTTTGTTGATTGGCATTATTATAAACCAAATTATTATAATGATGATGATCGTAAAGTTTGTACATAAAATAATCCTCATTTTAATCTAATTAATGTCAGTATAGATCAAATTGAACAATACATAAAAGCTCTATTGTCAATATTATCTACTATCTACAAATTGACATAATAATGGAGGTGCCTTATAGTGCAGTTACTTCCTTTAAAAACATTTAAAATTGAATTTATATTCCATTAGTCTCATACTTGTAAACTAGAATTTAAGTTCAAGATATATCAACTGCGTAAAAGAAGTTTCCTTTATTTAAGTATTAACTTTATTATGGAAATTTTCCTGGGTTGTCTAGCTCATGGATCTTATGAAATAATGGTATTAAAATAAGCATTTTATTTACCAATTTATTAGTTAATGTAAACCAAACGCAAAAATATATTGTGGTCAATTCTTATATTTTTGTATTAAAATAATTTCTCTATGTTCAAAACACACGAAGTTCAGCCATCTAGTTTGTACTTATATTCAAATATACTGATCTCTATGTATTGAAAGCAATACCATCAAAATTTGAACATCATAAGGATGAAGTAGTTCTTTTTAAACTTTCAGGTCTCTTCATGATCAAGTTTGAGTTAACTACAAATCTGCCTAAATAGGTACCTGAATATGAAATACTAGGAAAGAAGATCTTGGATATTAACAATAAATATAAATTATTCCTAGGAATTTTATCCGAAAATTTATATAAGGCTTTTCTTCTTATAAAAATACAAATAAACAATAGGGGTTTAAGAAACAATGCGTAACTTTAAAATATCACATGAGGGAAAATCTGTGCTTATTCAGCGAATTGTATATAATAGTAATTTTCTAGATGTGTATGTAATACAACATTTAGAAAAATAAAAAGCTGTAAATAGACGTTCACGTCCATAATAAGAAGTAATTATTATAATAACATAATTAAGAAAAGTGGAAATACCTCTACAACATTCTGAACTATTATAAAATAAATAGAGTGTAATAAAAAAGACTGTAAATTCAGATATTCATCTTGAAGAAACGAATAACTACTTCGTCGAATGTATCTGAAAATAGAACACAATATACAGACTGTCTATTTTACGACGGCCACACCAAATATCTCGCTTACTATCTATTGTAGAAGAATAAAGTTTTAGAAACAGTTATCCCATTTTTTGTGAGCTATATTTCAGTAAAAAGAAATTTGAAATCCATAGCCTACTTTATGAGATATATTACAAAAACCTGAAAAATAGGAAAACCACAAACGGTTATAGCTTCCTTATTTGAGGAGATACGAAAAAAGTTAAAGAAATGAAAGTTGACGGCAAAGACAATAAGAATAACAACGTGTAGCAAAAGAATCGAAAAATGCAGTTGGCTTTGACATACGCTATTGTGCAAAAATGAAAAATACATGTCTCAAAGTAGGCCATGACGCCATTAATTCCGTTATTTTTTTCTCATTCCAACGATATAAAACATGTCACAAAAATTTTAACCGATAGTGTCAATATTTAATATTTTACGAATACCACAATTCATATAATTGAATCGTAACAATCAGCTGTGCCATAATAGTAAAAATTCACTTTATAATAATTATAATTCCGTAATTATTTATTACAATTTAATACAAACCAATAAATATCTCATAAATAAAAATACAAGTACAAAACGAACATCCAAAGAAAAAAACGAAAAACTATGTATAACAGTACTACCTACTACTATATTGAAAAGAAATTGTGTATATTTATTTTTCTAACTACAAATGCTCAAATTGTGCACCATGCATTCTGACACAAACGTGCTGTACAAGACACGTCACGCATTACATTTTGGAGCATTTCAGGAGTAATTGCCTCAAGGGAGTAATATCTGGTGATTGAGCTGGCCATAGAATGGGTCCATAGGTGCCTATCCAGCTATCTGGCATAACTTGATTTAAATAATTTGTACATATTACAGCAGTGTGAGGTGGAGTCCCATCTTGTTGAAAATATGAATAATTTAATCTTTCTGCCACTGTTAATTCATAAAGAAAATCTTGAAATTCGTTTTGCAGGAAATTAAGGTATCTACGAGCGGTTAATTTGCCATCATAAAAATAAGGTCCAATTACTTTAGTCCCTAAAAGACCCAACCAAACATTCGTAGAAAATCTTTCTTGGAAAGCAGTCTCTCTGAACCAATGTGTATTTTCTCGTGTCCACTTATAATGCATATTTCTATTGAAAAATCCATTATTAGAAAAATTTGATTCGTCCGACCAAAGAATTTTGCTACATATCAGCGCGTCATTCCTTTTCTTATTTAATAACCATCTACAAAATCTTACTCTCCTTGGCTTATCTCCCTCATTTAAATGTTGAACTTTCCTCATTTTGTAGCATCGAAATCCGTTTTTTTTCAATATTTTTCTTGCACTGTCTTTTTTTATGCGACAGTTTCTCTGAATTTGTCTCAAAGAGGTTTCCTCATTTTGGTTAACATAATTCATTACTCTATTCACTTTTCTTACATTATCCGCAACATGCGCTCGCCTTACTACTTTTTTGAAAATGAACCGTGCGTTTTTAGATTTTGAACTAACTTCCTAAACATAGTTCGATTTGGCGGAGCATCTGGAAATCTATCTCCGTAAACCGTGACTGCCATCTCAGCGTCAAAATTGCACTGACAATAAATGCTAATCATATCGAATTTGTTATTATTGGTGTACACCATAATTACTGATATAAAATTTGTCTTAGAACTCGACAACGCAACATACAACATACAACAGTGACAATCTGTCAAATTTATTAATAACTGTATACATTGTTTTTCACTAATTATGGCACAGCTGATTGTTACGATTCAATTATATGAATTGTGGTATTCGTAAAATATTAAATATTGACACTATCGGTTAAAATTTCTGTGACATGTTTTATATCGTTGGAATGAGAAAAAAATAACGGAATTAATGGCGTCATGGCCTACTTTGAGATACGTATTTTTAATTTTTGCACAATAGCGTATGTCAAAGCCAACTGCATTTTTCGATTTTTTTGTTACACGTTATTATTCTTATTGTCTTTGCCGTCAACTTTCATTCCTTTAACTTTTTTCGTATCTCCTCAAATATGGAAGCTATAACCGTTTGTGGTTTTTCTATTTTTCAGGTTTTTGTAATATATCTCATAAAGTAGGCTATGGATTTCAAATTTCTTTTTACTGAAATATAGCTCACAAAAAATGGGATAACTGTTTCTAAAACTTTATTCTTCTACAATAGATATTAAGCGAGATATTTGGTGTGGCCCTCGTAAAATAGACAGTCTGTATATATCCTCTGCGTAATAGCAATTATAGAGATTATCTCTTAAACATTGACATTTTTAAAGTCAAACGGACTGTAAGCCACAAGCCAATTTAAACACTGAAGTGTGGTACTTTGGCATTGATATGGCATTCTCAGTGGCACATATCGCAACTTTTTTGGGATACATATTTTTTTAAATACTCGTCATTTAATTTCCAAAAAACGTAAGGGACTCGATTTTTGAATTATGCTAAAATCATTGTGCTTAGCCGAAATGGCAATGTTCTATTTAAATCTTAATAAAATTTTTATCTCTTATCCAATTAACAAAAAACTTGTAACTTTTGAGGTCGCTGACTACGAATTTGATATTCAAATGGTCATAAAGCAACCTGAAAGATGGCGCAATCAACTGCAGCTATAAAGTGCTAAAAAATTATATTTCATTTTTCATAATTTTTAGCATTTTATAGCCGCCATTGACTCTGCCATCTTGCAGGTTGCTTTATGACAATTTGGATATCACATTCGTAATCAGTGACCTCAAAAACCCCCCGAGTTACAAGTTTTATGTAAATTGAATAAGAAAATGGTTTTATTAATATTTAAATAGAACATGGCAATTTCGGCTAATCTCAATAATTTTGGTTAGCATAATTCAAAAATCGGCTCCGTTACGTTTTTTGGAAATTAATTGACGAGTATTTAAACAGAAATTATTCCAATCGGTTGAGAAACAAGTGCTCTAAATAATTTTGAACGAAAAAGCTGCGATTCGTGCCACTGTGTGTCGCTCAGAACTCTCTGATAAACATTACTATGGCACTAAACTTTTTTAATCAAATGCTACAACTTTTTATTACGTATAGAGGAGCGAATTCGAGACTCTATCGTGCCGTTTTTTTTTTCTGGCGTAGAACCAGGTCAAACATGGTAGGTTTTGTTAAGCATGTCACTGGGCATATGAAATCGTATTTCACGACATTTTTTCGTGGTCTGGACCTTTTTAAATTAAAAAAAAGGGAAAATATTGCATTTTAAATAAAATGTGTTTTTTTTTGTTTCCACCGTCATATCTTCAAAACTAATGTTGCTATCGACGTTGTTTTTTTTTTCAATTAAAGTACACACAATAGCGCTTTTAACTGTACTAATGGTTTTTACACAGTTCGCAATTTCATTTATTTAAAAATTAGGAAAACTAGATATTTGAATTTTACGTATTACAATTTTCACCAATCGATAAACTTTTTTATTTTTGAAAATTTTTATACACATACAGTGAAGCAAATGTAACCCAAACATTAGAAAAGTTTTTGATATAATTATTTTTTTCCCAATGTGTATCGTTTGGCAACAGCGATTTTTTTAAAGCGCGCTAAATTAGTCATATGTATTATTGCGGCTCACAATCTAGGTACGTACACCGCTTAGGAAGGTAGGATAAGATGCGTCTAACTAATAGACTATTCAAATTTATTGACCCCTCACCTTAACCGCGAATATCTCAAAAACGGAGGAACGGAAAAAATTGAAAAAATTATGTGTCTATTGTAAATCATTCACTGAAATTTGAATAATGTACATTGGACAGTTTTGAAGTGCTGCTAAGTTATATTAAAAAATGTCCTACTTTTTAAGGACATTTTGACAATACCAGTTTTAAATCCATTATATATTTGAAAATATGCCTACTATATAAATCATCTTTTAGATGCCGATAAGGTGTGGTATTTTTTGTACGAGGAAATTTTTTCATATTTTTTTATTCTAAAATTTTGCAGTTATTCTAAAAAACACATCATGTTTATTCGGTTATTTATCAAGGTATTTACAAAAATTTTGATAAAATGGTTAATTATATAAAATGTAAGCATTTTCAGAAAACATAAATGGTATATATCAAATATTAATTTAGTTATCAAGTGCAATAGATAATATTATTGCCCGGGTTCTGCAATATTATCTATTGCACTTGATAACTAAATTAATATTTGATATATACCAATTCTTTTTTCTGAAAATCCTTACATTTTATATGATTAACTATTTTATTAAAAATCTTTTAAATACCGTGATAAATAGCCGAATAAACATGAAGTCACGTTTTTGACAATAACTGCCAAATTTTGGAATAAAAAATAATGAAAGAATTTCTTCGTACAAAAAATGCCGCGCTTTATCGGTATCTAAAATATTATTCATATAGTAGGCATATTTTTCAAGATATAATGAATTTAAAACTGGTATGGTCAAAATTTCCTTAAAAAGTAGGGTATTTTTCAATATAACTTAGCAGAACCTCAAAACCGTCCAATGTACATTATTCAAACTTCAGTGAATAATTTACAATAGACACATAATGAACACATATTTTCTCAAATTTTCTCTGGTCCGCCATGTTTGAGATTTCGCGGTTAAAATGAGGGGTCAATACATTTGAATCGTATATTAGTAGTTTGCGGGATTTAGAGTATACGTATAAATAGTTTTAAATAAATGCGATACTGTAGAATATTCGCAATTTAGTTTTCTAAAATAATGGAGTGCATTATTTGTAAGAAAATTGCGCGGGATGATGTCAAATATGTGGTACCAAGACCTAGGATACAAGGTTTGCAGTCACTAATATCTAGTGCTGAAAAAAGACGACATCGCGGAAATATTGTGCCAGAAAAGATATTTTAAATGACGAAATTTAATTAAATTATCATATAGACTGTCGTATAGGTAGACAAGTTTTGAAAACATGAACGTTTTTTGCAATCATACAGTGCCGCCGCGCCGCGCCGATTTGCAACAGATGCTGCACAGTACTTAATCGAATACGAAATATTAATAATAGATGGAGAATTTAAATTAACAGAAAAAGTAGTTTCACTACATAAACGTCATTCAGAAATGACCAAAAATCTATTTAGTAAACAGCAAGATATACCAGGATGATTTTGCATGCAATGTACGAAACTAAATTTAGCAAACAAACATTGGTGAAATTACTTGATATAGATGTATTAATTTTACTTACTCTCCTTTTTTCACTAGCAGACAATTTTTGTAAATATAGAAGGTAGTGCAAAGTTTATGAACTACAGTTTGTTCTTGTCTTCATTGTTTTACTGGTTGCGACACCACTAATGGTTTTTTTTTAAATATTTAAAAAATCTGCGTTTGTTGTTCTTAAAGAATATTGTTGCTTTTAAAAAATTATCAGAATTGCCATTGCTGTCTAGAGACGAAGCTTTAAAAATCTTTACAAAATTGATTCTAGTACTGTACAAAAACAAAAGTAAACAAATTCAGACATTAAACGACCTAAGGATCAAATTAGCAACAACAACAAACGGAGCTTCCTTCAACTGAAGGCACCTTTTACCACCCATTCTTAAGGTAAACATATATATTTAAATCATAGATTTCCTATCTAATACATTTAGTTAACTATTGCAGGTTTATGCATCAACTTAGAATATCGTACAGAAGCAATATGCCAACTACACTTATAAATGCACATGGTTCAGGACGGAATTTAAATGACAATGTTTGGACAATATTTGATTAAGTATTTATTGTTCAGATAAAAATTGTGAAAATCGAAAATATGATTGTGTTAAAGAAGGCCTAAAATGTTGTAACGAGTGTAAATGCCGTACTTGAAATACTGTTATTTAAAGGTTTCGATGAATGTACAGACGAACTAGAATGCTTTTAACGCAGGGCCTACGTAACTAAATACTCGTTTTTCAATAGAAAAATAGTTGCAAAAAAATAAAGTTGTTTTATTCCTGCGTCTTGGTTTAATTCAATCAAAAATGTGTAATAACCTACTTATTAGGTGGGTACTTACTTTATAACAATGATTTATATTTACCTGCTTTTAAATATTTTTTACCTTAAAACAACAAAAGGTAGGTTCGTACCTATTTTGGAGCTGTTAATAAAAGCCCGATTAGTACACATTAATCCAACAACCGTAGTCCGCAGGCGGTAAGCAGTATAATGAGAGCCGGGCGTGCAAGAATATGATTTAGCCCGTTTTAAAAAAATCGCTGACTACATACTATAACCTGCACATCAAAAATTATGATTCTAAAAACTTTTTTCATATATTGGCTTCAATTTGTTCACAGCATGTATATACATATTTTCATAAATAAAAATTTTTCTCGATTGCTGAAAAATACATTCACGAAAATAACAACTTTAAGTTTGCTATTATTTTAACAATTAAAAAAAATATATTTTACAATCAGATTGTACATAGTTAGAAGCGCTATTGTGTCTACTTCAATTTATAAAAAAAATCAGTTCCATAGCACAATTATTTTTAAAGATATAACGATGGGGACGTTAAAAAACATGTTTCATGGAAAATTCATTTTTTTACCATTTTTTCGAAATAAAAAAGTTCCAGACCACCAGAAAATGTCGTGAAAAGTGGTTTCATGTACACGATCACCTAATTAAAGAATCGCACCAAGTCTGGTTTGGTTCTACGCCAGTTTTTTTTTTCTCGGAAACTAAGCGTCTTTGCATCCCAATTTTACTCGTCTAGTATAATATTTATGATAAAATTGACAGAGTCAAGAAACTTTCGCTCATTTGTTCTTAAAATTCACTATAAAAAGTATTAGGACTTCTATGCTCAACATAGTTGATGTATCTAATCTCAATTATTTTCCAATTTTTGAAGATAAAACCTGTTTTATTCAGTTAAAGAAACATGACTCATAAACAAAGTCTGAATAAGTCTGAAGATGGCTTTATAGTGTCCTATCTGCTGGCCACAAATTCAAATTTTTAATTTAATTGAACATCTCCATGACAACAGCTCAGGTATAATTCCAAATCATATGCGTATATATGCAGTTTACAAAATCGTTGGACATACTGAACATCCAATTTAATTCAAGACAAAAGTGGGCGTAAAATTGAACCCTGAGGAGTATCCGAACAAATTTCCCTCAAAGCTGAAGACTCAAAGCCCTCTTCGATGTTGACAATTGTCGTCTGAAAGCGTTAATACAAGTGCATATAGGACAACACATATAACAACTGATAAACCACACAATTCTAACTAAGAGGGATGTAGCACAATGTCCCTGGCCTGAAGTACGTCATGAAGGTATGAACAAAGTGCAGTGGTGCAGAAGTACTACTGTGACGTTTCATGAAAGGTAACTAGTTTTCACGAATAATACTATTTCCTAATACATAGTCTCTTAGTTGATTGTACATGTTGTGCAATTTCTAAAAGCAAGAAATTATTACTTATATGGCGCAGGCCATTTATGATAAAAACAGAAGTTTTCTTTGGAATTGCACTAACTATAACTGTTTTTCAGTGCGTAGGCATACAGCTCTATTAAAGAATGAAATAATCGGGTGCCTAACTGATTTTAGAATCCAAAGTAGGGCTAGGTTCAATATGTTACTAGATAGATCGTCGGTACTTCCTCAACGGAAGGCAAATTAATTTCAGACCTCATATCAAAATTATGAGCAGCGGTATTTGTAAATCATGTATGATTGCTGCATTTTCATTTAATAGAGCAATCGAGTCAAAAGTATTTATTAGTTACGTCTGGATCATTAATTATTTCAAGTGGAATCACTTATATTGCTTGATAAATTATTTCTATTTTCAAAATGTTTTCACATGACAATACTTTTTAAGTCATTTAGTTTTTGGATAGAAAAGTATCTATTCCCAACTCTAACTTCTTTGTTAAAATGATTCCCGAGATCATAAAAACAGCCTTGGTCTCACTCAACAATGGTTTAGCTCACCGCTACCATCACAACAATACAATAAAAATGCTATTAAACATCAATATCCTATCCAGGATTCAAACCAGACACCTCGTAATACCTTACATCAAATCAAAGCTAATTTATCTAACGTTAAACGAACAAAATCTTGCTCTCCCCAGACGTGTGTGCCAAAGCCAGACAAACATCCAGGGCTCTAGGTGTCGTGAAAGTTAAAAACCTGGATGGTTCAAGGTCAGGTAAGGCTAATAAATAAGTAAAAGCTGCAACATAAATATTCATTAAGATTAATCATGTAAAAGAAACCTTAAAATAATTTACATAAAGCTTCAAAAGGATCCACCTTTTATGAAAATATATATCGAGGATAAGCTACGCGGGAAAATTACTTAGCAAGAACCCGTTTCAAGCAATTACGAGAGCGAGTGGCCTGGTCAGAATAAACAATTTATGATTTTAAATATGGTTATAGAAAATTATGATATTTCGAAAAAGTGTGATTAGAAAAGGTAAAATATAGATACGAACAAAAAGCGACGAGCAGAAATAAAGAAAAAGACAGACAAGTGTTAAGGATCGGGTATTGTGTATCGATAGATATTAAAATTGTATGAAAGAAAGGAGATATAACTAAATAGGCTGTTAAAAATGGGCAATGACTAATATGGTGATTTTTATTCTATTTTAAATGGTGCATTATGCTCTTTGATTTGTGTAATGTTGATTATAAGAAGACTATCACTAAGTTTAAATTGGTGGAATTTTTGAGATGTTACTTTGATATACACTGCTAGAGGAATTATAACATGGCACCGTGCATAGAGGTTCCTTAAGTAGGTGTTGGGCCTAACACGTAAGCATTGAGCCACGATGTTAGTTAATTCTGAAGTAATCAACCCTTATTTCCCTATCCTGCAACTTACAGGAACCATTTTAAAGTTTAGTATAATCCATCATACCATAAGCTAATTGCAAAAAGTCCTTTGCCTCAAAGAATTTTTGACAATAATAATACTCAAGACATAAGAGAAAATATCCCCTGCATCAAATGCGCTTTGTATATCCTGTATAAAAGATTCTCGACTAAGACAAAACGTAAAATCGCTGCGTTCTAAATCTGTTTTCTTTTTATTAGTGCCTTCTCGGTAAATTAACGGGATTTTTACTGTTACAACATCCTATTTAATGACTTCACAGAAAACAAAACAGGATAAAAGAAAATATTTCTTAATGAACTGTTTTTATTTCAAGATGCTTCCACTGTGTAAATAAAAAGCGTATACGTAAACAAAAGATAAAAGAATAAGACTTAACAAGACAAGGAAAATGGAATCGATCAGTGTAAATTTGTCGAATTTCTGTTGTTTGTTCCGGAAGTGGTGCTGATTTGATTGGAGGACAACTTCTTCTTCTACTATCGCCTCATTACGATGTGACATTGCCAATAGTTGTTTACAAGTAAACACACTTTACTGGAATGAATAAAACGCTTTTACATGGTAAGAAATAAATAAATTTGCACAATCAGAGCAGAACCATCTTTATTTAATAATGGTAAGTTAGGAAAAATGTATGCCAAAAACAAGCATATTTGAGATAATAAAAATGTTTTCATAACTTTTGATTTTATGAGTAGATACCAGACTTGGCAATTTTAATTGATTTCAAATATTTTTGGAGAGATCACATTTTCTCATTCTATGTTTTCGTAGAGAAGAAAGATATTTTTTTGAACAGAATATACTTGGCGCTATTTTTTTACAGAGAATCTATTATTGTGAGCATGTATTTCATACGAAAATTCAATTTTTAAAATTCACTATATATTTTTACATATTTGGAGACTGTTGGCCAAAATAGATTGGATCCAATCCTCAAATATTATTTTTATTTTCAATTCTTATCTACAGTGTGTCCTATTTTGAATAGACACACTCCTGTAAAAAATGTGCCTATTATCTGATATTAACGGGGCTTTTTTAAAAGATAGGCCATCGAAAGCTCTACTTTATTACAAAAGTTTAGAGATAAATTTCAATTTTCGGGCCCTACAATGATTTTTTTTCAATCTCAAAAATGGACAAATTATATTGGCAATTTTTGTTTATAAAATCTAAGTATACGACTGGTTTCAAGAAATTTCGTGAAAAATATTAAATAGTGACAGATTTATGACAAAATTAGTGTAGGTAATATTTTATAATAACTTTTATATGATTTTTTCTAAAAATCGAAGTAGTCCATGAAAAATAAATAATATAAAGATAAATTAAGGGGATAGTTTTAATAAATATTGTCTTTTTAGTGAGTAATGACAGATAATAATAGGGTGCCATGGAAAACAAATTTTAGTCAGACGCCAAATCTTTAAAATACGCACACTCAGAGTATAATGTTATTGAAATTATAAAATTGATCAACAATATTATCAAGTATTAGTTAATTAGTTTGAAGGTAAAATTATGGATACTCTAAATGTAGAAAAAAAAATTGAACTTGTGCGCCTTAGAGGAGATAATGACAAAACTTTGGGAGAGTTATGAGAGATATTTGATAATAGGCACCCGAATAGGCTCAACATCACTAAAAGTACCGTTTCTAAAATATACAAAATTTTGTGTGGCGCTATAACGAGGCGTATTATAAGAACGGATGATGTGCAAAGAAGATCCAGGTACGAGTAGACCGTTTTAAATTATTTTAACAGCAATCCAAACGCATGTCTAAGAGTGGCTAGCTTAGATTTGAATTTACCTAGAGAAAATATTCGCCGATGCCTTAAAAAGATTAAGGTAAAACCACTCAAACCCAAGTTTTTACATACGTTCTAACATGGTGATGACGAAACACGGATGGAATTTTGCTTGTGGGCTCAAGGAGAGTATCTTAATAACAGAAATTTTTTGAAAACTACATTATTCAGCAATGAGGCAACTTTTACCACAAATGAGGTAGTATCGTCACAAAATTGTAAGTTTTGGGCTATAGAAAATCCAGACTGGGTCAATAATTGTAAAAGGCAATATTCCCAAATGTTTGGTCTGGGCTACACAATGAAACAATCATTGGACCTTTCTTTTTTGAAGGTAATGTGAATAGCATGCAGTTTTTACAGTTCCTAAGAAACGAATTTTGGAATATGCTACGTGAACTTTCAATACAAGAAAGAGTAAATCTACACTTCCAATTAGATGGAAGCCCTGTCCATAATTCCAGAGTGGTTACCAGAAAGCTTAATGATAACTTTCCTAATCGATGGAGAGGTCGAGGTAGCTCATTAATTGACTGGGCCACCCCGATCCCCGGACTTAACATCGATGGACTTGTTTTTATGGAATTTAATAAAATCTGAAGATTACAGGTCACGCCCGAGTAATAGAGAAATTTTGTGTGCAAGAATAAGACAAGCTTGTTCAGAAGTTACCCGGCACCAATTACAGAATATCGTACATAATATTAGAAAACGATTCGACAAGTGCATAGAAATAACAATATTTATTAAAACTTAATTTATCTTTCTATTGTTTATTTTTCATGGGTTACTTCGATTTTTAGAAAAAATCATGTAAAAGTTATTATAAAATATTACCTTTATTAATTTTGTCATAAATCTGTTATTATTTAATATTTCTTCAAGAAATTTTGGATTTACCCATTTGAGATGTTCCTGAATCCAGCGGTATAGTTAGATTTTATATAAAACAAATCGCTAATCAAATTCGTCCGTTTTTGGTGTTGAAAAAGAAATCATAGTAGACCTTGGAAATTGAAATTTATCTCTGAATTTGTGTCATAAAGTAGAGCTTTCGATGGCCTATCTTTTAAAAAAGTTCCGTTAAAATCAGATAATAGACTTATTTTTTACAGGGTGTTTCCATTTAAAATGGGGTGTATATTCAGTTTTAATCATAAAATGAAGCTATCTGGTCAGTATTCTTAAGAATTAGCTGCATCAGTAATTTTTTTTTTATCAAATATGAAAATCAACGATTATTTCAAGCACACGGGTAATTAAAAGAGTGATAATGCAAACAATCTCATTCCAGTAACTATATCATCTCTCATTTTTTTCAAGATTTTAATTATTATAGTAGTCATGTACTTTTATTATAACAATAATCTAATCGGGTTAAGAATAATTATAGTCAAAATTACGAATTGCATGGAAAATGTAACTCGTTCTCCAAATAAACCATAAATCCAAATAAAAAGTCTATGTACTGACACAATTATTGTTAAATGCTATTTTTTTACCTTTTATTACGTGCGACATTGCCATGCAATGTTGCACAGTTCTTAGAATGGGATTCTTAAGCGGCAACGCAACACATAGTATCATATTAGATTCCCGTTTATTATATATACATGCTCTTTATGCATGCATTTTCAAACGTTTCCTTGTGTACATTGTAACTATGACTGCTGAATTTAAAATTTTGTTAAAAATCTAGCAGATATTATGTAACAGAGCACAATGGTATTATCCCGTATGAAATTGAGTCATATCCTTAATACAATCTGTATTCAGAAGCTGCACTCCTATAATGCAAAGTGGCTGTTTTCAACTTCATTTCATCGGTTTATATCAGATAATAAAAAGATTATTTAAACAATTCATATGTTAATGTGTCAAACGTTCAATTAATTCATGTACGAAATTAGAATTTATAGGTTGGAATATAATTACTAATTCTCTGTCGATTATCTTTTATACCTTTCTTTTAAATAAATTAATAAACTGCTTTTGCGAACTGAATGCCTTGCCTCCTCTTTCATCAGTGATATATTAAAAATGTTTTTCCTGTACTTTATTGGATCATTAATTGTCCACTCGGTTAACTGTTAAATATTGCTTATACTCTGCATTTTGTGAAAGAAGCACGTTTGGCACAATTGTTCTTTAGGGATATCTAACAATTTGACCTGCAGCACACTCATCACCGACACGTACGAGCCAATATGGCGCCTATTTTAAAAAATGGCTGACATAGAATTAAAATTTATTCATTAAATATAGATTTTGACGTTTAATATATCATTCTCGACTAATGTAGGGATGAATAATAAAATACAATTATTGTTAAAACGATAGGATGTCAGTTTAGGCCAAAATAGCGCGTATTTAAATCAAATCAAATCAAAATATACTTTATTGTTCGGAAGAAAGAGTTTCTCGTTAACAAAGTAAATAAGCGTAGGTCCGTAGCATATATAGTTTACAACGGTGCACCTACATTATATTAATACAAAACATAGATTACATATAAATTTTAATACAATAATTATAATAGTTATAAAAAGTCAGAAAACACGATACGATAAAGTAGTAAATGCCTAATGGGCCTTTTCAGCATATTTTTTTTATTGTGGAATCATAAATTTTATGAAAAATTAAAATACCCGTATTTTTTCAATTTCTATTTTGATGCAGATTAGAGCCAGAAAAAAATAATTAAAATCGCCTATTTACAAGTCCAATTTAAACGATTATCCGTAACGCGCCATTAATACGTCAGCAATCCCAAGCCAATAGTGTAAAAGGCGACTCGGCGACGTTGTACAAAATCAGCATTCAATTGACGTTTGTAGTGATGGGCAATATCGCGATTTTCCAATCACTCCTTAACGGCGACTTGTATTTTTCACTTCCGGTGGTTTTAAACTAACGCCATCACAATCTGCAAGCTGATATGTTTACCGTTCGCCGTAATTTGTTTGTGTGAATGTATGGTTGCATTAAGCAGCAATGGACAAGTATGAATTGAAAGTAAAACGATGTAAATTACACTTTATATTAATATTTTATATAATCACGGTGATTTAATCACGGTGATATAATCACCGGCAGTGACATATCGCTCATGACTAGACGTTTGACAGCTTGTTGATGTTAACATTTTGGTTTTGAGTTTAGCGTAAATTGAAAGCTTCCGATTTCGATTAAAATGTCTAGCAAGCAGTGTTTTGTTCCATTCTGTGAAAATATGACCGAAAATGCCCCAGAAAAGACGACAGCTCAAATGAAAGTTTAAGGTTATCCGCTATCCGCATGGTCGGTGATAGCAGTGTTGCCGGTTTGCAAGTTCTTCTGTTGTGTCCTCGATGATGATTGGTGGGATTACGTGTGCAACCAAGGCGCGTGAAACTCAAGCGTTTGAAATACCCCGTGAAAGTTGGTGTATTTCGCTAATTTATTTCTCAGAGATTGCTGTTCTAAGACGCCTCATTTTTAGATACAAAATTATTTTATTTTCCCCAAATGACACCCACCATATTTAAATGTCAAAATTCGAATGCACTGTAAAGGCCCATTAGAATGTGTCATTATAGTACTCGTCTAAATTATAATAGGGTTTAACAATTAACAGGCTTTTAACCGCCTTTCTGAAATTTGTATTTGAGCTCATTTCTTTAATATTATTTGGTAAGTGATTGAACATCTTATAGCCATTGTAAATAATTGAGTCTTTGACTAGAGTGGATTTGGGAATTGGCAGAGTAACGTTATTGACTTGCCGAGTTACATATTGTATGGAGGAATTATTTATAATATCACTTTTATGCTTATGAACTAAGCAAACTCTTTCTAGAATGTAAATGGATATCACAGTTAGAAATCCATATGTCAAGAACAGTGGCTTACATGATTCAGGAATTCTAGTTTTGTGCAGGTAGCGAATAGGACGTTTCTGAAGTACCAATATTGTTTGTAAAAGATATTTACTGCATGCGCCCCAGAAGGCAATGCCGTGCCTTAAGTGTGATTTGATTAGTGAAAAATAAGCAGTCTTAGCAGCTGCATAACCCAGTTCATTTGTGATCACTCTGATAGCGTAGGATCCGAATGCTAGTTTGCTACTAAGTATTTTAACGTGTTCGTTGAATTTTAACTTGCAGTCAATGTTTAGTTCAAGAAATTTTGAGCAGGGTTTATTTTCAAGAAAATGGTTACCTAGGGAGATGTCCGTTAAATTTCAGTGAAATGTATGTTAAATCTGACTTAAAAATGAGAACATTGCATAATTTGTACTTTTTTCCTTTTGAAATTCGAATTTTTGATCTCTTGGTAGGTTGCAGGAGGACAAAAATTCTACAACTCTTCTTTTAACTGATTTTTCGAGAATTTTTGCTAATGTGGGGATCAGTGAAATGGGTCGGAAGCTAGATGGATTATTTACCTCTCCGCCCTTATAGAGTGGAATAACTACCAAAGTTTTTAAAAAAGATGGAAATGTTCCGACTTCTTATTTTTAATGTCGCTTATAATTTCTTATCTATATCTATCTGATCTATCTATCTTATATAAGTTCGTCGATGTTTGTGCTATGTATGAGGTCTTATGATTGTATATTTCTCCAAGGTAGCTCAAGGGGTCATTTCTTGGAATTATGTTTTTCATTAAATTGCCTGCGATTGAGCAGTATTAGTTATTTATAATATTGGGGTTTAAAGACGATGTTACACGCGGTTGGCTCTTACCCGTAAGTTCGTTTATACTAGCATAGCTCTCTTTTGCTCCATTACTGGCTCGTTCCATTCTGGACTTGTAATGATTTTCTTTAACTTGTTTGATGACTTTTCTGTAGATATTACGGTATTTATTATAGTATTCAAAGAAATATTCTTCGTTGGTGTACTTTCTTATATAGTGAAGAGATCTTAGATTTTTGGCAGAAGTTTTTATACCCTTAGTTGTCCATGGTTCTTTACTTTTTAGTTTAATTTTTTGAACTGGAAAGGCTTCATTGAATGCATGTTTAAGATACCTGTAGAAGGCGTCAAATGGCTCTGCTCTATTCAGCAGATTCTCCCAGTTGTACCCAAGGCAGTTTTGATAAAACCTATTATAATTAGTCCTACTATATAAACGGCCATATCTGAATTTTTGACAAGCATTCCAAGAGGTCTGTAATGAACAATATACTGCCTCGTGGTCTGATAAAGCAGCTGGAATGACTAAGCAGGAGATATTTTCTTTACTAAAGTTACTACAGAAATAGTCGATGGTTGTAGCTGAGTGCTGGGAAATTCTAGTAGGTGAATTGACATGCATGTTAAGATTAAAGGAGATTAAGAAAATTATTGATTTATTGTATTTACGTGCACAGTGTAATTTTTGACTAATTTGGGGGTATGAATGCAGTCCGATGAAAATATTATTTTTAGCATACATGATAGTACAACTTGCCAAGAAGAGAATCAACTTTGTTTCGTTACTCTACAATGTCTACACAAGAAATTAGGACAACTCTACGAAAGCACCTTCTTAATAAACAAATTACTTTTTGCAAGAACCTTAAAATATATCGATTTGAAATTTTTAGCGTTCTTTAAGTACATTAAGACGTACAACTTTCGATAATTTCAAAGTCACAAGGCTTAATTTATCATTAGTTATTAACAATTGAAATAAGAGGTCATTCTGACGGTTTTCTCGTTGTTGCAGGTAAACAAATTAACCGATTTGAAAATTTCTTACAGGGTTTTGTATGTCTTATTGCTAGCTACATTTGTCATATAAATTTTTTTTTCTAAAGTTCTTAGATTTTTTTCGTTCACTAAAAACTGATTTTCTCAGCTTTGAAAATTATTTAATCAATGTGGCACTAAATAAAAAGTGTTGCCGAAGCGTGATATTCAGTATTCTTGACCTCTTTTAGATGAGTCAATTTTTAAACATGAAGTATCTTGAATTTTTCATTTCTGGGTACATTTGGACAAAATCTATTACACTATAAATAGCCAGTTGAATTCAGGTAATAAATCACATTTTAGTGAGATTCTGGAAGAATACGATGGCATTAAAGCTGCCACCATATTCGATGGTATAGTATACGATGGGACTACTTTTGTACATATTTTTCCTCTTTGCTTCTGTAAAACATTCGGCGAATACTTTAGTCTTGATTTACAGACAAACATTCAGAAACACGCTTGGCTATTACATGTAGAACTGGCAGATTTACTATGAGATACACACCTGATATTAAGAGGGCCCAAGATAAAAGGGGGACAGCTGTTACAAGACAAGTTCTACCAAAAGGTAAACATAAGTTTTAGGTACTGTGCTATACAGGGTGTCCCAGAATTTAGTTCCCGGACGGGAACTGTGATGCCTGAGTTCATATTCAGTTCATATTGGGCCCATACAACCCAACTTATATTGATATTGTCTGTAATTGTTTATTTGTGGCATATTCAGATTTTCTTACTTTTTATTGGGTATTTTGCCACTGAAAAATATTTAAAAATTTTAATGAAAAAACCTCTGCGCCAAACGGATCAGACAGAGGTTGGTTCTTGGGTACTTGACTGTTTCAAAAAGTCTCACACCTAAAAATATATAAACTAGAACAATGTTATGAACTAAAAACTGAAAATCAAAGCTATAGGTAGTTAACGTTTCGGAAGAGAATCTACTTCCGTTCTCAAAACTTTTTTGGCCGTCAACCATGACAGTTCTCTGTTTATGTATTTCCATAGTCACGTGAGACATTAAATTATATTTATCTTATTTTTACTTACTTCGTCTCTAAGGATGGGCAACCAACTAGTACAAAAATCTATTGAATAATTAGAAACGCATCTATCTTCGTTTAATAAAATAATCGCGGATTCTTTAAGTTTTCTTTTAGTTCCGTTGCTCTCTTTTTCCAAAATCTTCGCCGAGTCCCATTTAATTCTATGATTATTATCCCACGCGTGTTCACAAATTTTGGATTTTTCAAATTCTCCCCTTCTAGCGTAATTTCTATGTTCACCAAGCCTTACGTTGAAAGGTCTAGATGATTCACCTACGTAATGTTTTCCGCACTCACACGCTAAGATCGGTTTTATCAAGAACCAAACCTCCAAATATTGTTCAAAGTTCAAAAAATTGTATTTATAGTGTTCCGTGTGAGTGCGGAAAACATTACGTAGGTGAATCATCTAGACCTTTCAACGTAAGGCTTGGTGAACATAGAAATTACGCTAGAAGGGGAGAATTTGAAAAATCCAAAATTTGTGAACACGCGTGGGATAATAATCATAGAATTAAATGGGACTCGGCGAAGATTTTGGAAAAAGAGAGCAACGGAACTAAAAGAAAACTTAAAGAATCCGCAATTATTTTATTAAACGAAGATAGATGCGTTTCTAATTATTCAATAGATTTTTGTACTAGTTGGTTGCCCATCCTTAGAGACGAAATAAGTAAAAATAAGATAAATATAATTTAATGTCTCACGTGACTATGGAAATACATAAACAGAGAACTGTCATGGTTGACGGCCAAAAAAGTTTTGAGAACGGAAGTAGATTCTCTTCCGAAACGTTAACTACCTATAGCTTTGATTTTCAGTTTTTAGTTCATAACATTGTTCTAGTTTATATATTTTTAGGTGTGAGACTTTTTGAAACAGTCAAGTACCCAAGAACCAACCTCTGTCTGATCCGTTTGGCGCAGAGGTTTTTTCATTAAAATTTTTAAATATTTTTCAGTGGCAAAATACCCAATAAAAAGTAAGAAAACCAACTTATTTTAGTTCAAATAGGGAGGTTAAAATGCATGCCTGAGGAAGTACATGGTCTTAAAGTGAGACAGAATAAAATATTTCTTTAAAATAATGATCGTTATATTGAAGGTAAAATTTTCTAATTTTGGTGAGAGCTGTATCTCTATAACTACTCTATGTAAACTTGACAACAACCAAATATTATTTGTTTCTCAATTTTTCTTCGCAATAATTAATATTTGATTTGCTATATTTCTTTAATCGCCCTGCAAAATTACGGAATACTAAATATATTTGTAGAGCATTGAGGGTGCTGCAAAAAGGTACTCCTAAAATTTTTTATAGTATTAATCAAAATACAAGGAATTATCGTTTATTCCTCCATTTATATTTAACATTTATTTAGAATTCTAGAATAAAATGTAATAACAGAAAATTACAATTTATTCTAAAAAATACATTAATAACAAATTCTCCACATGACGTCCACCTGTTTCAGTACACAAATTAATACTTTTAAAATTTTATGTAATATGAACGAAAAATCAAGAATTTATTTTTTTTTTCTCGGTAGGTCATAGGTGTTTGTGAAACAGGAAACCTGTCGCGATTGAGAAACAAAAGATAATTAGTTATTATCAAGCTTACATAGAGTACTTATAGAGATAAAACACCCATGAAAACTTGAAAATTTTATCTTCAATATAACGGAAATTACTGGAAAAAACTTTTCTCTTTCACGTTAAGAGAATGTACTTCAGGGATGCATTTTTTGACTAACACAGTCCCGTAACGAGGTGAATAAGGAGAGGAGGGGTTTTAGTGGGTGGAAATCCCTCACTACCCGGCCGCCAAACACCAGGCAGGATTCTGAGACACCCTGTATAACTGGAGCAATTTTTTAGGTAGCTCTTCCAATAAAATAAAACTTCCCGTTCCTTGCTAAATGGACGATAAACGAATTCGGTGAGTTTGAATAACAATCATTTTCCTGCAATTATGGTACTTTATTATCATTAAGTGGCAATTCGTGTGTAGGCAGAGAGGAGACAGATGATTGATCAATTTTACATATAGCAGATATGGCTGAAAATGGGGACTAATCAGTTATTATCCGCAGAGTGGATAGGGATGTGGTAATATTTGCAGCATAGTTTTTCCACGAGCTACGAAAACTCGGTCTAAAGGAGTTATGGATATCATTTAGTGAAGGCCAAAAATTATGGCATATTGCATGTTTGGGATGTAGAGGTTTCCCAGCATTCACAGGCTGACCCAGTGTGTTTTTCTTCTCAGCAAATGGGGAAATTGGCTTAGACAATTAGGATACCATTTCACCGCGTTACTAATGCCTTTCAGCATATATCACTCCTAAATAGTTTTTTTATCGCCTTATTTATATTAACATCCTGGCCGAGTTTAGCTATAGCTATTCCACCACACAACCAGGAGACATATACATAGACATCCATACAACGACATTTTTCTGCGGCACTGCTAACTGCCACAGCTGAGACTCGAACTTAGGAGAGATAACAGCTACTGTTGTGCCACTCATCAGCAGTCTAGCTCACTGCTACTGTCTCGGTACCACAATAAAAGTGTAAATATCCATACCATAGTCGGGATTCGAAGCCGGGACTTCGTGGTCGCAAGACTACAATATAAGCACTGCGTCTTTGAGCCGTTTTGTCTATTTAGTTTTCTACCAGATCCACTAATTCAGTCTTTAAAAGAATTTCCCTTAGGTTTACTATTCCAAGAACGAGTGTATTGAAATATTAATAATTTCCAAAAGCATTTTTTTTCTAGTTATAACAATACCGAGACTTACAGGATATTAAATACGTTGTGTCCCTTAAATCAGAATAAACTTTACGTAGGTACTTAGATTAGCTGGGACCTATATCAATTTTATTTTAAATTTAACAAGACATTAGGACACAAATGGAAGTTGCTGCTTACTTATTTCAAAAATAAAAGGGAAACTGATTGGTTGTGGGCTTACATTCAGAGTCAATTGCTAGAGTAAAGTAGATATTCGTTGGCGGCCACACTCGAATGCAACTTCTACTCGTTCTATTTGGAGATACAACTCATGCTTCGCAGTCGTTGTAGAACTGACAACTTGACAAAATTCATTAGGAGAAGGATAATCGGCAATGTTATCGTCATATGAATTTTAACAAAGTTTTCTTAAACGTTTTGCCTCACTTTGATGCGAAAAATTCTCTTAAGCTAGGTCACTGGTAAGTTTAAATTGCTCTAAATACGGACGTCGATTGTTCAAGAAACCACGGACTTTAACTCAAACTATTTAGTTCCAAATCACGTTTTGTAATTAAGTTAATCCTTTTTACTTTACAATAAATAGACATCACATTGCAGCAAACAGTAAATAATTCACTGTATCCGATAATTAAATGGTCATTACTCAACACAAACGAGATAATTGCAGGGATACAGACAATAGTGGTTAATTTTCTGAAACACAAATAGTTTTAGAGTTAAAACAAACTGTTTCTGGCTAGCATTGAAAAATTTTAGTTTTAACTTTTGATAAATGTATATAGTGTATATTATGCCATACACACTAATTGTGTAACGGCTGAATCATTTATCATTGTTTCATATGGAATGATATATTGAAATGAAACTAATATATGAAATTAAGGAACATAAACAATAAACATACAATGTAACATTCCTGGTTTACCTACTCCTCTTTAACACTTATGTTCGATATATCAAAAACCTTTGATATAGTTGATACTAAGTTCTTAATACTAAAATTATGCACCGTGGGTCTCCGTGGAAATATTTTAACCTGGATTATCTCGTGAATGGATGGTGGCAAATTAAGAGTAAAGCTGAGTAAAGTTGATATCATTCAGGAAAATTAAGTCTTAGAGTTCCCCAAGGATATTTGCTTGGACCATTCCTTTTCTTACTTTGATATACCTAATTATATTAAACGTGGACACTACTACTACAGTATCTGCAGATGACCCCGAAGACATTGCGCAACTAGTCCATGAAGTCAAGGATCAATTAAGCACGTGGTATCAAGGAAATAGATTGACTTTAAATGATAGAGGAACTATATGTTTAAACTTTGGTCTTAAAATGGTACTACCATCAACAGTAATATATAACCATGTAACCTTCTAGGTACCAATCTTGATACAAAATTATCTTTTGATGTCCACATTGATTCTGTTTGTAAAAAATTAAACAAAGCTTATTTTGCAATGCAACTAAAAGATGTGCTCAATGGAAATGATCTATTACGAACACATCGGCTATTAAAAATACTGGCATGGAAAACAACTGATGATTGCCAAGAGTTTTTTCAGAAAAAATAACTGCATAATTACATCATGGTTATAATAAGAAAATCACACTGAGTTTTGAAAAAATACTCTCATTTATTGATTATTAAATACTATTTAGTACTTTTACTTATTTAGTTCTAGTAGTACACTGTGAAAAGAAAATTAATGATATTATAAAAAGTACAAGTAGTTTTTACTGATCACGCTGGTAACTAAATCTAATGCTAAGGGGGTGGACATTATCAATCTAAATATGTTAATATTAGTGCTACTTCTTCAAAGCGAATATTTGACATTCATTATTAACGTATGTTTAACAAGTAATGTATTTCCAGGCCCTTGAAAAAATTTTAATATTATATCAGAGTGCAGAGAAATCGTATCCCTACCGACGTTTCTCACTTCAGGTCTATAAGTATTTTACCTTGAGTTTCTAAATGTATCTAAAAATATATCAATTATGCGGATTTATTGCAGAAAATAATATTTTGCCGGCGGTATAATCCAGTTTTTGCAGAAATCGTAATGCTACAACTGCACTCCGACATGTGACTGACGATATGTTTATGGTTAATGATGAGAAGAAAACTAACAAATATTTACTTAATACAATTTGGTATGAATCTGTCAAAATGAAACCGCAATCTTATTCCTATTTTCATATTGTCAAATATCATATTTAAAAATGTAGATCATCACCTATTGGTCATATACCTGTATTAATTATATATATATTATGTATACCTGTATTAATTAGCTAGAAATATAAGAAGGAAAAGAAATTTATATTTAAGATTACTTTTTACCATAGTAGTACACCGTAATTTGAAAAAATATCGAACACCATACATAGATGTATTTCCCTATGCAGTTTGTTTTTTTCTTTACATTGAAGCTGGTTTTCCTACCGTTCCATTATTGGTCAAACAACAACAATAACTAGATCTATATGGTATTTTTCTTAATTTTTTAAGCGTGAAATTATTACATATATCTATGTACATATAGTATAGGAGATATAATTTTTTTTGTGCGGTTATGTATACATGTATACCATGCTCTATTTCAATATGTACCCAATTATTATAAACATTTTTCACTTATCAAATACATATTCTAATTTTAAGTATAAATATTTCAACTTTGTACTTCAAAATTTCCTTAATTAAATTATAGTCTTACATATTTCATAACTTCCGCTTTATATCATAAAATTAACATTTGAAAGTTATTACCAAATTATTAGTTAGTTACCTTTATAAAATTTTAACATCGGGTAATTTGGAAGCAACTAGCTGGCGCCCCTGTATGCAATAATTTACTACCAACATCGAAAAAGAAATTAATGTCACTGTTAACACCCACTACCCAGCACCCGAATGGAAAATATTATAAAAAAACCTGAGGCCTTCGCTTCTAGTATATACCCCAAATCCCAAATTTCTGTACACTAACCAGCCTTTTTTACTTATTTTCCCCTATCTACACCTACTTAACCCCAAACCCTTCAAGGAACCATCTCAAAATATAATCTAGTTCCAGATGTCGTTATAATACATACGTGTACCAAATTTCACGTGAATAACTCAATTTTATTTTATCAATCCCTTTAATAATGGAGTAGGGGTTGGTGCAAGGTTGAAAAATATTATAAAAAATCTAAGGCTTTGGCTTCTAGTACACACACCGAATTTCAAGTTTCTGTACTCATACCAGCTTGCTCTACTTATTTTCTCCTACTTAACCCTATTTAACGCCCAACCCTTTAATGGAATCGTCTCAAAATATAATCTTGTTTCAGATGTCATTATAATACATATGTGTACCAAATTTCAAGTGAATATCTCAACTTCATTTTATCAAGCCCTTTAATAATGGAGTAGGGATGGTGGGGGGTTGAAAAATGTTATAAATAATCTTAGACCTTGGCTTCTAGTATATACAATGAATTTCAAGTTTCTGTACTCTTACCAGCTTGCTTTATTTGTTTTGCCCTATTTACCCCTATTTAACCCCAATCCTTCAACGGAATCATCTCAAAATATAATCTAGATCAAGATTCCGTTATAGCACATACGTGAGGCGTTGACTTTCAGTACACATACATCAAATTTCAAGTTTCTGTACTCTTACCAACTTGTTTTACTTATTTCCCCCTATTTACACCCCAACCCTTCATGTTCAAAAATTAATCCAGTTCCAGATCTCAGTACAATATATACGTGTACAACATTTCAAGTCAATATATTAAACCGTTCCGGAGAAAACGTGCGGACAAAAAAAAGAGTAACAGACCGACAAACAGACAGACAGACAGAAATTTTTTTCGCTCAAATTTAAAATCTCGACGTTTCATAACATTCTAAACCTATTTCAGGTAAAACAAGTTTTGAATTTTTTTTTACGATTACTATACTTCCAAGCCACTAGACGGATGTGGAAGTAAAATTAACGTCACCAAAATCATTGACAATTTCATTAGGCATTTTTATAGTGACATAATAAAGCAACGGGTAGTTTAAAGTGGACATCTTTCAGACAATAACTTTAATGAACCAGTGGTCACTCGGGGCATCATATTGGGGCCATTACTATTTTTGGTTTATACAGTGGATTTTTGTCATAATTTAAAACTGTGTAAAATGCATCAGAATGTCGATAATACGCAATTGAACTTAGCGCTTTATTTAAACGAGCTGGATTCTCCAGTCAAGATGATTTTATTTCAGTTATTTCAAAAGGTCATGACCTAGGTTTGATGTATCGATCAGCAAACAGGACCTCTCCTTTTTATTATGTACGTTAATTTGCACAAATTTCCCCGTTTGTTATAATAGGCACGTCTCACATAATTGTTGTTAACATTTTTTTAGGAGTATACTCATAATATTTTTCAGGCACCACAATATTCTATTGCTTACACATGACCCAGTGAAGATAACTGGTCGCTCTGTTGTGTTGGTAAGTGTATTCCGATGGTGCCAAAGTAGTATATCCCAACAAGTACTGTCAACAGGCTGCTTCAGGATCATCCTCTGCTGGTATTTGGTAGATGCCTCCTTATCCTCCGCTGGTTGGTCAAGGTCACGGAAGAACTGTATCGACGCAGAGTACTTCTACTTTTTTCTTTTCAATGCTGCATTTAATTCCCTTCTTCTCGCCCTCGTCAGTGATTTCAGTTCCCATGTATATTTCATGGATTTTAAGTGCTTCATTCTGAATAGAGTAATAGTGTTCTCCTGACCATGTTTTATAATTAGTCGTATAATTTCTCCTTCGGCTGTCGCTCAATCCTACGAAAGAGAAGTCACAAGCAGATTCCAAATCTATTAATCCACTGCCGCCACCGTCCTTTCTCTTGATGTATTACTTGTGCACATCTGCTTTTGGATGATGGATTCCGAAGAAAGTATAATTATTACTATTATCATTTATTATTAACCACTTCCTCCAAAAATTATTGTTTCAAATATTAGGATAGTAGTTATATGGATATCTGAAACCCCTGTTAAATATATTTGCTACCTATCGTTTTATCATTCTTAATTACTACTATAACGACACATATTTTCAAACATAGATTAATCACTTTATTACTGACGTTCTCCTAAACGCTAAACCTGAATATTTCATACAGAGATTCGTAGAAGTATGTTTAATGTTGAATTTAAATTAAACGAAAAACTTTACAAACTTTGTACAGAGCTTATTTGCATACGAGATTAAAAAGACGTTTCAAGTTTTCGTACATTTTCCCAGGTGAGGAAATTTCCTCCACGTCGTGGGAAATCATTTAATTTCACCTAAAGTAACGAATTCTATTTGTACGCTTTTGGCATTTCAGGATCTGTTCAAAAATGTAAATAACTTTTCACGTGTGGTATGATGTTCGCGTATTGTTGAAGTCATCCATTCGTAAAATAACGTTGACATTTTCAAAGCGAATCTTGTATACAAGGCATATTACGAATCAACGTACACGAAAGTCATAGAAGAAATTTAGTATAGAAATATCTGTAATCATTATAATGAGGCATATCTGCAAACAAATCATTTTTCAAGCTCTGAAATAATTTTCACTACTCTACATAGGTGTACTGTTAAAGTGTAGAATAAATTAAGCATTTTAGTTGACGACTGCTTTTAGATGATGCTCAGCCTGGTTTGGTTTTAACCGATTGAAAAAAAAAATACGAGGGCGGACATTCTCAATTCGACCCATGGCTTAAGACAATCTTTTTGAAGCTCTAGAGTATGGCTCACCGGTAGTGTTATTACAGTTTTATTAAGCTGTGTTTAGTATAAGGTGAAAAAAAAAATCTGCAAAACATGATAACGGAAAATGATTTCTTCCGAAATGCATTAGAATTGGTAGTTAGGTATTTAAAAGTAGCTGATACTGAATATGATACTATAAGTTAAATATCTAAAATATCGAATTCAACAGATCTGCCACAATTGAACAAATTTAGTACGTGAAGATGCATTCCCTGCTAACTAATTTGATGTTAAAGCTAATTCAAAACAACGGATATATTGATTCACTCTGTTCAAACTACATATGATGGCACTAAGCAGGTCGAAAAGTCGTTTTTAACAAATGAACTGGCTTTTAAAAAAATAGTCTAAAAATTATGAAATATGTGAGTCCTCTTGTCGGCAATTTCCGGTTTTTAGTTATTAATATTAAATGAACTAAGCCCTAGTTCTGAACAGTTTGGTGCAAAAATCATGTTTCTATTATTATTTTTGTTTAAGTTATAGGCATTTGAATTTTGCAAAATGAAAAGGGACCTATTGTCGGTCTCATGTTATTTCTCCACAAGCGACAAGAGGTACCTTTTCCAGGGCTGAATATTGGCTGCTTTATCGATTATTTTAAGCTTTTCATCCAATTATATCTGTTTTATAATCGATTACAACTTGCAAAAGGCAAACTGAGCTGTAATAAATCGCAAAAATCCGAAAATCGATAATTTTAACCCAAACCACTAATTTCGACTATACTGAAAAATTGACATCGCCGACAAGAGATCCCTTTTTGCTTTCCGCCTCACATATATACTCGTCGGATCAATATCTCAATGTTGATATGTGAGGCTTGCAACTACGGAGTCCCGGGTTCGAATCAGGATCAGGGTAGGGATGTTTGGTGGCGGTTGTAATGTGTTACAGAGACGGTAGCAGTGGGTTAGATCACTGTTGATTGAGGAAATAAATCTTGTCGCTGTTATTTCTCCTGAGTTCAAGTTTCAACGGCGGTAGATGGAAATATCACAGGAATGGTTTTTGTGTTAATGTCTATGTGTAAGTATACTGGTTGAGTGCTGGACTAGATACAGCTAAATTCCACCAGAGCGTAAGTATAAGTACGAAAATTTATTTAAAAAAACATTTTCATCGTACTTTATTTATAACAACAAATGCTCCAAATAACGTTTACGGGTTGCAGTACTCAAATCAATTCTCTTCCTCGAAGACGAGCAGATTCGATGGATAATTCAATTTCCCGTCAAATTCATCACATGCTTTCTGAAGACGTTGACAAAATTGCTATTTAATGTTAATTGGCTAGTATATAGTGGTTTTTAAACAACACCAAGCACAAGAATCGCAAGAGTCCGGCGAAGGTAGTAGATTCACCTCTGCTAATCCAATTGTATCCATAAATTCTGTTAGGAAACTTTTACACAATATGGCTAAAGTGAGCAGGATGATAATATTAGGTGAATCATAAATTACGTCCCATTTTCAATGGTCCCCGTTGACCGGATGTAGCAAACATTTTCAAAAAAATACAAGTAATACCCTCTATTTTAGTAGTTTCACTGGACATACCAGTTGATCTTCAACTATAAATACCTATCCACGCATTTATTGAAAATTTCCCCTACTGCTTCTTTTGCTCTATAACATTTTAATTAATATGTGACCAGTAATAAGCAGTACGTATGTTTAGTAGTCCGTCCCCCATGAATTATTTGTGAATGGTATTCTGGTACATTTTTCAATAAAACTTCCTTGCCAATTGTGGGAATAATATGCTCAATATTATTGCAATTTGTCATATTTTGACTCCCATGTTAATACAGTGGAGTAAAAGTACTATACTTTCACTCTACTGCATGGATGTGGACGTCAAAATATGACAGATTGCAATGATATTAAGTATATGGTTCACATAATTGGCAAGGAAGACACCTATTATAGTAATCGTAAAAAAAAGTATTTTTTGGTAGAAATAGGTTTAGGATGTCATGAAACGTGAAAATTTTAAATTCGAGCAAACATTTTTTTTTCATTGGCTATTCCCTTTACACGGCCCACTCTGTATATTTTCCAGTGAAATTCTACCCATGTCTTCGCTGATAATAGCGTCAATTACCTTCGAAATTTGACTGTTTTTCATTAATTAATTGTTCAGTTATAACGCCAACATATTGATGGAATTGAAAGACCTTCGTTTCGTAACCTACATAGTCTGAAAGTACTTTCAGTACTTTCCTTCGGTAAACGAGGGAAGTAAAAATGAGAAATTTATAAAATTATTATCGCCTGTAATTGTTTAAATTTTTTTGCTCATTATTTTGCTACTGAAAAATATTTAAAACTTTAATGAAAAATACCTCCGCCCCAAATGGATCAGAGATAGGTTAACTCTTAAATACTTGACTGTTACAAAATGTCTTACACCTAAAAATACGTAAACTAGAACAAGGTTATAACATAAAACTTGAAAATGAAAATTAAGGTCAGTTAACGTCTCGAAAAAAAAATATTTTTCAGTGGCAAGATACCCAATAAGGTGTAAGAAGATTTAGGGAATGATTTCCATGTTTAACTCAAACTTGTTTGTCGTTTTTAGTTCAGTTAATTTAATTGAAATGTTGGGCCATGTGCGTAATAACTATTCACATTTTCGAAACACATGCTCAGAATAATGGCATAGGTATATCTCGAAATTTTATATAAATCTTTTACCCGGAACATTTTCCCACTAATTTTACCTAAGTAATATTTTTTTACTGCCCAAATTAATATTTTAATATGACATGTAATAATGTTATTTGTATTTTCTTAATAACATTTTACAGTAATATACATCTGTTCTTTAGGCTAACGCTAAATTGTTTATATTTTACATTAACGAAAAGAGATTAATTCTCATCCCTGATGGTTACTACAAATTGAGAAATAATGAAAAATAAAGTAAGCGAGATCTTATTATTTTAAATCTTATAATATATTTGGCTGATTTTTAATAATTTTATGATTGTTTGTTCTTCAACGATAAAATTTTCTGAAAATAACACAAATATATATTCAATTCTTGTTACAAATACTCAATCCAATTTCAATTTGAATGTTATGGAAATATACAACACAAATAACAGTTAATATTTGGAGTGACTTAGTGGTATGTTTAAATGCATTTAGACTATTCAGCGCAGCTAAAATATTTATGCAAATAGTTGAATACAATTCGCTATATAATATCGAGGTTTTCTATAACTATACAAAAGAAGAATCATTAGAGATCATTTACCTACTTTGCGAAATTTGGAGCCATTCGTGAAAATTGGAATATTTCTTCGGAAAATAATAATGTTAATTACGTAAGCAAAACACAAAAAGAGCTTGGTAATAATGTATACCTTAACCTATAATGTGATTTGAGGGTATCAAAGAACAGAAGTATGGCTATTTTTGTACTTAATATATCTTGTTTTAAATGTTTAATTTTTGATTTTGCAAATAAATATAGTCACCATTCGCACTACCCATCAGGCATATGATGATCTATCCGATATTCACGATAATTGAATACAATTCACATTACATGTGTATAAAATTATGTAATAAACTACAAGAACATGGTACAAAATCTATAAATTTCAAAGAGAAATTAAAAATGTATTGATAGATTCAAAGTCGTAGTTGGAGGATTACTTTACTAACCAAAATATTGTAAGCCAAATAATGTTGACGATATTTCACTTTGGACATATACCTTTCACTGTAAAGTGTAATATTTTACACAACTTCTATCCTTAGTCCTAAAAAAGTCACGTAGAAAATAAACACTGTCAAAATAAAGCTATTTGTAACAATATTAATACTGTTGTATTACACGATTATTCAGAAAGATTTTACACACAGTTTGATTGAAAATTACATTACTTTAATTTATTGATGGAAATTATTATATCTTATTATATGATTGAATAAATAATTAATTTGTTTTAGTAAAAAAATTGAATATATAGTATTTGACGCTTTTTATTTTAAATTTAATATCAATAATTTTCCTACTGCAATTATTTTGACAAATTCCACATCCCACTAAAAATAATCTCTTACCTCAAAGCCACAGAAAATTCAGCAGGAGCACACTTAATCAAATTTACCACTGAGAAATTTACAAGACGTCGTGTCTCATGTCACGGCGTCGAGACGTTTTACACAAATACCGTACAGAACGAAGGAACGACGGTGACTGAGCGTCGTTTCTAACACACATTGATTTTAAACAAGAACGCGCCGCCAAGTTGAATTTGAGCGTCGCGATGCCGTGCGTCGGCCACCATGCGCCACATGCCACACTGTTGCGCTCAGGTACTTAAGGTAACTGTCATTAAACTTTATAGATAATTTAGGGAAATAAATTTTCTAATTTAATGACATTTCAAATGTATACATTGTCGTCGTTCCAACAGGCAACATGGTAAATTACTAGGGAAGCAAGAACGCCTTTAGCAATTCAAACTTATAATTCATTTACTTCCACATCCATTTAGTGGATTGGAAGTATTATAGTAATCATAAAAAAAAATTCAAAATATTTTTTTCTTGGAATAGGTTTAGAATGTTATGAAACGTGGAGATTTTAAATTTGAGCAAAAAAAAATTTCAGTCTGTCTGTCGATTTTTCTGTAACTTTTTTGTCCGCACGTTTTCTCCGGGACGGTTTAAGATATTGACTTGAAATTTTGTATACGTATATATTATAACGTGATCTGGAACTGTATTGTTTTTTGAAGATATCCGGCGAAGGTTTGGGGGTAAATAGGGGTAAATAGGGGGAAATATGTAAAGCAAGCTGGTAAGAGTACAGAAACTTGAAATTTGATGTATCTACTACAAGCCAAGGCCTCAAAATATATTATATTTTTCATCGCCCCCTACACCCGATTCCATTATTAAAGGGGTTCATAAAATAAAATTGAGACATTCGCTTGAAATTTGTTACACGTATATATTATAATGACATCATTATTAATTTTGGGATTATTCTGATGAAGGGTTGGGGGTTAAATAGCGGTAAATAGGGGTAAATAGGGGAAAATAAATAAAACAAGCTGGTAAGAGTACACAAACTTGAAATTCGTTGTGTGTGCTGGAAACCAAGACCCTAGATTTTACTTTGACATCCACGTAGTGGATTGGAAGTATAGTAATCGTAAAGAAAAATTCAATTTTTTTTTTCTTGAAATAGGTTTAGAATGTTATGAAGAAGCGAAAAAAAAATCTGTCTATCTGTATTTTTTTGTCCGCACGTTTTCTCCGAAACGGTTTAATATATTGACTTGAAATTTTATAGATGTATATATTATAACGAGATCTGGAACTTGATTGTTTTTTGAAAATATCCGGTGAAGGGTTGGGGGGTAAATATCGGTAAATAGAGGGAAATAAGTAAAGCAAGCGGGTAACAGTACAGAAACTTGAAACTTGATATATGTACTAGAAGTCAAGGCCTCAGAATTTTTTATAATATTTTCCATCCCCCTCACCACCCCCCACCACCCTCCACTGCATTATTAAAGGGGGCTGATAAAATAAAATATAGATATTCACTTGAAATTTGGTATACGTATATATTATATTGACTTCAGGAACTAGATTATATTTTGGTATTATTCCGTTGAAGGGTAAATAGAGGTAAAATAAGTAAAGTAAGTTGGTAAGAGTGCAGAAACTTGAAATTTTTTGTATGCACTAGAAGCTAAGGCCTCATTTTCTTGATAATATTTTTCAACCCCTCACCACCCCTACTCCATTATTAAAGGGGTTTATAGAATAAAATTGAGATACTCACTTGAAATTTGGTACTTGTATGTATTATAACGACATCTGGAATTAGATTATATTTTGGGATGATTCCGTTAAAGGGTTGGGAGTTAAATAGGGGTAAGTAAGGGAAAATAAGTGAAGCTAGCAGGTAAGAGTACAGAAACTTGAAAATTGGTTTATGTACTAGAATGGAAGGCCTCAATTTTATTTTAAATATTTTTCATCCCACCAACACCCCCACTCCATTATTAAAGCGGTTGATAAAATAAATTTGAGATATTCACTTGAAATTTGGTGTACGCACATATTATAATGACATCAGGAGCTATATTATATTTTGGGATTATTCCGTTAAAGGATTGCGGGTTGAATAGGGGAACATAAGCAGAGCAAGCTGGTAACAGTACAGAAACTTGAAACTCGGTACATGTACTAGAACACTAGGCCTCAGATTTTTAATAATATTTTTCAACCCCCCCACCACCCCTGCTCCATTATAAAACGTGGGTGATAAAATAAAATAAAGATATTTACTTGAAATTTGGTATAAGTTTGTATTATAACGATATGTAGAACTAGATTATATTTTAAGACTAGAATGGGCTATCGCCCATTCTAGCTCCTCCGGAGGGGTGACAGCTGAGGCTGTCAAAGCGAGTGCTTCGCACTCGATTAGGTAACGCTTGAATCATTGTAGAAAGCTTGAATCAATGTACAAAGCTTGGTTTTCAGTTTCGATATCAGATTCGTCATCAGCGACCTGAAAAACATCTAGGTACCGATTTTCAGTCGAATCGGTCCATAAATGACACATGTTGTCAGCCATTTTGTTTGCCGCCATATTGAATTTTGTAAATCTGATGTTATATTCGTTATTAGCTATACTAATAACCTGTACGTACCGAGTTTCATTTGAATCGGACGGTAAATAAAAAAGTTACGATAAATGGCTATGGGGACGCCACCATTTTGAATTCTTTAGCGACGGCTACAGATTCGTGATCTGTAGCCTCGATAACACTCACATACCTATTTTTGGACGAATGCCACCTTAAATAACGGATCGTGTCCTGCAATTTGTGCCGCCATTTTGAATGTTTCAATTCCGTAGACATGATCGTTATCGGCTACTCTAATTACCTCTAAATACCGAATTTCAGCCGAATCGGTTGTCAAATAAGAAAGTTACAGTATAATAGGCCATGGGGACGCCGCCATTTTGTATTTTTCAATCTCGATGTCATATTCACAATCAGCTACTTCAGTAACTTCATCATACCGAGTTTAATTGGAATCGGAGGGTAAATAAGAGAGTTACAGTAAAAGATGGATATTAGTCTGTGGAGACGCCGCCATTTTGAATTTTTGAGTTACGATTAGATATTCGGGATCTGTGACCTCGATAACACATAGGTACTTATTTTCAGACGAATGGCACCGTAAATGGCAAAATATGTCCCGCAACTCGGCCGCCATTTTGAATTTTTCAATTTCGACGTCATATTCACAATGAGGTACTTCGGTAACTTCAACATACCGAGTTTCATTCGAATCGGTCGGTAAATAAGAGAGTTACAGTAAAAGATGGATATTAGGCTGTGGAGACGCCGCCATTTTGAATTATTGAGTTACGATTAGATATTCGGGATCTGTGACCTCGATAACACATAGGTACTTATTTTCAGACGAATGGCACCGTAAATGGCAAAATATGTCCCGCAACTCGGCCGCCATTTTGAATTTTTCAATTTCGACGTCATATTCACAATGAGGTACTTCGGTAACTTCAACATACCGAGTTTCATTCGAATCGGTCGGTAAATAAGAAAGTTACAGTAAAAGATGGATATTAGGCTATGGAGACGCCGCCATTTTGAATTTTTGAGTTACGATTTGATATTCGTGATCACTGACCTCGATAACACATACGAACTTATTTTCAGACGAATGGCACCGTAAATGGCAAAATATGTCCCGCAACTCGGCCGCCATCTTGAATTTTTAAATTTTGATTCCGGATTCGTAATCAGCGACCTCGAAAACCCCCACACACCGATTTTGAGCGGTGTGAGACCAAAAATGACCTAAGTCGCCGGCCATTTTGGCGCCGCCATTTTGAATTTTTGAATTTCAATATCATATTCGTGATCACCGCGGTCGATAATCCCCGGGTACCAAATTTCAGGCCAATCGGACAACAAATAGATTTAATTGCGATTTTTCTATGAATTTGGCTCACCCTATATATATTTATTTTGCTCACCCATAAGGTTGACATTCTATTGATTTTTATTTAATTTTTATCATTTATTTCAGTGAACTGCATTGCCGGTCGAAATTTGTCTCGCAAGCGAAAACATGGACTTTTGAAACGGCGATATTTCAGGAAATAATGGGAGTGGAGAGGCTTTCTAGGTCTCGAATAAATCGGAAAGGACGATATTTTGTTGTGATTGTGGAGGGAAAGGGCCAAACCGGAAATCCGGCCCGGCACGAGTGTGTGAAAGTAGGTTTTTTTGTGAGAAAGTGAAAAACATCTACGTACAAATAAATTCATAATTAAGCAATTACTTGGAGTAGAAGCTCGTTTTGTGTCTCGATGGAAAGGGGAAGCTTGGCCCTTTCCCGTGATACCAAATTGTATAGGGAAAATCGAAAATTCGGCCTCGCAGGGGCGAGACAAATGTGACAAATTTGAGTGTGTTAAAACGTAACCTAGAAAATTGTAGAACATGAAATGTTAAAACGCTCATATTTTAGTTAATACTGGACATAGAGGCTCGATCTTGGTCTCTATTTGAACATGAAGATTCGCATTTTATTCGTGCAGTACGTGCCCTGGGTTAATTAAGAAATTTAGTGTAGTTCTGTGCGAAATAAGAATGGATATTTTCGTAAAAATCGAAAACCGTAAGTACTTTAAAAATCCATAAGTAAATAAATATCGGGAGTGAAACGGCGTGCGACATCTCTCTGGAAAGAAGAGGAACGTAGCTTTCTGGCGATACCAAGTATGACCGGAAAAATGGAAAATTAGGCCCGCGGCGAGCGCGACAAAATTAGCTTTTCTGGGATCTTTTAAATTTAAAATATCACATAATTTCGAAAAATTCTTCCACTTTGACCGCCCGTATCTCGTTAATTTTTGAAGCTGGAAAAAAACAATAAAAAAGACTTTTAGATAATTCATTTTTCTACATTTTCGTTAGGGCGAAGTATTTTGCTCTAGGAGGCCCCGTTTAGAAGATATGGAGGTTTAAAGGTAAAAATGTCAAATTTTTCGCCTTTTCGCACCGCCGCACCTTTCGGCCGATATCTCCGAAACGAAGACACGTACGGAAATTTTGAAGATACCGGAGGAAGCGGAAAGAAACGCTCTTGTCCTTTGAGATTTTTTTATTTTGAGCTAGCTCCGACCGTTTTCGAGTTATAGGCGAAAAACCGAAAAAATGAGTCTCGCTTCGGAGCCGAAACAGTGCAAAAACGTGCAATCTTAAAACGTCCGTATTTTTCGAAATACATATTTTGGAGCGCCGTACGGCGTCGCGGCGGAACGGGGAGAGGTTCTAGTTATCGCTAGCCGCAAACTGCGAGGTCGAACTCGAAAATTAGGCCCGGCAGGAGCTAACGAAAATGGTAAATTTTTGACGTTTATGAAATACCAAAACGCCTTCCCCTATTTTCTCTCGTCCCCCTCGACTCCTCATTCCCAAGAATAAGAGGCGAGAGAGATAGGCGATTTTCGTCCGTTAATAAAGAAAAAACCCGGAAAAATACCGGAACCGAGTATAGCCTATACACTACAGAATTCCCTCCCGAAGCATCGGAGGCGGGCGCGGACCGGCGAAATTAAGCGCGTCTTAACATCTCGAATCTTTAAGATCGCAAAGAGGAAGGGGCTCGCACCAACTGGATTTTATTACTATGACTAGAATGGGCTATCGCCCATTCTAGCTCCCCCGGAGGGGTGACAGCTAAAGCTGTCAATGCGAGTGCTTCGCACTCGATTAGGTAACGCTTGAATCATTGTAGAAAGCTTGAATCATTGTAGAAAGCTTGGTTTACAGTTTCGATGTCAGATTCGTCATCAGCGGCCTGAAAAACATGTAGGTACCGATTTTCAGTCGAATCGGTCCATAAATGACATATGTAGTCAGCCATTTTGATTGTCGCCATGTTGAATTTTGTAAATCTAATGTTATATTCGTTATCAGCTACACTAATAATCTGTACATACCGAGTTTCATTTGAATCGGACTGTAAATAAAAAAGTTAGAATAAATGGCTATGGGGACGCCACCATTTTGAATTCTTTAGCGACGGTCACAGATTCGTGATTTGTAGCCTCGATAACACTCACCGACCTATTTTTGGACGAATGTCACCGTAAATGACAGATTTTATTCAACAATTCGTACCGCCATTTTGAATTTGTCAGTTCCGTAATAATATTCGTTACCAACTACTTTAATAACCTCTAAATACCGAGTTTCAGCCGAATCGGTTGGTAAATAAGAAAGTTACAGTAAATAATGGATAATAGGCTATGGGGACGCCGCCATTTTAAATTTTTCAATTTCGATTTCATATCCACAATCAGCTACTTCAGTAACCTTATAATATCGAGTTTCATTTGAATCGGACGGTAAATAAGGAAGTTACAGTAAATGATGAATATTAAGCTATGGAGACGCCGCCATTTTGAATTTTTGAGATACGATGACATATTAGTGATCTGTGACCTGGATAACACGTACATACTTATTTTCAGACGAATGGCACCGCAAATGGCAAAATTTGTCCTGCAACTCGGCCGCCATTTTGAATTTTTCAATTTCGACGTCATATTCACAATCAGCTACTTCAGTAACTTGAACATACCGAGTTTCATTCGAATCGGTTGGGAAATAAGAAAGTTATAGTAAATAATGGATATTAGGCTATGGAGAGGCAGCCATTTTGAATTTTTGAGTTACGATAACATATTCGTGATCTGTGACCTCGATAACATATACATGCCTATTTTCAGACGAATGGCACCGTAAATGGCAAAATGTGTCCAGCAGCTCCGCCGCCATTTTGAATTTTTCAATTTCGATTTCGGATTCGTATTTGGCGACCTCAAAAGCCCCCACATACCGATTTTGAGAGGTGTGACGCCAAAATCGACAAACATCGTCCGCCATTTTGGCGCCGCCATCTTGAATTTTGCGATTCTGACATCATATTCGTAATCAGCGTGGTCGATAATCCCCGAGTACCAAATTTCAGGTCAATCGGACGACAAATAAATTTAATTGCGATTTTCGATGAATTTGGCTCACCCTATATCAGCATTATTTTGCTCACTCTGTAAATTACAAATTACCCAGAATTCCTAGTATATTGTTATGTGCGTTAGTTAAAATGGCGGAAGCAAAAACATGGACTTTCAAAACGGTCATTTCTCAGGAAATAAGTGGAGTTGAAAGGCGTTCTATGTCTCAAATTAATCGGAAAGGATGATATTTTGTTGTGATAGTGGAGTGCGCGGGCCAAATCGGAAATTCGGCCCGGCACGGGCGTGTGAATGTTGGGTTTTTTGTGAGAAAGTGAAAAACATCTACGTACATATAAATTCATAATTAAGCAATTACTTGGAATAGAAGCTCGTTCTGTGTCTCGATGGAAAGGGGGAGCTTTGCCCTTTCCCGTGATACCAAATTGTATAGGGAAAATCGAAAATTCGGCCTCGCAGGGGCGAGACAAATGTGACAAATTTGAGTGTGTTAAAACGTAACCTAGAAAATTGTAAAACATGAAATCTTAAAACACTCATATTTTAGTTAATACTGGACATAGAGGCTCAATCTTGGTCTCTATTTAAACACGAAGATTCGCATTTTATTCGTGCAGTACGTGCCCTGGGTTAATTAAAAAATTTAGTGTAGTTCTGTGCGAAATAAGAATGGATATTTTTGTAAAAATCGAAAACCGTAAGTACTTTAAAAATCCATAAGTAAATAAATATCGGGAGTGAAACGGCGTGCGACGTCTCTCTGGAAAGCAGAAGAACGTAGCTTTCCGGCGATACCAAGTTCGACCGAAAAAATGGAAAATTAGGTCCGCGGCGAGCGCGACAAAAGTAGCTTTTCTCGGATCTTTTAAATTTAAAATTTCACGTATTTACGAAAAATTCTTCCACTTTGACCGCCCGTAGCTCGTTAATCTTTGGAGCTGGAGAAAAATTAAAAAAAAGACTTTTAGATAAATCGTTTTTCTACATTTTCGTTAGGGCGGAGTATTTTGCTCTAGGAGGCCCCGTTTAGAAGATATGGAGGTTTAAAGGTAAAAATGTCAAATTTTTCGCCTTTTCGCACCGCCGCACCTTCCGGCCGATATCTCCGAAACGAAGCGTCGTACGGAATTTTTGAAGATACCGGAGGAAGCGGAAAGAAACGCTCTTGTCCTTTGAGATTTTTTTATTTTGAGCTAGCTCCAGCCGTTTTCGAGTTATAGGCGAAAAACCGAAAAAATGAGTCTCGCTTCGGATTCGAATCAGCGCAAAAACGTGCAATCTTAAAACGTCCGTATTTTTCGAAATACATATTTTTGAGCGCCGTACGGCGTCGCGGCGGAACGGGGAGAGGTTCTAGTTATAGCTAGCCGCAAGCTGCGAGGTCGAAATCGAAAATCGAGCCCGACAGGAACGAAAAGAAATCCAACATTTTTGACGTTTACTAAATACCAAAACGACCTCTCCTATTTTCTGTCTTACCCCTCGACTCCTCATTCCCAAAAAAAGCAGGCGAGAGAGATAGCGGACTTTTACTCGTTAATAACTAAAAAACCACGAAAAATACCCGCCCCGCATACGGCCTAAGCGACGTAAAATTCGGCGGCGAATCTAACGACGCCGGACCCGCGCAGAAAAAGCGCCTCCCCGCGACAAACACTCCGCGGTAAAACGGCAATTTTAGAGGGGTACATACCAACTCCCTTTTTATACAACGCGGCCTCGCGCCAGCCGCGTTGATGATTCCGTTGAAGGGTTGGGGGTTAAATAGGCAAGTTGGTAAGAGTACAGAAATTTGGGATTTGGTATACATACTAGAAGTGAAGGCATCAGGTTCTTTTATAAGATTTTCCACGACCCCCCCCCCCCCCCACCCCTACTCCCTTATAAGTTGATAAAATTAAATTGAGATTTTTCCCTTGAAATGTGGTACACGTATGTATTATAATGACATCTGAAACTAGATTATATTTTGACACGATTCCATTGAAGGAGTGGAGGGTAAGTGGAGGTAAATGGGGAAAAAGAAGTAAGCATGCTGTAAGAGTACAGAAATTTGGGATTTGGTACGTATACTAGTAACTAAGTTCTCAGATGACATCTGCCCCAAATATTATTAAAATTCTATGACCAGTAATTTTCACATACTAGAGTGCAAATATAATCAAAATGTTTTCTTTAAAGTGACTGGGATGAAAAATCTGGATGTGGAAGTAGTGATTCCTTAGGCAGCGGTTTTTTTGTAATATTTTTCAAGCCCCCCAATACCCCTACCCCTACCCCATTTTTGTAATAACTATGTGGAAGTTAATCGTTAACAAAAAATGGGCTAAATACTTCCTTGTCAAGTCAAATGACAAAATAAAGATTTATAATAACCAACATGACTTCAAAACAGTATTAAAAGAATTCCTAAATGAAAAATGTTTGTACTCACTACAAGAATTTTATAGTCTGGAGTAATATCGACCTCAATAAGAAGCTCTGTTCATATTATTGTAGTTTAAGTCTCCTACAGCTGAATACGCATGCGTACTGTGATTATACGGTGTGTGTATGCAAGTGGGTTTACGCGTGCATACAAGTATAAGTATATAAATAATGTGAAATTGTATGTTTGTCAAGTAACTGTATTAGTAATTTTATTGTATTTATACTACATGTAATGTACTTTTATTAAAATACGGGATATATTTATTTTGTGCATACCTATGACGCTTCATATCTGTTTTGTACAGCTTCCTTGAATTAAATGTATTTTGATTTTGATTTTAATGTCTGTGGCTGTACCTACAATACCAATTCTATTTTCGTATTGACTAAGTGGTAAGTAATATAAAAGAAACATTTGCTTGATATAAACAGAATTTCTCAAATCGCTTTCTTTGTCTGCCAAGCTCTAAGAAATGGCATTAATAATATCTCTATCCGTTTCAAATGTGTCGGGTAATTGCACGCTGGCTCCTGTACTAATAGGGCCGTTTTGTATAAAACCTTTACAAATTCTTTAGTTTTCGAAGAGTAGTAAACCACAAACGAAAGAGAAATCAACAGAAAAGCACAATTAACACTCAGCCAATAAACAATTGGGATCACCCTGTGTGAAATACGCCCACTTAGTTTGTGTATCTAGTGAGGTCCATAACTAAATGTGAAATTCATTATCTACGTAATTTACAATTTATGAGTAAAATCCTAAAACATGTCAATTTTCAATTATGAAACGAAATTTTTTGAATCTATCGTAGATAATGGCGGATGCGCCAGGAAAAATATATCAAGATATTGAAAATATATTTCGGATTGTTTTATTAACTTTTGCTTTTGATTTTTGTGTGCCATATGGAAGTTGTAAAAATTGATTGATACTAACTTAAAAGAGACCTACACGGCCATTCGATTGTAGGTTTATTAATTATCATCATCATATTACAACAACAAAGGAAACATACCACAGTAGCACAATTTTATATGACATATTGAGTCAAAGTTTCTGTTCCTTAATTGCTGAAATATTGTATACAATATTGCGCCTAAGTGTACCTTCTTTATTGAAAAAAAATTGTGCCTCTGAATACCTAGTTTCCGCAAATATCAAAACTCTTGAATACAATACTCGCATACCAACACCCGACGAGCGTTTCGCTAACGACATTAGATGATTAAAACTAACTAGTTTTAATAATGTCCCGATCATAGTAACGTAGTTAGCGAAACGCACATCGACTGTCGATATTCGAGTATTGTATTCGAGAGTATTGATGATTGTAGAAACTATGTCTCCCAAGGGAGCCCCCTCCAGAACTATAATGATTTACTTTATAGAGGTATGGTAATAATAAAGGGTACAAATTTTAAAACTTTATTTTAGTAAAATAAATATATAGAACATTCAAATTAAACTATCCAGCACCTCTACTTCCTTCGCTGTTCTTTGTTCTCGCCACACAGAGAAGAGGAAGTCACCCGTTGAATTTTCAAATCGGTTGCCTCCGAAAATCTCTTGTCTGTCTATCTGTCTATTTCTCGGTCTGGAGTCCATCTATGTGTTGGTACTGTAACTATAAAACTATTTGACGCCATTGCCAAAGATAATGAGTTGACATTTAGCCAGTAAACAATTGCCATCACCCTGTGTGAAATACGCCTACTTAGTTTGTATTTCCAGTGAGGTCCATAACTAAATGTTAAATTCATTATCTACATAATTTACAATTTATGAGTAAAATCCTAAAACCTGTCAATTTTCAATTATAAATGACATTTTTTGAGAATAATTTTATACCTTGGAGTGACAGCTACCCCTTTAAAATTTGTAACTGAATCGAGGGTGCGTGTGAAAGCGCAAAGCTCAAGGGGTTTTTAGTTCTCTGTTCAGCAATATAACCTTTTTCGAATTTGCCTAATTTTTTTATTGAAAAATATTCTATTTTTAATGTTACTAAGTGCACAGAGGAACATGAACTTGCGTTATTCTGCCTTTTAAATTATCAACGTTCTTTGATCTGTTGAAGTAGACTTTCGATGTTAAGTAACCCCATAAAAAATAGTCGAGCGGGGTGAAATCGGGGGAATGGGCAGGCCACTCAATTTCACCGCGTCTATCGATCCACCTATTGGGAAAAATTTGATTGAGATAGGCTCTTACTTCCAATGCAAAATGTGGTGTAGCTCCGTCCTGCTGGTACCAAATATTTCTGTCATTTCCATTAGGCTAGCATAAGAAATATTGCAAGAAATCCAAGTAACGCGCGCCATTTAATGTGCTAACAAAGAAATATGGTCCGATAATTTGAGAATTTATAATTTCAGCCAAACTTTGATCTTCTCAGGTTATTGAGTATTGACCTCCAACATCCAATGTGGATTTTCTATACTCCGGTATCCACAGTTACGTTTGTTGACTGTTCCATTTAAGGCGAATGTTGCCTCATCAGAAAAAAGAATGTTTCTTGTAAATAACGGATCAACTTGGCATCTATTTGCCATGATTTCGCAGAATTCCAATCGGCGATCAGGGTCATCGTCGTTAAGTTCTTGAAGCAAATGAATTTTACATGGGCAGTATTTTTCATTTTATAGAAGACGCAATATGAACGTTTTACCAACATCATTATCGGCCTCAACTTGTCTTGCAGGTTTATGTGGATTACCTTGAATATCTAACAATAAGTTAGATAGTTAGTTTTGAAAATTTCGATTACCTGCTTCTGCGTTCTTGTTTTATCACCACATCTTAACAATATGAAAATTTCAATTTTCTGGCTAACCGAAAGACGCATCATTAAAATAATGATCAACTTGACAATCACCGATTACTTCTTTCTTTTTGTTGGGTATTTTGCCACCTGCGTATGAGAAAAAACGATACATTTTAATTGAATATTATGACATGACACAAAATTAATTAGAAAAGTCAGATTTGACAAATATTTGGTACATAGGCATACATAGTGTAGGATATATCTCAAATACATTTTAAACTTTTCAAATTTAATTTTCTTGATGAAGAATATGTAAACTTCAAAAAATCTTATATTCCTCGATAGAGAATTAAACATCCTCTCAAATGAGCTATCACCCGCACCCTCGTTCTATTTAAAATTTTAAAGGGTAGCTGTCACTCCAGGGGGGTTAAAGGGGGAGGTATAAAATTATGCTCATTAATTAAAAATTGACTTGTTTTAGGATTTTACTCATAAATTACATTTATTCGTTACTTACGGAAATCACTCTATTGCCACCCTAAGGAAATTTAAAGCGGCGCGACGCTTCAAAATATAAATTGGTTTTTAGCATTCGATCTAATACTAAGAATTTACTAATTATTTTTATTCTTTTAATAACATATTAGAGGGCTGATTCTCTGCAATTGGCTAATAAATCAGAAGTTACTATAATCAGGGTAAATGAATACAAAATTAAGTATTTAGCAGATCAAGGAGAAAAACAATTAAAAGAATGTTAAAAGCCGCGAACCGAAAATAAATATGCATATGATTGTAAAATAGAGTTAACTGAATATTTTATTTTCAAATTTTAATAATTTATTATTTTGCAAATGAAAAATAAATGTGGTAAATATAAGGAACAATAGAGAATATAATGTGTATATTAACTTTATTGTTTTATTCTGTAACGGATTGCTGTTATACTGAAAAATGCAAATATGGAATATTACCATTTGTCATAATTTTGGAATCGTACTTTTTAAATTAAGTATAATAATAGAAAATTAAAGTTTCGAGTTCTGTTTCAACCATTTAATTTTATATTAATAACACTTTAATAATAATTTTGTAATAATAAGGTATCCGGAACTCTTCCATTACTAGTAATGTATTTTACTGGCAACTATTACAACTTAGCATCTTATATATAATTATTATACAGTGAGCACGTAAAGGTTGGAATAAATTCATTAAAATAGTTACAAAACAAGTGACAAAAATTCGCTCAGACCCCTCGATTTTTAAATACATTTCTCATTCTGTTTGTTTAAAAAAAATGCTGCAAATATTTTTTAAAGTTATGACGTCATCACCATTTTTTTAAATGGCAACCCACATTTTTTTAAAAGTCATTTGAAAGAGAACATTTTTCTTCATACAGTACGTTAAATTCTAGGGTATATTGCATGTCGAAATTATCGAGAAAATAACATTTAACATTAATAGAACACATTCATTACTGATTGTCGAACCTTTTTACAACTTACAATTTTTTTGTGTTTACGCTTTTTTTCATTTACTTAGCAACGCAGACCTGGCTCTAACACATTGGTTCAGAACGCTACAGTTATTTATCAGTGATAAGTGAATTATAATTGTCCTTTCTTAAATTAATTTAATAATTGTTATGTTAATTGTCTGTGTCGGAGATTTGTTCCATTTCCTGTTGGCCCCCCTTTGTCCCACTTATTGCCTGGGCCGACATCGATGACGGAGAATCTATCAAACCTACTGTGTAAGTTTCTGACACATTCTTTTTCTTATTATACCTAAATACAGTTCACTAAATTATATTAGCCTCACCACGCTGAAAGGGGTAGGCCCATTTATTAGTATTTACTTGTGATATAGTACTGAAAGTGCTGATAATGCAACGTTTAAGTGAGACAGAACGAATTTAAATTTTGATAATGATTGGCTATGGAGACAAGTCCTGAACACAAACTATGGTTTGTGAATTATTTGATGGTAAATACCCTAATCGACCTATTACACAATCAACTTTAGCAAAATAGAAAGCAGCAGAACAGTCAGTCAGTCGACTGTTTTAAAATATTTGAAGAAGAATAAATGGCACCCATATAAAGTGAATTTAGTTCAAGAGCTTAACGAAGATGATTTCGACCGCAGAGTAGACTTTTGCGAAACCATGATGGAACGATGCAATATCAATCCACATTTCTTAAGTCGAGTATTTTTCCCTTACGAGGCCACCTTCTGTTTAAATGGCACTGTGAATAGGCAAAATCGTCGATATTGGTCACCACACTGGATGGTGGAGGCCCATACTCAGTTTCCACAGAAAGTTAACGTGTGGGCTGGAATTGTTGGGACTACAATATTGGGTCAATTTTTTATTCAAGGTTCATTAGATGGAGAAAAATATTTGGAGCTGCTCTAACAAAACATGATTCCAGAACTTGTCGCACTGTATCCAAATGGTGAAAATCCTAATGTACCGGATAACTCCATATGGTTTCAACAGGATGGCGCACCGCCACATTATTCGGTAATAGTGCGTAATTATTTAAACGAATTTTTCCCACGCAGATGGATTGGTAGACGCGGATCAGTAGAATTTCCAGCTAGATCTCCGGACCTAACCCCATTGGATTAGTTTTTATGGGGTTACCTTAAATCCAAAGTTTATTTTAATAGATCGAACAATATTGAGGACTTAAAAGACAGAATTACTTACGAAATTGGAAGAACTGGGCCCGAAACAATGATTAACTTTTTGCGAGAATTTCAGTATCGTCTTGGACATTGTCAAGAAGAAAATGGCGCACAATTTGAACATTTAATCTAATTATTTTTGGCCGTATTCTTAAATTCTTGTATTTTTGTTTTATTACATTGTTATAAGTAGTTAAGATTTTTTTCTCGATAATTTCGTCATGCAATACTCCCTAGAATTTAACGTACTGTATGCAGAAAAATGTGCTCATTCAAATGACATTTTAAAAAATGGGGGTTGCCATTTAAAAAAAATGGCGATGACGTCATAACTTTTTAAAAATAGACGGGTCTGAGCGAATTTTTGTCACTTGTTTTGTAACTATTTTAATGAATTTATTCCAACCTTTACGTGCTCACTGTATATAATTTCCCAAGCAGCACAATTAGTTTATTTTACCAGTTTAAAGCCACAATGACCTAAGATAGTTGATATAACGTAATTGCAACCATTACTTTCATCTTTAAAGGCATATGGACTTAATAATAATTAATTAAGCAATATTTAGGTAATATTTTCTTAAGAAATGTCTGATAAAGTCACACTGACTTTAGAGTAATTTTCAAGAAATATTAACGTAATTATTCCTTAAAATTTAACCATAAAGTTAAAGTGCATGTTGAGGTCAAAGTATAAGAAAATATTACGTAATTTTAGACCAAGTTATTAACTTTGGAGTCGCTGACTTTTCTCTGGATAGAAACAGGGAAATTTTATCAATTTTTAACATAAATGTAACCTATATTTTGCCTTGTCCTTGTAGTCAGATTTTAATTAAAACTTTAACCTCATGGTCACCACTAGTTCCAATTTTAGGTAAAATTTACGGTAATTTTACTTCCCCACTTACCTAGCATATATGTTTAACCTAAATGTAAATATTACTTCATATAATGTCCTAGAAGTTATTTTTACTTAAAAATAAAATTAGGTCTCTTCCCTGGAAGGCAAAATTACGTTTTCAAAATTACATCAAATTATGTATTATGTTGATGCCCCTCCCAGTAGTATCAACTGTCAAAAGTTACTTCTTTACTTTTACTTTAATGTTTGGGGTAGTGTCACATTTTCCATATAATAAATTTTCAGACGTGATGTTGACAGTTGTTGACCACATAAACAAGTTTCAGTATTTAAAACTTGTTTCGAAATATCGCGCATCGGAAAGCAAGAGATCGACACGCCACCTACGGTCAGATTATGGAAATTTTACTTCCTGACCTTTCCTCATATTAAAATCTCGAACTCAGCTATTCATTTTTTCTGGAAATAAAAACGTCTTATTATTTTTTGTTGGATAACTTGGAAGGGAGAAAATCCGACTAAAACCAGCTTTTTCCACTAATTGGTATTAAGCAAAACTTTATAATTTTACGCATGAATGACACGTGACCAACGCATTGTATTGGTTTTCATCTCAGATAAATAAAGGACGTATTTATCTGAGGTTTTAATCACGGCCGTCTCTAAAGGCGACTGTGTTTTAATACTCTGCTGTTTTTGACGAATAAACAATGATTGTTGTTCTATTTTCCTTGAACCTGATGGCAAACCTGGACTGGGAAATATGACCAATTTAGGTCTAAATGAACTTTAAAGACTTTACAATTTTGAAGACTACAAACTTGTTTTAACCTATATTGGTCCCATTTAACTTTAAAGTCAATAATATAAGTTTTAACGACTTCGACTGTAGGAAAAATGTTAGTGAGGTCTAAAATGTTGGGAAAGAATACTTTGAAGTCGCGCGGTACTACATTCGCCATATTTTTCAACCAGCTGGAAGAGACTATTTTATAATGAAATTTTGATGAGTGATTAATTGAACAAATCATTAATATAGGGTTATTTAACAGATATCAAGTACAATATTAGCATATTTTGTACTCCAGGAAAGTCCTGCAGAGCAATTGTATAGGATTTTACAAATATTTTTAAAACACGTTGAAGCTGGAAAAAAAAATGTTCATTACCAACGTAAAATGCTTGAGGCGCTTTTAATATTCCGAGGTAGAATTGATATGTTTACAATGAAAATTGATTGGCGGCAAAGAACCACAGATAGGAGAAAGGTGAACACATTATTTCACAACTATATCTGACATTATATGATATATTCCTACTCCATCATTATAATAGATGTCTGGTTTTTATTATGCCTTATGCTGCTGATGCTTTATAAGTAAATCATCATTGCTGTAGATAAAACCTTATTAGTCCGAGAAAGAAAGACTGCAGTTGAAAAACGATAAGTGGTTTGGTAGATATTACGTATTAACGGCCACAATTAACCACAATGTTTACCTTTAAATTACCTGTCCAAGGAAATATGTTCTATAACTTATAGGTCATTATAACTGAGTGGCCTTATTTAAGACGTATTACCGACGTCGTCTCATTCCCCATTTACTTATATTTTACGTATATTTTAAGTCAATTAGGTTAGGTTAAACGGAAAAACGACACCAAAACTCTACATTACGTAATTCAGATCTAAGATGCTACTTGGGTTATAGGTCTAAATTTTACACGGAGACTTGTAAAATAATATTGAAAAATATTTATTTGACTTATAGTTTTAAATGGTGGAAGAGAGCAGCAAAATATTATAAATTGTTAATCTGAAACAGAGATACGAGATACGATTTCGCTATTTGCATACGCACATCCCTCGAAATATATTATTAAAATTATTATTTGGGCGTTTAGTTTACCCTTTACCGTTTACTTATAATCTTACCCACACGTCGATAAAAGTATTAATAGAGCTTCCTTTCGGAGGTAATTTACCCATGCTTTTCCGGTTATGTCGACATGTTTACATCAATCTTTAAAAATGGCGGATGCGCCAGGGACAATATATCAAGAAATTGAAAATATTTTTCGGATTGTTTTATTAGCTTTTGCTTTTGCTTTTTGTGTGCACTAAGGGCGTTGTAAAAATTGGTTGATACTAACTTAAAATAGAATTATACGGTCATTCTATTGTGGATTTATTAACTATCATCATTATATTACAGATACAAAACGAACATACCCCACTAACACAATTTTATTGATCCAATATCTTTAGTAATTATTGAATCAACAAACGTCAGACTTCTTCATATGTTGTCTTTAATGTTTTACCAATGTTGCTCCTAGATATGTTTCTTTTATTTGAGATTTTTTTTGACATATTAAGCCTAAGTCTCTTTTCTTTAATTAGTGTAATATTGTATACAATATTGCGCCTATATGACGTGCCTTCTTTATTGAAACAATGTTGTACTTCTGAATACATAGTTTCCGCAAGCATCAAAACTCTTGAACACAATACTCGAATACCAACATTCGACAAGAGTTTCGCCAACGACACACAGTGCACAGTACATTTTTTCACGAATGCAATCAATAAACATATTAACACCCCCCAAAGTAGTATAAACAGGGTAGTATTATAGTATATATTTTTTATATTTATTAACCTTACCACCGCCATTAATTCTTATCTCGTCGTGCAACCCCAATAAGAAAAAAAAAATTAGCCATCGATTGAATAGAAGTCAACATAATGAAGGTTTTTCAAGCCAAATCGATTTCAAAGGCAAGAGATCAGTTTTACGCAAGGCTTCACTGAGAACTGGCTCTCCCCCCACTTCACCGCTAGCGTTAGATAACGTGCGCCGCAGCATCGAGCTCGGAGTTTAATTGATTTTGCAATGCTCAGCAACGGCCGATCAATTGCCAAAAATTTTCTGTTGAAAATATAAGTATACTACAATAACCTCTACAAATTTCAGCCCTTTATCTTAACAAATGGCGCCACAAGAATTTCTTTAAAAAAAATTATCTCGGCTCCAAAAGGTAGGAGAGCAAGTTTTTTTTTGTTTGTAAATTTGTAAAAAAATGCCAGCTATCTATTGGCAATAATGGCATTCCAATATAATTCAAGATCCCAAAAATATTTAAGGTATTTTGTGGTAAAAAAAAATATCGATTTTTTGACCGATTTTTCGCATATTAGGGATCGTTTCGTGATATGCGCAATAATTGCATAGGTTATCGCAACTCTTAGAGCAACTTTTCGGAGCGGTCCGGTGTAAAAATCTGATGGCCTGTATGAGCTATTGGACATTGAAAAAAACGGATTTTGCAATATTTTCCAAATCTGTAAAAACACTCTTATTAGACTTATCGTGGGCTACGCCTTCACTGAGCTTTGTTAACGAATATATTTTCTTCACGGAGATATAGGTATTTCAAAGAAATTGAGATTTTTAACGGTGTTCTTGCAATAACTAATTAATTTTTTGGGCCGGCTCGATCCATATTAAAAAGTTACACAACTCTGCTATTAAACTTTTTTTTGTGCAATTCCAAGTCTTTTTTAAACGCAAAAAACTGTTTTTCGCAAACATTGGCCGCCATTTTGGAGAGGACGCAAGTTCCACATTTGTTTTAAAAATAGTTCATTGAATTCTACGGACAATTTTCGATTTTTTGCATTCCTCGGTTTGCTGCTAATAATTTTTGTAGGTATAATTCCTGAGTTACTGGACTATAAGACGTTGCCGACTGCCAGTGCTTGTTTGAGCAATTAAAATAAAATATATTGGCTGTGTACTTATCTGAGTGGCGCCACGTAAAAGTTAATTGTGCCTTATTGAGTAGAACATTGTTCAAATAGGTGTTTGTAGTCGACTGCGTCGCGCGCCGGGCTACAGCGTTTATTCATTATCATTATTATTGTTGTTCTAATCTCTGCCCGAATATATGTGCTAACTTAGCTTAAATTATGGCAAATTATCCCTGGACAGCTAGCCGAAAGTTGGTAGCCTGTTGTCTTGTGGATCCATTAGAACAAGTAAGGGTGGCACACGGTGGTGCCGAATAGGGTCAGTCCACACCCGTGCGTCTACTCTGGATTTGTTGTTGCTTTAAGGAGCAAGAGTAGCGTAGGTTTCATACCACCGAGTACACCGATTGTTAGTACTACCATCTTGATATTCTTGACCGAGTAGCCTGGGTAAAACACTTGGAGCTCGTACCGGAGATCATGGTGTATGATCCGTTTTTCCTCCTCTTTCAAAGTAATATTTGGCTCAGCAGGTGTGCTTATTATTATTACTATTATTATTATTATAATGTTTATTATTACGTGTGTGTTCTTGTGAAACGGTCACGCATTTTCTCGTAAGGTCCTTTTTCATATGACTACTCATATCTTTATTATGATGTTTCTTTTATTTTACTTTTACCTTCACGAACAAGCATTGCAATCAAGAAGTGAAAAATTAACACCATACAAATGATGGAAATAAAGAAAAACAATTATTAAATATAAAATGAAATATGTGAAATTAAATACTTACCACGCTTCAGTAACGTTAATTAGCTAAAATATATTCGATTAATGAATATTGGAAAATAAGCACTTCTCCATCTGTTATTTTAATTTACTAAAAACCGATTAACGAGATATTAAAACTAGAGAATAAAGTTCTACAGCGATAATAAAATCAAATTAATGTTGCCGCAAAATGAAAATTTCGCGAAACGTTGGTCGCAAATAATTGTTATTGCATCTGCACACCACTATAAGCTTCCAGATAAGCTGCTTGTTAAATATTTTAGTAACCATTATACCTGAATAATTGGAGGAACGCAGGAAGCTAGTTTATATCTTGTTGAGCTTATAGTTTAAGTAAATATCAGCAAGTTCGGCCAACTCACCATGTACAAGCTCTGGCTTAATTACCTAGGAAAAATTAATGAAAGCCTATTACAACGGAGATGAAAACTTCAGTTAATGACTTTTTAATGTAATATGTTTTCAGGAAATAGCCACGGAACATTGTATTAGAATAATTGATATTAAGTAGCGGCCATTGCTTATAAATAATTGAAAATAATTACTCGATATTATCTGCTTGATTAGCCCTATAAAATTATTTTACTTTTATTGTTTATTGTGTGTTTAATTAAGGAAACTCATAACAGTCTATTTGATGAGCATATTATATCGGTAATTACAGTGACAAAGTAAGCTACTCATTAAATGCTAAGGATATTACAAATAATGATATGATATCCATTTTTGTCTTAGTATAGTCTCATGTATAATTTTACCATAAATTATGCAGTGCCCCTAGACGAAAAACTTATGTTATTAGAAAATGGGTTAGACCTATATGGTCTTGCCTAAAAACTTTTAATGATTTGCTATAGGTAATCAAAAGTGAAGTTTTGTACTACTTTTTTACTGACTATTTTTGTTTTGTTTTTTTAGAATTCTATAAGATTCGCTTTATTGTGGAAAATTATTTTGAAAAGTTCATAACCTGAATAACTTCGGTTAGTTTATGCTAAAAATATTTAATTCGGGATTTAGAGAGGCTGATGAGTAAAATCTGATGCTTAAAAATTTAAAAATAAATTGACGGCTCCAAAATAGCCGACTTTGAGACGAAACCATGTAGAATTTTATTGATTTTGTGTGTCAGAAAATGTTTTTACGTACCCCTGGACGAGAAGTTTGTGACGCTTGTACTTAAAGAGACTACATTAACTTTATTTGTAAGCATGTCTTAAAAAATCTTTTTTGATAATATTTATTAAATGTTGCTATTTATTCATAATTTACAACAACTGGCTATAGAATACTCTGAATGAACTCGAATTGTTCCATGTCAAAGGTAACTGAATAAAATTTAGTTTTAAATTGAAATTTATAATATTTTGTCTGTTTAAAGACAACTGTTTATAGCAAATTCCGATAAAAATGAATTTTTAATTTCTATTTTCATAAAAATAAATGTTTTAACAACACCAGACCTAACTGTCCATTTTTGTCATACAGAGCTAAATAAGCAAATGGTAGGAAATTTAATTGTATTTTAGCATTGCACTGAACATTTTTTTGCAAACACTTTTGGTTTTTAAAATAACCACGAAAATTATCAACGAACAACATACGTTGAAATTTTACTTTAACGGAAAAGAATTAAACTTTGAATATCATATCTCAATTTATGACCGAGTTCGACAGGGCTGTCTCAGTTTCAATGTAATTTCATAGCCTCAAGTTGCGTTTTTAACATTATTAGCTGAAGTCATAGTTTGAAATTACTTATATTTACAACAAATGTTTTTAGGACCTTCCTCTACTTCCCAAAAACTTAGTTTGCAGCCGATTTTGGCAGACGTTTTTAATATGTTTTAAAGAACAGTTTTTTTGTCATAGAGTTCCAGGTAAAAATTTAAGTACTTACCTACCACTAACAGGAATTAAAATATAAATATTAATGTTACTTCCCTTAATTTTTTTAGATTCTACAATTATTCATCGGAGAGAGCGTAGATAAATCTGCCTATACTCGCATTGCGATACGAAAATGCAGCAACGTCAAGCGTGTTAAGTAGTTTAACAGGGAAATAGAACGTTCTCGTTCCATCTTCTAATTACTTGTATATCAGCGCATACGTTGAAGGTATGTAACTTTAGGCGGGGGTTACATAATCGGTATACCATCCTTCGTATGTCTAAAGTAGTCTATTAAATATTAGACAAGTAAAAAATCCCTACTCTTCGACAGAGAAGAGGTTCGGCAAAATTTGGGGGTAGCTCGTTTCCTAGCATCTGTGATAGGTCTCTGTAGCGGAAATGGGCCGATGTTAAATAAGTGAGAAAAAAAAACAATTACTCTTCAATTTAATATACGTTTTATTTTCCTTATTATATTTGTATATTTAACAAAGATTCTCGAAGAAAAAGAAAACAGTTGTGCTAAATGGTATTGAATTAGGGTCAAAATCAATTTAAACCGTACTATTATTGGTATGACAAAGTTTAAGAACATAATTTTATACCAATTCTTGCAGGAGTGTTTATCAACTTTTAAATACCTTGAAAATTTAAAAATATTGACTCGATATATATCAAGTACTTAAGCAACTGTGGCTGTATTTGGTCAATTTGGGCAGTTACAACCAGTGTGTGACCCAGAGTGGGAGATTGTTCCTAAAAGTGCGAAAAATAAAAGAAACTTCTGAGATCAATGTCTCTCCCGACAATTGTTGAAAATAAAGATAACTAGATCTGGGACAGACTTGCGCTCCAGCTGATCACATGCTCTATCCTACTTTCACCGATGGCAGTGTGAAATTGACTACGCAAATTGACGCAACTAGTGATGAGGAATACTTATTCATTTTTTCTTTTGTTCCATTTAAGTTAAGTCCGGTGAATGATGGAAATATAAGTGTGGGGCAAAATACAAGATCTTCTTCAACTAGATTGTGTGGTCCAATAAAGTTTTTATTTGCTATAGAAACTGATGGATTAACCCGGAGTGATACCCAATTAATTAAAGACCAAACAGTTCATTTACGACTAACCAAAATAATTATAGGCGATTCAGAGATAAGTGTCCATCATCAGATGATGTTAACAAAGATTGACGGAAAAGTCTGTAATTCTCTAACGAAACATCATTCTAGCCAATCTTGCTATATTTTTGGAGCCACACCTAAAGAAATGAAGGTGTTATCAGTAGGGGATAAAGAAGACAAACGTGAATATTATAGCTTTGGCCTATCTATGTTACATTGTTGGATCGAATGTTTCCTACATATTAGCTATAGACTTGACGTAACAAAAATGGCAAATAAAAGATGAATCTGACAAAACAAGTGTCAAGCAAAGAAAATTACATATTCAAAATCGATTTAAAGAAGACATAGGCTTAATAGTAGATAGACCAAAACCAGGTTTTGGCTCCACAAATGATGGAAATACTGCTCGACGTTTTTTTGCAAATGCTGAAAAAAGTGCCATTATTACAGAATTGGATAAAAATATTACACAGCCCCACAAAAAAAAATGTTCCGACCTAGCAATGAGACCAGTATATCCTTATGTATTTTTGATCGCTGATTCCGATTCCGGGATCAAAAAAGTCGTACACCCCCAAAAAAAAATATTAGAACCAAAAAACACCACCTGATAGGGTATATATGAGATAACGCTCTGAAAATGATGTTATCAGTTTAATCAATCGTTTTGTTGAATATTTTCGGGAAAAATTTAATGTATTATGATAAAAATAAAGGTGAATTGCAGTGTTCACCCTATCGGTATGAAACGCACCCCCAATGATGTTATCATTTTAATCAATCGTTTTGTTTAATATTTTCGGGAAAAATTGAATGTATTACGATAAAAATAAAGGCGAATGGCAGCGTTCACCCTATCGGTATGAAACGCACCCCCATAGAGTTTGAGAACCACCCTCATCTGCCATCAAACCAATTGATAACGACAATGACCGAAAAACATCTAAAAATATTTAAGTTTTGTTAGGTTTGCAATAAACTGACGTAGAATTCACGTAATACCCCAAAACTATCCCTATAGCGTTATGAAAAACAACCCTTAACTTCAATTACAGAAAAAAGAAAGGAAAAAACATAAAATTTGATACCGATTTCATTATATGGACGTTCTTATTTGCAGAGATCCTTATCGCTAGGATATTAGCAGTCATTTGTCACCAATCTTAACACCATTTGGGTATAAAACGCATCCCTGTAGGGGGTGAGAAGTGCTCTTACGTTAGTGGCTTTTAAGTCTTCTTTTTTTAATCTTTTTTTTATGGTATGGTTCTTTGCAAATCTAACGAATGATAGGAAGAGCCGACATCGAAGGATCAAAAAGCGACGTCGCTATGAATGCTTGGCCGCCACAAGCCAGTTATCCCTGTGGTAACTTTTCTGACACCTGTTGCTGAAAACTCTTCAAGCCAAAAGGATCGATAGGCCGTGCTTTCGCAGTCCCTATCAGGCTGAAGGTAAGTTGACGCTTTGCAAACCTAACGAAATTGTTATCAAATTTCATATTTTTTCCATTCTATTTCTGCAATTGAAGTTAAGGGTTGTTTTTCATAACGCTATAGGGGTAGTTATCAAACCAATTTATAACGACAATGACTGAAAAACATCTAAAAATGTTTAAGTTTCGTTAGGTTTGCAATAAACTGACGTAGAATTCACCATAAATTATGCAGTGCCCCTAGACGAAAAACTTATGTTATTAGAAAATGGGTTAGACCTATATGGTCTTGCCTAAAAACTTTTAATGATTTGCTATAGGTAATCAAAAGTGAAGTTTTGTACTACTTTTTTACTGACTATTTTTGTTTTGTTTTTTTAGAATTCTATAAGATTCGCTTTATTGTGGAAAATTATTTTGAAAAGTTCATAACCTGAATAACTTCGGTTAGTTTATGCTAAAAATATTTAATTCGGGATTTAGAGAGGCTGATGAGTAAAATCTGATGCTTAAAAATTTAAAAATAAATTGACGGCTCCAAAATAGCCGACTTTGAGACGAAACCATGTAGAATTTTATTGATTTTGTGTGTCAGAAAATGTTTTTACGTACCCCTGGACGAGAAGTTTGTGACGCTTGTACTTAAAGAGACTACATTAACTTTATTTGTAAGCATGTCTTAAAAAATCTTTTTTGATAATATTTATTAAATGTTGCTATTTATTCATAATTTACAACAACTGGCTATAGAATACTCTGAATGAACTCGAATTGTTCCATGTCAAAGGTAACTGAATAAAATTTAGTTTTAAATTGAAATTTATAATATTTTGTCTGTTTAAAGACAACTGTTTATAGCAAATTCCGATAAAAATGAATTTTTAATTTCTATTTTCATAAAAATAAATGTTTTAACAACACCAGACCTAACTGTCCATTTTTGTCATACAGAGCTAAATAAGCAAATGGTAGGAAATTTAATTGTATTTTAGCATTGCACTGAACATTTTTTTGCAAACACTTTTGGTTTTTAAAATAACCACGAAAATTATCAACGAACAACATACGTTGAAATTTTACTTTAACGGAAAAGAATTAAACTTTGAATATCATATCTCAATTTATGACCGAGTTCGACAGGGCTGTCTCAGTTTCAATGTAATTTCATAGCCTCAAGTTGCGTTTTTAACATTATTAGCTGAAGTCATAGTTTGAAATTACTTATATTTACAACAAATGTTTTTAGGACCTTCCTCTACTTCCCAAAAACTTAGTTTGCAGCCGATTTTGGCAGACGTTTTTAATATGTTTTAAAGAACAGTTTTTTTGTCATAGAGTTCCAGGTAAAAATTTAAGTACTTACCTACCACTAACAGGAATTAAAATATAAATATTAATGTTACTTCCCTTAATTTTTTTAGATTCTACAATTATTCATCGGAGAGAGCGTAGATAAATCTGCCTATACTCGCATTGCGATACGAAAATGCAGCAACGTCAAGCGTGTTAAGTAGTTTAACAGGGAAATAGAACGTTCTCGTTCCATCTTCTAATTACTTGTATATCAGCGCATACGTTGAAGGTATGTAACTTTAGGCGGGGGTTACATAATCGGTATACCATCCTTCGTATGTCTAAAGTAGTCTATTAAATATTAGACAAGTAAAAAATCCCTACTCTTCGACAGAGAAGAGGTTCGGCAAAATTTGGGGGTAGCTCGTTTCCTAGCATCTGTGATAGGTCTCTGTAGCGGAAATGGGCCGATGTTAAATAAGTGAGAAAAAAAAACAATTACTCTTCAATTTAATATACGTTTTATTTTCCTTATTATATTTGTATATTTAACAAAGATTCTCGAAGAAAAAGAAAACAGTTGTGCTAAATGGTATTGAATTAGGGTCAAAATCAATTTAAACCGTACTATTATTGGTATGACAAAGTTTAAGAACATAATTTTATACCAATTCTTGCAGGAGTGTTTATCAACTTTTAAATACCTTGAAAATTTAAAAATATTGACTCGATATATATCAAGTACTTAAGCAACTGTGGCTGTATTTGGTCAATTTGGGCAGTTACAACCAGTGTGTGACCCAGAGTGGGAGATTGTTCCTAAAAGTGCGAAAAATAAAAGAAACTTCTGAGATCAATGTCTCTCCCGACAATTGTTGAAAATAAAGATAACTAGATCTGGGACAGACTTGCGCTCCAGCTGATCACATGCTCTATCCTACTTTCACCGATGGCAGTGTGAAATTGACTACGCAAATTGACGCAACTAGTGATGAGGAATACTTATTCATTTTTTCTTTTGTTCCATTTAAGTTAAGTCCGGTGAATGATGGAAATATAAGTGTGGGGCAAAATACAAGATCTTCTTCAACTAGATTGTGTGGTCCAATAAAGTTTTTATTTGCTATAGAAACTGATGGATTAACCCGGAGTGATACCCAATTAATTAAAGACCAAACAGTTCATTTACGACTAACCAAAATAATTATAGGCGATTCAGAGATAAGTGTCCATCATCAGATGATGTTAACAAAGATTGACGGAAAAGTCTGTAATTCTCTAACGAAACATCATTCTAGCCAATCTTGCTATATTTTTGGAGCCACACCTAAAGAAATGAAGGTGTTATCAGTAGGGGATAAAGAAGACAAACGTGAATATTATAGCTTTGGCCTATCTATGTTACATTGTTGGATCGAATGTTTCCTACATATTAGCTATAGACTTGACGTAACAAAAATGGCAAATAAAAGATGAATCTGACAAAACAAGTGTCAAGCAAAGAAAATTACATATTCAAAATCGATTTAAAGAAGACATAGGCTTAATAGTAGATAGACCAAAACCAGGTTTTGGCTCCACAAATGATGGAAATACTGCTCGACGTTTTTTTGCAAATGCTGAAAAAAGTGCCATTATTACAGAATTGGATAAAAATATTACACAGCCCCACAAAAAAAAATGTTCCGACCTAGCAATGAGACCAGTATATCCTTATGTATTTTTGATCGCTGATTCCGATTCCGGGATCAAAAAAGTCGTACACCCCCAAAAAAAAATATTAGAACCAAAAAACACCACCTGATAGGGTATATATGAGATAACGCTCTGAAAATGATGTTATCAGTTTAATCAATCGTTTTGTTGAATATTTTCGGGAAAAATTTAATGTATTATGATAAAAATAAAGGTGAATTGCAGTGTTCACCCTATCGGTATGAAACGCACCCCCAATGATGTTATCATTTTAATCAATCGTTTTGTTTAATATTTTCGGGAAAAATTGAATGTATTACGATAAAAATAAAGGCGAATGGCAGCGTTCACCCTATCGGTATGAAACGCACCCCCATAGAGTTTGAGAACCACCCTCATCTGCCATCAAACCAATTGATAACGACAATGACCGAAAAACATCTAAAAATATTTAAGTTTTGTTAGGTTTGCAATAAACTGACGTAGAATTCACGTAATACCCCAAAACTATCCCTATAGCGTTATGAAAAACAACCCTTAACTTCAATTACAGAAAAAAGAAAGGAAAAAACATAAAATTTGATACCGATTTCATTATATGGACGTTCTTATTTGCAGAGATCCTTATCGCTAGGATATTAGCAGTCATTTGTCACCAATCTTAACACCATTTGGGTATAAAACGCATCCCTGTAGGGGGTGAGAAGTGCTCTTACGTTAGTGGCTTTTAAGTCTTCTTTTTTTAATCTTTTTTTTATGGTATGGTTCTTTGCAAATCTAACGAATGATAGGAAGAGCCGACATCGAAGGATCAAAAAGCGACGTCGCTATGAATGCTTGGCCGCCACAAGCCAGTTATCCCTGTGGTAACTTTTCTGACACCTGTTGCTGAAAACTCTTCAAGCCAAAAGGATCGATAGGCCGTGCTTTCGCAGTCCCTATCAGGCTGAAGGTAAGTTGACGCTTTGCAAACCTAACGAAATTGTTATCAAATTTCATATTTTTTCCATTCTATTTCTGCAATTGAAGTTAAGGGTTGTTTTTCATAACGCTATAGGGGTAGTTATCAAACCAATTTATAACGACAATGACTGAAAAACATCTAAAAATGTTTAAGTTTCGTTAGGTTTGCAATAAACTGACGTAGAATTCACGTAATACCACAAAACTATCCCTATAGCGTTATGAAAAATAACCCTTAACTTCAGTTACAGAAAAAAGAAAGGAAAAAACATAAAATTTGATAACGATTTCATTATATGGACGTTTCTATTTGCAGAGATCCTTATGGCTAGGATATTAGCAGTCATTTGTCACCAATCTTAACACCATTTGGGTATAAAACGCGTGCTCTTACGTTAGTGGCTTTTAAGTCTTCTTTTTTTAATCTTTTTTTATGGTATGGTTCTTTGCAAACCTAACGAAATTGTTATCAAATTTCATGTTTTTTCCTTTCTATTTTCTGTAATTGAAGTTAAGGGTTGTTTTTCATAACGCTATAGGGATAGTTTTGGGATATTACGTGAATTCTATTATTGCAAACCTAACGAAACTTAAACATTTAGATGTTTTTCAGCCATTGCCGTTATCAATTGGTTTGATGGCAGATGAGGATGGTTCTCACCCTCTATGGGGGTGCGTTTCATACCGATAGGGTGAACGCTGCAATTTGCCTTTATTTTTTATCGTAATACATTCAATTTTTCCCGAAAATATTAAACAAAACGATTGATTAAAATGATAACATCATTTTCAGAGCGTTATCTTATATATACCCTATCAGGTGGTGTTTTTTGGCTCTAAATTTTTTTTTTTTGGGGTGTACGACTCTTTTTGACTCCAGAATCGGAATCAGCGATCAAAAATACATAAGGATATACTCGTCTCATTGCTAGGTCAGAACATTTTTTTTTTGTGGGGCTGTGTTATTAGTAGATTTGGGATTATACTTCAAGCACTATCATCAGGCTGTGGAATAAATATTGATGAATTTTAAAAATATGTTAGGGAAGCTAGGGAAATGTATTTACGTCTCTATCCATGGTATTATATGCCTGTTACTGTGCACAAACTTCTTATGCATAGTATCGCCATTATCAATAGTAGTATTTTACCCATAGGACAATTGTCAGAAGAGACACAGGAAGCCAGAAATACAGATTGTAGGGAATCGCACACCAGAAAAATAGCTCGTAATTCCACAAACAGAGATTTGCTCACAATGCTTTTAGTAACTTCCGATCCTATAATAAACAGTTTTCTAACCCTTCCTAAAAAATCAACAGGAGCGATTTCCTCTGACGACGGTTCTGATTACACTAATTAGCTTGTTAAAGTATATTAATTTTTAAGGGTAGTTTTTTATGATGTAAATCTTGTAATATTTTAAGAAATTATAATTGTTATGTGTCCATATGTTAGTATTTTTAACTACTTGGGAAACATATTATTTTGCTAATTTTAATTTATTATCTTGGAACGTATTCTTTATAAAGACAAAAAACCATATATTTTATGTAGTAAGAAATATCGACTTTTACTAATTCCATCCCCTTTTAATTTCTTTTGTGTACGCCTATGATTTATAATTGTAGTCAATAAACAATTATAATATGTCAAATACAACACAGCCCTATAAAAGGCTACATTAGTGTTATGAGGAGCTATGAATATTGTCCACCTAGATCGGTAATACGGTCCACTGTGGGTGGGGGGCAGGCTCGACTGCATCCATCTAACTGGAACCATCCGCATCTGTTTAGTCATTTAAAGGCAGATCGTCTACGATGGGTAGAAAATAATTTTCCAAATAATGAAGAAAAACTAGACCATTTATGCGTGTAGGCAGAAAAATTGGACCCATGAGTGACTCTAAACGTTAGGCGAAAATTGACATTGAAAATGGCTCGTACCGCATGAGGATTTCCATGCTCAAAAATGTGAGCATTCTACTGATTAAAGATACAGCAAGTCTGTCCGAATCACCCTGCGAGGGAAACGAGATGAATTTTTCTCTCTCTTGTACATGAAATAATTGTTGCTTTACTTGAATTTTTTTTTAAATTGTAATTCTTTTAAAACTGTTTTATATCATAATTTTTTGTTTTTAAAAATTGGGTCTTTTATTAATTCTCTTACCAGAAACGTTTGTAAGATCTGGAATTTCACTTTATTTTGTACATTCAGATCGTAATAATGTTTAAACTGGTGTAACCTATGTAAATAAATAAATGTATAAATAAATGGCTAGTATATTTTATAAAAGTATATATGAAATGCTATGTAGATTTCTCTATCTTGTGGTAACTCGTCATGGGTGTGAATGTAATTTGTCTTGCCTCTTCAATTTAAACACTTTTAAATAATGAATATGGGATCATGAGTAATGAAATTAGCACATTCCAAATTCCAAACACACTTGAACCCTAAACGGCCTCCTGACACCGACCTCATTCGATTAAATAAAGTTAGGAGTAAAATTTTAATGTACACTAAAATCGCTTTGTCAGGTCCTAGACCCAACTGATGGATTTTAGTACCCTCGGTCGAGTTCCGCCGTTTGAGCATCAAACCGAAAATTCTCTGTCTAATTCACCGGCGATACTAGTAACTTATTGCTAAACTTCCCTTGCAAATTTTAAACTCTCTGTAACAAGTTTCGCACTTGCCAGCAGTCGATTTCTACTTATCCATAATTTCAACAGCCATTTATCGTGAATGAACGCTTTAATAATTTAAACTTATTACGGAGCCGGCAATTCGGATTTTGATCTTATTGGGTTCACACTTTTCGATTAGGTTTATTCATTGTTGTGCTGAAATTAAGCTGAATCGGATTTCATTAAATAGGCGAACGGATTGAGTACGTTTAATTCATGAACTTATAGAGCAAATAAACTGTTTATGTTTAGCTAATTCTGTTAGAAGTGGATATAAATTGTGACCGGATTTTGCACTGTACGTACATATTAGTGAAAAGGGTGTATTTAAATGTGTGATTTGCTATTCACATATTTTTAAATAGTTCATTTAATCGTTATAATTCACGTTACCAGTGAACAAAGTATCGATTAACCATTTTACAATTTACACATGTTTTATATTTATAATCTGATGTAAAATATATAGCCATGACAATTACTCTATCACATACTATTTTCCTATAATGTAAATAGTAGATTACCTGCCATAATGTACAAGAAAATGTATGAATTTGAACTTTAGATATTAGACATTTAGTCCCACTTTTTAATTTAATCTCACAATCAAGGGTATTACTTCCACATCCACGTAGTGGATTGGAAGTAGGTATAGTAACCGCAAAAAAATTTTCAATTTTTTTTTCTTGAAATAGGTTTAGAATGTCATGAAACGTCGAGATTTTAAAATTGAGCGAAACAAATTTTTCTGTCTGTCTGTCTGTCGGTCTGTCTATCTGTCTGTCTATCGGTCGGTCTGTCTGTAACTTTTTTTTGTCCGCACGTTTTCTCCGGAACGGTTTAAGATATTGATTTGAAATTTTGTACACGTATATATTATAACGAAATCTGGAACTCGATTGTTTTTGAAGATATCCGGTGAAGGGTTGGGGGTTAAATAGGGGTAAATAGGGAGAAATATGTAAAGCAAGCTGGTAAGTGTACAGAAACTTGAAATGTGATGTATGTACTACAAGTCAAGGCCCCAAAATTTGTTATAATATTTTTCAATCTCCCACCACCCCTTCTCCATTCTTAAAGGGGTTGATAAAATAAAATTGAGATATTCACTTGAAATTTGGTACACGTATGTATTACAACGACATCAGGAAGTAAATTATATTTTGAGATGATTCCGTTGAAGGGTTAAATAGAGGTAAATTGGGCAAAATAAGTAGAGCAAACTGGTAAGAGTACAGTAACTTGAAATTCCGTGTATGCACTAGAAGCCAAGGTCTCACATTATTTATAATATTTTTCAACCCCCCACTCCCCTCAATTATTAAAGTGGTTTATAAAATAAAATTGAGATATTCACTTAAAATTTGGTACACGTATGTAATGTAACGACATCTGGAACTAGATTATATTTTGAGATGATTCCATTGAAGGGTTTGGGGTTAAATTGTGTTAAATAGGGTTATACAGGGGAAAATAGGTAAAGCAAGCTGGTATGAGTTCAGAAACTTGAAATTCGGTGCATGTACTAGAAGCCAAGACTTAAGATTTTTTTGTAATATTTTTCAACACCCCAAAAACCCTACTCCATTATTAAAGGAGTTGATAAAATAAAATTCAGATATTCACTTGAAATTTGGTACACGTATGTATTATAATGACATCTGAACCTAGATTATATATTGAGATGATTCCGTCGAAGAGTTGTGAGTTAAATAGGGATAGATAGGGGAAAATATGTAAGACATGCTGGTAAGAGTACAGAAACTTGAAATTCGGTGTATGTATGTAGTTTTCTTAGCAATATTTTTCAACCCCCCCCACCACCCTTACTCCATTATTAAAGGGGTTGATAATATAAAATTGAGATATTCACTTTAAATTTGGTACACGTATGTATTATAACGACATCTGGAACTAGACTATATTTTGAGATGACTCCGTTGAAGGGTTGTGGGTTAAATAGGGGTAGATAGGGGAAAATAAGTAAAGCAAGCTGGTAAGAGTACAGAAATTTGGGGTTTGGTCTACCTGTATAATATTTAAAATTTATTAAATTAATATGTCCTCTTCCTATTTATTTATATTCAATAAAATATTATAATATTAGATTATAAATTTTGTAATTGGGCAAGAGGTAAAATGCAAGATGATGTCAACTTCTTCAATAATGTTTTATTCACTTTTCATAAAAATGGATTTGTTAATAGGCACAATTTCCATTATTATGCTTCGGAAAATCTTCACTTTTTTATGCAAGTTGATAACCAACAGAGATGATCTATAAACGTTTGGGGAGGAATTATTGGAGAACATATAATAGGGCCACATTTCTTTAATGGTACATTGACTGGAGCCATTTATCTTAATTTTTTGGAAGCTATCTGACACAATTATTGGTAAATCTCCCTGAAAGAATTCGAAATAGGATGTGGGTTCAGCAAGATGGTGCTCTATCACATTATTTAAATGCAGTTAGAGACCACTTAAATAATACTTACCCTCATCAATGGATTGGAAGAACTGGACCCACTAAATGGCCTGCTAGACCCGCAGATCTTACAAAAATGGATTTCTTTTTATGGGGATACATGAAGGAAATTGTTTATAGAGACACACCGACAACAGTACAAAATATGAAGGAAAGAATAATAACTGCCTTTAGATCTATCACACCGGCAGTTTTAGGAACAGTGGAAACCTCATTTCAAAAGCGCATAGAGATGTATGTCAATCAAAATGGGCAACGTGTGGATTATTTATTATAATATATTCTAGTCGAGTTATTTGAAAAAACCTCTATTTTAAAGTTTGTTTTTTAATTTTGTAATTATTACTCAATAAAATGAAAGTTTCTTCACAATTTTGTTGCGAATTCAAATCTTTCAGGGGGTTACTTTCAGTAAAAAGTGTAAAAGTGTGGTTGTTTCAAGGATTCATCGGGCAGGTTCTCTTTACCTGCCTCGATGTAATCATCATAATTATCGGGTGTTTCTGAGTATTTTCTTTTTTTATCAATCTTTTTTCACTTGTTTTGTATTTTTGGATTTGTTCGAATTCTCAATTAATTTCAATTTTACGTCGTAATATTTTATCAAATTTTCCACTGCTACATCATTTCGTGTCGCGTCTGGTATAATTACTGTTTTAATGGTTTTGGACTCGTCCTCAACAGGAGCACTGCTTGCTGGTGTTTGTCTATACCCAAAAGCATCACGACAAACGCAGGACTGTAGAGGAATCGCTCTCCTCTGATTTTGAAGTCGAATTGCAAATTTCGGACATAGTCTCGGGTTTAAATCTTCACCTCCATCGACCTCTGTTCTCATCTCTTCGATCCACTACAATAATGTGTTTTCTTCAAAAAATAATGGCGCAGCAAAATTTTAATTACCTCAAATAACTAGCCGCAAATTTTCTACGCTTCAGTTTTCAATTAGTATCATACGTAGTATTAGTGTCTCGCTAACTTCATATGAACTTAGCGAATCATCAAATTTTAAAAAAAATATTGGAGTGGCAACATTTTATTTACCAGGAATAAATAGCAGCAAAAAAGCGGCAAAATCGTCACCTATTGGGCATTTGATTCGTTTGTTTCGCTAACTTTATATACATGGTGTTTACAATGGGTGTTAAAGGAAATAGGGGGTGTGCTTTTCGTCCATGCTCTTCGAAGACAAGTGAACTTTATATTACTGAAACAACTCCAAATATTAGCTATACTAAATAATTAGCAGTTGAAAAGAAGTAATGTGGAACGAGACACTTTCTTATCAATTGCATCTACTAATTCTGAGTGAATTCGAAATACGGTCTAAATATAACACAAAAGGATGGGGTTCTTTGATAGTATAGGAAAGCATTATTATTTAATGTGAATTTGGTCTTTTCAGGGCTGCAATTTGTGAGGGTATGTTTAAGGCATGATCTGCTTGATATAGACGTGAATATACTGTTATGTGAATAACATTTCAAAAAGAAAATGTTTTTGAAGGAACACGTAAACGTTTGTTCCATGGACCCGTTCCAACAAGTTATTTTCATGTACTAAAACAAGACGCAGATAATAAAAGTACCATTGAGACACCAAGCACAGAAGTGGATAGTTTTTCTGTCACAGAAAGTTAGAGAAGTACGCAGATATAAAGGAAAACACCGTACCTAATTTTTGGAACTGTAATGCTTAAAATTTTTTAAATCAGGTAATACCATTGTTATTATTATTGTTAATAATTTATATGAAAAAAGTCCCAGTTATTTTTGTTCAAAAGTTTTCCTATTGCAGTGGGTATTAGTCATGATTGTAAGGGCTGAATTGATGAAACAGTGTATTGAACTGAATATTGATATATTTTCTATGTCCATCGTTTCTCTGAGTGTAGTACAACAAATCGAGGTCACAGAAATCAGATCCCCCAATATCAAAGATACCACGGCAAGCTTTCGCTTCTGTATAGTTCCAGTCTTCTGTGGGTGTACTAATAGTAGCATAAGATACTATTTCCAATTTAAATGATCCTTAACCCACACTATCCCTACGCCTACATTTTAATGTTCATTACATTGCGTTTAATTTAGTAACCGGATGAATACAATGACATCCCAAATATTTCCCAACAATGTTAACTGACGGCGAATTTTATATAAAAAGAGAATTTTATAAATCAATTTTCCCTTGACGTCTCAACTGGCTCAGTTTCATTTCACAAATTAATTAAATTATTAAACCTTCTAAATTCCATTTACAACGCAACCACACATTGCTTGTCTGAGATTAAAGGTCGCTTGTTGGAATGTTCGTGTTGTACAACATTTTATATATCAAACGAATAACAGCATTTTGTAAAAACCGGGACTGTGCAATAAAAAGTTAATTTAGGACAACAAAGAACACGCATTTAGGTTATTGAATATTTGGGTAGTATTTCATTTTTTTATTAAAGTGTTCATTAAATACATATATATGTCCATCCAGCAACGGTTTAATAAAAGAAAATAATTGAATCTGTCTGCTTTAAATCCTGACGATTAATGTGGAGAGTTTTAATGAACGTTTTGCAGAGATGCGCCGGTGGTGCATTGTACAATTCCTAAAAGGTATTTTAATTTTTCTCAAAGGATTGTATTGTGGATTCATATTCTAGGATAGATATATAATGTTATAAAAATTAATATGCAATACCCTATACTCTTAATACTTGAGTTAAATCACACTTGAACACAGGAATTGATTGAGATGAATTAGTCGAAAATAAAGAGATTTCATAATAATTATCGGACAATTGAAGGAAGTATATAATGTGATTACATCGATATTTCGAGATGAGAATCTGAAGATATCTGAAGATGTTGTTACCAGTTCCTTGGAAAAGTAAATAAACCCTCCAAAATAACTCCTTAGCATCGTATTTTATATTTTGACCACATGGGCCCGAGAGAGAATGATATAGAATAGTTGATTCAGGGTAAACTAGAGACGACGAGGACGTCCTCCAAAACGTGCGCTTTAGTAAGGTCGAGTATCGAATAGTCAATCACGGCATGATGCTGTCAGACGTGGCATGTAGTCCAAGTAGAAATACATAGGTCACAAAATATTCCTCAAGATTTCATGAAGGAAAAAGAGATAGAAATCTAAGTATTTCGTTATTTTCTGTTCCACTTGTTTTACAATAACACAAACAAATAAACGCGTTATTTTTAGACAAGAAAAGAACCTTGGCCGTGGGCGGAAATTAATATTATTTGCATTTTAGGCTTTGTAATTAAACCATAAGGTTCTCCTTGGTTATTATCTCATCTTCAGATTTATTAATGCTTATAATAGTTTCGTAAAATCCACCCTATTAAAATTGGACTATATCTGTCATAAAAGACGATCTCCTTCAACGCAACGGTTAAATATCTATATGTCATAAAAACAAATTTTTATTATAATTTTAGAGCAAAATGCTACTAAGGTTTTCAATTAAGTTCAGTAATATACGAAAATGTAAAATGCACCGAAACAGAATATACAGTCTGTTGCTCAGGTTCTAACGAAATTGACGCAGAATAGCTAAAAACTAAAAACACTATTACGGAACAATTAAAAGTTGCAATCGGACATTGACGATTAGCCATACCTGGCTGTATATATGATTTTCGAATGTGTGTCTGTCTTTTCATGCTTCCAGAAGTATCACGTTGGTACAGTAGTTGGTAAGGGGTGAAAAAACGATCAAAATGTAGATTTTGAGGTGTACAATGAGATTGTAGTCGGATGCCAGGCTTAATTTGCCCGCAATCCTGAGACACCCTCGATTAAAGTAGCCGGGTCTCCACCTAGGTGTATTACCGTTTATTACCGATGAATGCGATGAAGGAGAAGATGAGAATGCTGAAAGTGATGTGCATTTTGAGAAGTATGAAATAAGTAATTCTATTTGTAAGCGGCATAGGTTATATCAACTCTCTGTACCATGACTATTTGACTACGTTGTTCGATTCGGAGACTTTGTTTATTAAAAGAACACTTTGGAGGTTAAGAATCGATTAATTATGAATCTACTCACCTTCCGTTCTATATTCCAATCGAAAAAAAAAAACAACAATTTTCCACTCCTTGGGAGGGCTCTTTCCACACTCAAGAGTTATTACAGCCATCCACCCTGTCATAATCATTCCCTTGTTACTAAACCTCCATAAAATTCCAAATAATTTCCCTCCAAACACGCATTACTGGGCGTTACCCCGATAAGACGGTTTTTGGCCCGTTTGCGGGGGTGCGGAGGAGTGAAACTTTTTGGCTATTTTTTCCGTTTTCCCCACACTCGAAAAGGGGGAAGTAGGTTTCGTAGCTGTAGCAAAAATTAGCATGCTCTTTCGATTCATTTACTGTACTATATGGAATGAAACCTGACACTTATAGTGGAAAAATCAAACAATTGTGGACAAATCAGATCAATTTATGTTACATTGATTCCAATACTGTTTTATACATCTGCATAGAGATCGATGTAATTAAGTCCATCGGAGTTAATAATTATTGAGAGTACATACAGATCGATGTAATTAAGTCCAGTGTGGTTAGGTGAAGCCAGTTTGTTTTCCACTTAATTCTATGGCGTTTCATAGATAATTTTCCAAACTGTGGTGATTTAGGAATTAAGTCGATGAAAATGGTTCGATTGTGATCAAATCGGGCCAATTTGTAATTAGCTGATTTCTATGGTATTTTATTGACAATTCTTGATACGTCTGCAATTCACGTGGAGATTATAGTAAATAAGTCAATCTGAATTAAATCAGTTCAATTTGTATTCCACTACTTTTTATGTAGGTAAATTTTTTAAATTACGATGATCCCTAAATAACCATAATTAAAAAAAAATTATAAAACACCATATAAAGCATATACTAATTTGTTGACAAGAGTAGACCAACTGTCTCTGGAATATCTCTCATTAACTAAAAATGGGCCGTTCATAAAACGCATACTATATCGTTTAAATGGTGAGCGGATTCGTCAATATGCCATAAAATCTTGCCTTGCGGGGCGAGAGGGTTCATCTATATGTCACGTGACAGAAGATGCGAACAAATTAGATACAATTCTTTACTTAAGTCAAGGTTGAAGTGTTACAGTAAAAATATTTATTCAGTTTCATCATGATCCGATTATCTTTTGATATTTCAACTTGACGAAACCAAAATGGTAGAAGAAATTAAAAGAAATAAATGTCTTTAATTCCTTCCAGAGAGAGATAACATCCTATCTAAAACCTAAATCGATTAATCTATTGCAAGGGTGAAACTAGATGTGAACAAACTCTTGGGGCATAGTTGACTTTTGATTATATCTGTTGAACGTTCTATAATATACGCTTCCAGATTTTAGGAAATAGTTTAATTTCTTAAGTATAATTGCTATATTTGTAATTTTAATCGAGTTCCGTTGACACTATGTTGATTAGCGAAACACTCGTCTCTATATACTCAAAAGAACAGTTGATGGAAATTTTCTGGTATTGACAAGCTACATTGCAAAAATTAAAATTTTGAAGGTCATACTCGTCAGACTCTTTTAATCAGTGGGTTATAAACTACAACGTGTCTCAATTTCTGACAATTTGACGTGCACCACTTCTCTATAAGCCATGTAGGTGGTTGTTATACAAGATTTAAGTTAGTAGGCCTAGTTCTTCATTGTTTTTTGTTCGTATATCTACTTTGAATTTTTAATGAATTTAGGTCTTTGCGTCCCTTTCTTAAAACTAAGTAATAATTCCATAACCAATAGGTCTCCCAAAAAATGATGTAATAGTTAAGATTGTTATGAAACCTCTGAACCAAAAATAAAATGCTGAAACCGAACCCAAAGAGAAGCTAACAAGCTTCCAGAACCGCGCTGAAACGGTTTACTTAAAACCAGAACTATTTCATTAGTTTTTCCTCGAACCAGAACCAAACTCAAACCTATGTTTCAGTTTTACCTATAACCAGAACCGTATCAGGGGGTCTATTCTCGAATCTCTATTTGCGAAAGTCGTATAGCACTTTCAGAAAACGTCTACCGAAATTCGCACCACTCTGAAAATATGCTTTCCCGAATGTCGCCTTCTACAATTTTCGGTAGAATGTTCAACAGTTGGTAAATACCACACCACATTTTATCTCGCATGCGAATTAATAACAATGTTTTAACTGTTTATACAACCCCTGCAGCATAAGATATTGGGTGGATATAGGTACAATGTGTTACCTATATTGTATATTGGGCCAATATATGTCAGCTTTAACCAATATTGTACCAATATGATTATTAGCTGTATTTTCAATATTTTCTCGCAATATGTAGCCAACATTTTACCAATATTGGGAAATCAGATTCAATATTAACATTATTTAACCAATATTGGCGCAATTTGTAGAAACGGATATTAGTTCTGAATATTGGACAAATATAACTCCTTTATAACTTTTAGGTATTCAATTATCATTTTGCTTTATCCATTCGTTCGTGTACATGTTCCCATCATCTTCTGCAATTTTTTCCACCTTTCCACCATTTTCCCCAATTTCCACTGTTTAAGTTGTGACAAGAATTATTATTATAGCTGTGAAAGTTTAATAAAGATTATGTGTACTTAGGCTGGACTTTGTGCTTTAAAATATTTCTTTAACATGGATCAAATTCCTCAGAGTATGTATTCTTTAACGCTACTTAATATTGATGGAAAATATTGTTTTATAAATGTATGATCATTTCTTTATTTCAATGAACCTCGCCGATAAAGATTAATTATTAAATAACAAAACTCCCGTTGAGTTATAAAATTAGACCCGCTTAGATCGCGTTAATTTTTTAACGATACAAACCTTATACATTGTAAAACAAACAGGAAAATTTTGGGCACTTGAGTTATGTAATATTAAACTCCTACGTGTTAGATGCTGAGAAAGAGCAAAAATTAAATAATTTTAATTTATGTAATATTTTAATCTACTTTTAGAAGAATATTACATTCTTTCTACTTTTTTATCCTATTTACCTGAATTCTATACTTTTTTTATATCAGGTGGAACTGAAAAGGGACTAAGTAGGATGCATATGCAAATATAGAAAGAGAAATCTGGTTGTGATTCTTCTATAAAGTGTCAGTACGTTGTAAATGTAATTTTATACCAACCACATATTTCGGAAATTCCAGAAATAAATTGCACCCCTTAAAGCCACACTATTTTATACAGGCAATTCTTTTGCTATTTTTATGTTAAAAATAGATAGTATCAGGTTGTCTCGAAATTCTTGCATTCCCCTTTAGGTTCTGACTCTACATGCAATAGTGGTAAGAGAACTTCCTATAAACATGTGTTCGAAAATGCTTCTTAATATAGCAGTCTTTCTGAGGATGGCACCTAACTTTATGAAACTCGATTTTACTATATAAAGGTTTATTCTTGAAAAATATCAACCAAAATTTATTTTATTCATAGAGGGAGAAACGAGGGATAGTTATCCTTTTTTCAGGTTTATGTTTTTAATTGTTTAAGACTTAGTTATGATTTCCAGGATAATACATAAAGAAGGTTATCTATATAATTAGATGTATGACTTTCCGTTTCCAAGGGAAAGTAGTTTAAACGAAATATTGAAATGATTCCCTCGCTAATGGGTTTTATAAAGAAATGAGACAAAGATTGACTATCCCTCGTTTCTTCGCTTATGAATAAAATTAGATTTGGTTAGTAATGTGCAGAAATAGCCTTAATAATGCAAAATGGTGAACCAAGTCTCAAAAAGTCGTCCCAATAAAAGCAGTAAAAACCTATATTTGGGCGCCATCCTCTGAGGGTTGTAACTTCCTTAGGAAACATTTCTAGACACAGGAAATTTTCTTGCTATTTTTGCATGTAGCATCAATGTCTAAAGCGAAATGTGAGAATTTCGGCACACTCTATATATTTTAAATATTGTGTAGTAATGGGGCGCCAATGCTGCTATCCCATATATTTACAATATTGACATCCAATATGGCACCTATACTGTTATTCTATTCTATCTTATATAACACCAATGTTGGTGTCCAATATGACACCAATGTTGGGATTCAATATGGCATCTATGTTGGTATATAATATGACACCAATATGTGATTGCAATATTGGACATTTATTGCAAAAATCTGACGTTCGTTATATTGGCCCAATTTGTGAATCCAATATTGGTCCAATCAGTTTGTGCTACAGGGGATGATAAACGCTGACTTCCGCTCTAACTGTGAAAATTAAGGTAAGGTTACGTTTTGCTAATAATTACTGCAACAAGGACGTGAAGTGGTCAATTTTGGCTCATGTAAAAGTTATTATTATGTCAAATTGACACAATAAATTCAATCTAAATTAAATTTAAAGTTGTCAAATTACTTTCTCCATCGGTAGACTAGAGTAATTATACAGCGTTAATATATTCTGTTATGCGACATATTTCTCGAGTGATATTAGCGGTACCTACTACTACTCGAGAATAACATTTTAAAAAGGTATACGACAATAATAATTATCTGTGACATTCGTCCTGATCGACAATTTTAATAGAGAATAGACCCTCGGAATCCTTGTTTCATTTCTGTTCAGGTCTTTGCACTGCCATCTCCATTCGGGTGATTCTACAGTAATTGTACATTTCATAGTCACATAAAACATATAATAGATTAACTATAATATTACATTATTGAATCTTGAAAAAAAAAATATTATTGTTCAAAAACATCGACCGGTTCCTTAAATTTATAAAATATTCTTTCCCCCTGTATATTTAAAGACGGATTCGGTAATGTTTTAATTATATCATCAAAAGGTACATCATATGCAAAAGTTTCATCAGCTTTAAATAACTTTCTGTCTTTGCCACATGCTTTTAAGGATTGAATTTTGTTTTCATCCGTCTTCCTCATCCATATCTCCGATACAGATACCAACATATTGATATTGTTTTTTTAGATTTAAAATTTACCAAAGTATAGTTAACATTCGAAGGTTTAGGAACAGAGGTTTTGCCTGTCGTTGATTTATTAATTTCATCTATATTTTCTTTTTCAGATGAAATATGCTCTGTACTTAGCAGTATTTTCTTTCCACTGCTTCCTTTTAATCCTTTTTTCCCTTGGTGTCATTTCCTTGATCGGTTTGAGTTTTCCTTCTCTTCTTTTTAAATAATAGAGTCTCTTCTTCTCTTAAATCCTCCAACAATTGAGGGTTATTTTTAAGTTTTTTCTTCCTTTCTAATGTATTTTCTAGGCTACTTCTTTATTTGTTTTTTGGGCCATGATAAGTCTAAAACGATAAAAATAAATTCATAGTAGATAATTACTAAAAAAATAAGTAAAATATTTCTTAAAATGCAGATACTGAAGATTAACAAGAGCACTAAACTAAATTTACAATGTGCGCCAAAATTAACTACCTCTTTATTATTGAGTGTTACATGCTGCAATTTCGGTAGGTACTTACTTGATAGAAAAAAACAAATAGGTAGGTACTTCAATCCTCAATAAATAATTCTCATAATAGAGCTTGAAATAATCACGAATTTTTATATGGAATAAATATTGACTGGCAGAGCTTAAAAACACAGTTTTACTCATAATCACTCATGTAATGATGCATTATGTCATGCTCCTGAAAGAATGTCACTTTCCCGTCGACTAAATAACAGGATAATGACGCCAGACGAATGACATTTGAACGTCTAAAACACTATAAACTGCAAAAATATACTTAAAATCAGTATCAAAATCTAAGAGGCTTAATCTTCCGTGAACGAACTATAAACAGGCATGAATTAAATATGAAATTATAGTAATTCTAAAGAAATATCACTTAGGTACCAGGAAAATGAAATGTTCAGTGGCACTAGACAGGACACATTAACACAACTGTTGTTTATACCAAACTGACTTGATAAACTCATATATTTGATTCAAAATTTGGCAGGAAAATGACATTGATTGTGGTATCCACTTAAACAGAATAAAATATTGCAAACTCGTTACTGGTAGGTGATTTCTTTCTTTGGTGTATTGCAGGAGACAATTTTAACATATTGAATAGCAAGTAATCTCCTGCTTATTATGGATATGAAATTTAACTATCTTACCTAGAATACAGCTAGCAGGCATGTCACATGGCAGAAAAGATGACAGAAGGACATGTGGTTTACTAAAACAAATTATTTAATTTTTTTTCTGGAAAAATGAAATACAGTCACGTAAAGTATGGTACACGGCCTACACAATCATTGACATTTTTCACGATAATGGAATAATACACATAAAAGATCATGTCATTTCAAAGTGCACGATTATTGTAGAATCACCCATTCGTTCGTTTATTATAATGTCTGTTTTGTATTCTAAAAGCTGCTCTAAAATGACGTACCTTGTATTCCCATCGTGAAAAAAACATTATCAAATACCCCACAGTATGTCAAATAGCTTAAATAATAACGAAACATTCCAGCCAGGTTTAGAGTGTGCCGTGGAAGAATCCGATCGACTCGAGCCCTCTTGTCAAGTTCCACTGATTTATCTGTTGCCGTGGATTAAAGTAATATTATTTCAAGAGCCAATTATTTCCCTGTACTAAATTATGTATTCCTTCGAGAGAATACTTATTATTTGTTTGCTCGTTCCAACAGCAAAATATCAAAACGAAATTGCTTCTCCAGACTTTAATATTACATAAAAATAAAAAAAAATTAAATATAAAAACTACGTGCTATTATACTCTTAAATTACATTTTTGATGAAGTAAGGGAAACAATATTCTTTTGCGATATGAAAATATTATTTGTTTATTCGCAGACGATTTATTAGCCACTTGAGCATAAATTCTGTCTCTGTTGGGCTCTATAAGAAATGAGAAATATTAAATGGCAGATTTGTATGAATTATTATGTTTTGTCTGTAAAATGCTTCATGATATTTCTGTTCCCAGAGGATATTATTATAGGTTTTTTATAACAAATCAGAAGTGAATAAAAAGTTCTGTTATGCCAAGAAATTTGAATCTACCGAAACTTATTTATAGGATTTTGCAAACAGCAGAAAAAATAACCATCTATGAAAACTAAAAGAGAAGCTATGTGTAAAAATATTCATGAAATCTTTGTATTCTTTCGATAAGCTGAATTCTATTAATTCTAGCAAATTAAAATCCTAAAATGAATTTGTCTAATTTCTTATTTGACAATTCTCATTAAATAACTAGCATCCACATAGTCCCCTACGGTCACGCAGATTAAACCAGAATCTTCATAACCCCCTACAGTAATGAAGATTCATTTAAAAATGAGAACAAAGGCCGAAAATGAATATATTAATAATTTTTCAATCTAATGGATTACATCTTTATGAAATCTATCATTCTGCTTTTGGAAATACTTAACGTTTGAAACGTTTTTCGCCCTTATTCTGGTGCTCATCAAAAAGGCCTTTGTTCTCATTTCTAACTGAATCTTCATTACCATAGGGGGTTATGAGGATACTAGCTTAATCTGCTAGCCGTAGGAGACGCTATGTGGATGCTAGTTGTTGAATGAGAGTTTTCAAATAAGAAATTACACAAATTTATTTTAGGATTTTAATTTGCTAGCATACCAGAATTCAGGTTATTGAAAGAATGCAAAAATTTTATTATTATTTTTACACAGTTTTTCTTTTAGTTCTCGTAGATTACCTTATTTTTTATTTGATTGAACTAAAACGTGCTTTAAGAAGAAACATGGTTTGGTAATTATTACTGCATCAAATTCGGAACCTGCAAGTTATACAGAGAAATACATTATAATTAAGCTCAAATTTTATGCATTTTAGGGTGAGCGAGGGGTGATCAGAATTTATTGAATTGTTCGTTAGCAGTGAATAGAACAAACAATATAATAAATATCTAAATTTTCAAATCAAATTGTAAAATTGTGATAACTCTACTTAAATCAATTTTATTATGCTAAGCAGATATACGGATACAAGCATTAACAACGTAAATATTACATACGTGAGAATAGTACACAAAATAAAATTAGTAGATTTTAAAGTTGTCAACGAAATAGAATATAATAGAATAATTTATTCAGTTAGCAATACTCGTATTAGTAGCAACAATAGACAATAGCATATACAATATTACTATACAAATATAGAAGTATTTCTATATTTGTATATTAATATTGATATTGCCCATATTAATATGTTCTCTGTCATAGATCGTTGCTGCTCATCTAAGATCACCTAAACTCTCTGGGAGTTTGTGTTTGTCCTTCATAGATGAAGCAGCCACTGGACAGGAGCAAATACATACAAATTAGCAAATTTATATCATGCTAAGCAGAGTTCGGGCGAGAAGGACGATATTAAATTCTTATTTCACTATAAGGAAGACAAGTTTGGGAATATTGAATTACTGAAAGATTACCTTAATTTCATTACAATTTTCATTTAAAAATAGTTAAAGTTTTTTCGTTAATTTATATTTGCTTTTTATATTTGTTAATTCTACAGGTAACATATTATAAAGTTTGGGTCTGTAATAAAAAATAAATCTCTAGGTATACATCTTTCGGAATATTCACAGAGATAAACTACACACTAGATAGCCCACTCATTGTTAACATCAAGTAGCGACATCCCTTGCAGGGACACACTACCATATATAAATTTAAATTTACATTTCTCCCATTTACCTACAACTACTGGGTATGATTTTTACAGAACACTGTAAAAATGGTTCTGGCCCACACAAAGCGGAGAATTTAAAAAATATGCATTTGCACAAGGGCTGGCCTTTACCTCGGTAGAATATACAATTAGACCTGATCTTTTAATCACCAAATAATTAGGTATTTAGTCGCTACATTCTCTGTCAAATCAACAAATTTTTTATTATCAATTTGTCAAATAGTGTACCAAATAGTTAACTAATCGGAGGTAGAAGAGACGTCTATATGTACCTAATTATACTGAAAAAAAAAGAACAGTCACAAAAAATTCATACTACTTAAAAAAACAATGAAATTTAAAATTTGTATTTAATATACATGGAGATTTTTCTTTTACTTTCTCGTAAGTTCTTTGTATGCAATTTTACATACGGGTTCTAAATCTTTATGACGAGTAACTTTGCCATTGACAATATTATTAACAATGTTAATATAATAATAAACACACATATTAAAAGTTATATCCACAAAATGTTTTTTAAATTCCTGTAGCTTTCACAATACATTTCACTCATTTCGGTCAACAAGTCTTGATTCCTTTGAACACAACAAGGCCTCATTTGGGTATACTCATTCTGTCAGAAATTAAATAAAAGTACATAAATTTTGTACAACAAACAGATATTATTAACAAAAAAACATACTTTATACCTTCCAAAAGCTTATATCTTCTATTCTGCTAACAAACTACACAAAACACCAAACACCTTAGTATGCGTACCAAAACTAACGATAAAAATTGAAATATGGCAGATCTGTCAGTTTGGAAACAACATCACGTCATCTTTGGACAAGAAAGGAATTGAAAAAAATGGTGATGTGTCCCTACTACAGACGGCTCTGAAAATCGTGGTGTACTTTATCGCATTTAAGTGCCCTCCCCCTGCAGAAAGGTTGGTGTTCCAGCGGGTTCCATATCTATGGTTTATGACATTTGGTGGTGATTGAAACATCCACGGTAGACATTCATACGTATACAGTCTTCTTACATAAAATAAACCTATTTCGTTTTACAGGGTGAATCAAATTGGATGCTCACCATTGAGATCTCGGAAACCGTAAGAGATGGAGAGTCTGTTAAATGGGGGCAAAGTTGTGCAATATGGTACTGAATCATATGACATAAAGAAATCCGAAATACTGCTGTTGACTTTTGAGATATTCGAAGAAAATTTAAATTTAGGATTATTAATTTCTCTAAATATCTTGGTTATTATTTCACTTATAAAAAATCCAATAACACTTTCTTAGAGCACTTTACGATGCTCCAAATTCCAAAAATATCAGATTTTCTTGGCGACGTTACGTTGCTTTAGAACCATCATAAACTTCAAAATTTTAAATACAGACCTGAAATTTTTACACCATTTTCAGACAGCATTTTGTAATAGAAATCAGTGATATATTTTCCAAAGATGCGTTGTACTAAAACCTTAACCAACTAACCGGTCGCCTGAATGCAGTCCTGTAAGTTTTGTTATTTAAATTGGATTTGACGGTACCTTGCTAATATTATTAGTAAGTAATTTGTTGAATTACTTGATTATTTATTGATTTTTTACAATGATTTTTTCAAAAGGTAACTTAGAAGAAAACGAAGCGTAACAAGTTACAGAAGATGTTCAATTAAATTTCCATCTTCATGAAGGCATACGATTATTCTATTGTTGATGTTATATACTGCACAACCAATATCTCTTCTACGCAACGAGGCAAAAGAGTTTGAAATTAGTTGCCTTAATTCTTCAAAATTATTGATGGCAAGCCATCCCACTGCACCTCGATTGACAATCTACTGGCCGGGAAATTTTTAACCAGAAATTCAGTTACAACTCTTGAGTTATGGGATGGAGCCCCATCCTGCTGAAACCAGATTCAAAGTTTTGTAATAAAAAATCGATAAATAATCTCAAGTAAATTAACAACTTACTAATATTATTAAAAAGTTACCGTGAAATCTAATTTAAAAAAGATATCTTACAGGACCGCATTCAGGCGACTGGTTAATTGATTAATGGTTTTACTGCAATTAAATTTTGGAAAATATTTTATTGCGAAATGTTACTGATTTCTCTCCACTATAATACCGATATTAAGATCGGAACAAAAATTAATAAAATAGTTAAATCAAATGTGTCCTTAAACGACTTCAACATCTATCTGTTCAATTTACCGAGCGAATGGTAACTATGAAATTGTGCGTCATAATTTCTTGTCACCTATTAGTTAATACGTACAATTTTTTAATAACTTGTTGCAGGCTGCCAGATAAAAGGGGAATATAAAAAAAATATATTTTAGAGGCTGATATATCAGCAATACAGCAGGGTAGGGTGGTCACCCTGTGCCCTGAACAAAATTTTTGTGTTACGTGCAGTCCCCTCTCTGCATTTAATCGGTGGCGAAAGAGGCTCACACGGCCGACTAGACAAGTACCTGGGGAGTGGCTTCGACAAAATTGGGGCCTTAAATGTACGCTGGTGAAAACAAATACGCTTCTTACTATAACAGATTTAATAATTATATATAGGTACGCTTACAGCCAGAGATAACATACACACAATCGATATTCTTAGATGTGTGGCCCACACTTAACCTAACACAAACATATGATAACTTAAAACTAATAAAATCTTAAATACTAATAGGCAAAATATGACCCCCCAAAATATATTAGCTTAGACGATTACATTAAAATACTGAAAATAACATGAAATGAACAAAATGATGTGAATTGAGTAAGTGACGATAGGTTCAAGCGTGGTGTTCAAAACTACAAAAGTTAATTGGTCATATGCAAAATATGTACTGATAATTTACATTTAATGTCTACCGTAAGAAAGCTGACGGGCACTCTATGCCTCACGTTGAAGGTGGTATGTGATATAAGGTCCCTCGTTAGGTAATTCATAGACGCTTACCTCCAGCAGGTTTCAAAATGTAACCACTAGGCCTACCAGGGGAGCGTAGCTTCCAAGGGATTCCAAATTCAGAAAATATCTTGCCAACCAAGTTGCAGTAAACCAAATTCACATACAGCTGTACAAATCCAACAGGTAAGATGTGGGGTCAAACACACATGATGCGATGCCAGTAAAAGTCCAAGATAAAATGAAACCAAAAGAGCAAAAGGTACAAAAAGAACAAGAAAACCAAAAAGAACAAAAACCCAAAAAGCCCTGCAGTAAAGAAATAACGAATATTACAAATCTATTTTCTAAAGAGATTTCAGAGGTATACCTTAGATGTTGAGTGGGCTTTCAGAATTCCTTTGCCATGTGCTTCCAGCAAGTTGATTTATCCGGAAAATTCCGTAGCAGTATTTCCCAACAGAAAATAATATAAATATCAAAATAAAATACTGCTAATTTGTCACTACAGCACTAAATCCCATTAAAGGAGCAAATTAACAAAATGCTATCCACGTGCTCAGTGACACAACTTCTCTTCGAGCCGGCAAACGGAAAAAATCCCCAAAAATGGCCCAGACGGAAACCTCTGTCAAAATCTGAGAATGACTAAAACTTTGTCCATGGGTACGTTCCGAATGAACACTATACAACATAACCCACAAATCTGATATATCTCCCTTAATGACGTTTATATTCCTCACATAATACAGTATTTCATAATTCCATTAACAAAACAATAGGTTTAATTGATAATAACGGTCTTGAAAAGGTTATAACCGAGACGTTCGAAACTCGCTTCCTAATTAGGTACAGTTACAGTGCGTTGCTAGCAATGCGTTGCCAGCAACGCGCTGCTAACATCACTGTGCATGGCTCACATGGAGCACGAACGGTAGGCAACCAGTTATACTATATTAACATATTACGATATTCAAATTTAAATGTACAGATACGAAAACAGACTGTAACAAACTTTTTATGCCCCTTTACCTAATCAAATCGTGCTTGTTTTCTCAAATATTTTGTTCATGTCGTACCAATTACTCATCCTATATTTTGTCTGTCAGCTGATTTGGTATGGAGTGTGCAAAAAGCTAAAGAAACTTATTTAGGGATCGCTATCAAAACTTTGACCACTTTATTAGAGGATACAATAAAAAGTTTACTGTTAGTGATATCACGAAGTGTAACCCAGACATCTGCCCGCAAAGCCACGAAATTATTATTCTTGGCAAACGACAAAATCGAATTGACTGCTCAGTGACTAGATTGATAGATACAAAGGACGCTGTCGAGCATTCTAGTTCGCCGCTTTGCCCTTTGATCGCATTGCGGCAATTTCAAACGAATTTGGTAATAACTAGAATTACTACTCTTTACTTCCTAGGATTCTGCGATATTAAATATTGATATGAGGCAATACTAGGTAGAACATTGTGCGAATCCGTTTGTTTTAATCAATTATGCATTAAAGCAATTTAATACTTAATGCCTAGTAAAAGCATACACCAAGTTAATATTAAAGCACGTTCTAATTATTTCGACATGAAAATTTTATCGAAAAACGAGATATTAGTGTTCTTTCTAATATTATATGAGGCGTGCAATTGGTTACGAAACAGCCAAAGTATGAACAATTATAATTAGAGCTATGAGAATTATTTTCAGTTTGTCTATAAATTAGAGATAAATCCAATAGCTCTAATTTTAATAGGTCATACTTTGCTCTTAGCTAATTTTTACTTCCACATCCACGTAGTGGATTGGAAGTATAGTAATCGCAAAAAAAATTTCAACAATTTTTATTCGTGAAATAGGTTTAGAATGTCATGAAACGTCGAGATTTTAAATTTGAGCGAAAAAAAAATGTCTGTCTGTCTGTCGGTCTGTCTGTCGTCTGTCGGTCTGTCTGTAACTTTTTTTTGTCCGCACGTTTTCTCCGGAACGGTTTGAGATATTGACTTGAAATTTTGTACACGTATATATTATGACGAGATCTGGAACTGGATTGTTTTTTGAGGAAATCCGGTGAAGGGTTGGGGGTTAAATAGGGGAAAATAGGAAAAAATAAGTAAAACAAGCTGGTAAGAGAACAGACACTTGAAATTTGGTGTATGTACTAGAAGTTAAGGCCTAAGATTTTTTTATAACATCTTTCAACCCCCCACCACCCCTACCCCATTAATGGGGTTGATAAAATAAAGTTGAGATTTTCATTTGAAATTTCGTACACGTATGTATTATAACGACGTCTGAAATTAGATTATATTTTGAGATGATTCCGTTGAAGGGTTGGGGGTTAATTTGGGGTAAATAGGGGAATATAAGTAAAACAAGTTGGTAAGAGTACAGAAACTTGAAATTCGGTATACGTACTAGAAGCCAAGGAGTCAGATTTTTTTATAATATTTTTCAACCCCCACCACCCCTACTCCAATATGAAAAGGGTTGATTAAATAAAATTGAGATATTCATTTGAAGTTTGGTACACGTATGTATTATGACGACATCTGGAACTAGATTATAATTTGAGATGATTCCGTTGAAGAGTTGGGGGTTAAATAGGGGTAAATAGGGGAAAATAAGTAAAGCAAGCTGGTAAGACCACAGAAACTTGAAATTCGGTGTATGTACTAGAAGCCAAAGCGTCAGATTTTTTTATAATATTTTTCAACCCCCACCACCCCTACTCCAATATGAAAAGGGTTGATTAAATAAAATTGAGATATTCATTTGAAATTTGGTACACGTATCTATTATAACGACATATGGAACTAGATTATAATTTGAGATGATTCCGTTGAAGGGTTGGGGGTTAAATAGGGGTAAATAGGGGAAAATAAGTAAAGCAAGCTGGTAAGACTACAGAAACTTTAAATTCGGTGTATATACTAGAAGCCAAGGTCTCAGATTATTTATAATATTTTTCAACCCCCACTACTTCATTATTACAAGGGTTAATAAAATAAAATTGAGATATTCATTTGAAATTTGATACACGTATGAATTATAACGACATCTGGAACTAGATTATTCTTTGAGATGATTCCTTTGAAGGGTTCGAGGTTATTTAGGGGTAAATAGGGGGAAATTAGTAAAGCAAGCAGGTATGACTACAGAAACTTGAAATTCGGTGTATGTACAAGAGGCAAAGGCCCCAGATTTTTTGATAATTTATTTCAGCCCCCACCACCCCTACTCCATTATTCAAGGGGTTGATAAAATAAAATTGAGATATTTACATGAAATTTAGTACGCATGTGTATCATAACGACATCTGGAACTAGATTATATTTTGAGATGATTCCGTTGAAGGGTTGGAGGTTAAATAGTGGTAAATAGGGGAAAATAAGTAAAGCAAGCTGGTAAGACTACAGAAACTTGAAATTCGGTGTATGTACTAGAAGCGAAGGTCTCAGGTTTTTTTATTAGTATTTTCTATTTCTCCTCACCACCCCCACTCCCTTATTAAGAGTTGATAAAATTAAATTTAAATTTTCACTTGAAATTTGGTACATTTATATATTATATCTGAAACTAGATTATATTTTGACATGATTGCGTTGAAGGAGTGGGGGTAAGTAGAGGTAAATAGGGAAAAATAAGTAAAGCAAGCTGGTAAGAGTATTGTAACTTGAAATTCGGTGTATATCCTAGAAGCCAAGACCTCAAATTTTTTAACAATATGTTTCAACCCTTCCACTACCCTTACTATATTATTAAAGGGGTTGATAAAATAAAATTGAGATATTCACTTGTAATTTGGTAGACGTATGTATTATAACGACATCTGGAACTAGATTATATTTTGGGATGATTCCGTAGAAGGGTTATGGTTAATAGGAGTGAGTAGGGGAAAATAAGTAAATCAAGGTGATAAGAGTACAGAAATTTGAAATTCGGTGTATATACTAGAAACCAAGGCCTCAGATTTCTTTCTAATATTTTTCAAACTCCACCACCTCCGCTTCATTATTAATGGGATTGATAACATCAAATTGAGATATTCACTTGAGATTAGTACACGTATGTATTGTAGTGACATCTGATTGACATGCCTCCATTGAAGGGGTGGGAGGTGAATAGTAGAAAATAAGTAGGGTGAACTAAAAACTACATTTTTAACGTATATGGTAGAAACCAACTCCTCAAACTTTTCTATGACATCTGCCCCAAATATTATTAAAATTCTATGACCAATAATTTCCACATACTAGAGTGCAAATATAGTCAAGATGTTTCCTTTAAAACGACTTGGATGAAGAATCTGGATGTGGAAGTAGTGATTCCTTAGGCAGCGGTTTTTTGACATTATAATTCTTGTCGTTACTTCTTTGTTAAAATTTTTATTTAAAATTCGCAACATATGTAAAACAGTATGGTAGAATATTCCCTTTTTAGGCGAGTCTGCCTTGGATTTTTCCCAAAAATTTTCTACACTATTTGAGTTAGCCACGGACTCTTTTAGGAAAAATTCCGTTGAACAAAATTTTCTTATGAAAAATTTACCTAAACCGCGAGTTTCATGGTCAAATAATTGTTTAAACAACTCTTTTTTCGTTTTTATTTAATAAAATGAAAACGGTTTGATGGATCTGAAAAGATCTTGATTCAATCGAAAGAGATTTTCAATACCCGTCATTTGGCGCCAGGCACAACTCATTTTGTCAACCCGCTCATTTGTTATAGCCAAAATAAATTTCTTAATTAACTAATTGATTACCCCGAAACTAATGAGGTCTGGATATTGTTTTTTACAAATACATGCCTTTTAAACAAAGAATACACCATATTTCTTTTGGCTCGATATCTTCAATACTTTTTGATTGTTTAAATAATTGGCATAATTTGTTAATTAAAAAATTACTTTTTTTTCAAAAATTTGATCGACTTCAAACTAACTTTAAACGATAAATATTGATGTCGATAGCCCCCATAGAGGTCTGCACGAATGCAACTTTTTGCTTTTGTTTATTTAAAGTTTAAATTAATTTTCCAAATTAACAAATGGAATATCTCGGCTCTGGGTAAGCGTATCGAAATGGGGTTTTGTGCATATGAAAGTGCTTGGAAAAAGAAACATTTTGAGACTAGAAAGAACTTGATCGGATAACCGGAATCCGAAATAAAAGTGATATTGCGTGAGAGGCTCTAATTTGTTTATTAACAACTTTTTGGACACGAGGTTCAGTGCAAATGAAAGCATACAAGATTTTCCATCAACCACAAAAAGTTCTGAAAAAAAATATTCAATCCCTGAAGAGTTATACGCGTTTTTGACCCTTAAAAAAATCTCTCCCGCAACGTGAAGATAGTAAGATTTGATGCGCAATGGCATGGCGGGTTTGATCCTCGGTGTGGGCAATTTTTCTTTCGTCAAATTAGCTTTTTTTCATATAACCAACTATTTTTGACAATAATACATGTTTTTACTTTCTGAGAAATTTTTAAAAATGACGTAAATATTTTCTTTTGCAATTTACATTAAATAAATGGCTATCTTGCAACAAACATATTATTGTTCTTGTCCAACAAGGCTTTGTCGGTAGTTTTTGTTTTCTTTTACTCCTTTTGTGAAAGAGAGGACTTGTTTTACTTTATTTGGGGGGGGTCTGTAGAAAAAAGACCAAAAATAAAACAATAATTAAAATAGTTAAGTCTTGATTACTTCTCATTTACAAATAACAAAGTTTGTGTTTTTTCATGAGACGTGAACTTTTTTCCATTATAAGAAAAAAGTGAAAAATATGTTTGTTTCCTTTTTGTCTTTTAAAGTTGGTTTGAAGTCGATCAAACTTTCGAAAAAAAAGTTATTTGCTAATTAACAAATTATGCCAATTGATTAAACAATCAACAAGAATTGAAGATATCGGGCCAAAAAAAATATGGTATATTCTTTGGTATAGAAGGCATGTATTTTGAAAACAACAATACCTGACCTCATCAGTTTCGGAGTAATCAATTTGTTAATGAAGAAATATATTTTGGCTATAACAAATGAACGGGTTGACAAAATGAGTTGTGCCTGACGCCAAACGACGTGTATTGAAAATATGTTTCGACTGAATCAAGATTTTTTCGGATCCGTCAATCCGTTTTCATTTTATTAAATAAAAACGAAAATAATTTTGTTTAAACAATTATTTAACCATGAAGCTCGCGGTTTAAGAAAATTTTTCATAAGAAAATCTTGTTTAGCGGAAATTTTTCTATAAGAATCCGTTGCTAACTCACATGGTATATAAAATTTGTAATATCGCCTCTTTTTACTCCAGGCAGACTCACCTATTTGAAATTAGGCCATATCCATCATATATTGTGATTGCAAGAAACATGTAAAATATGATATAGTCGCATCATTTTGGCATTTTACTTCTAAAATTGAAAGTACAGGGTCAATTGACTTTATGTTTGTTGCAAACTGTTCAGAAAGACTTTTAGAAAAAACGTTACCTTTTATTTTTTGGCGGAAATGTTTGGTTTCATTTTTTGTCTAATAATTGGCCAATTTTAATGTGCAATTCAATTAAATTAATTGAAAAATTTGTTGTACACAATATGCCATAAAATTAGACGAGAATGGTAACCCGAGGGCTTTTGGGGTCACTGATAAGGAATCAAAATTTGGAAAGTTCAAAATGGCAGACAGGAAATCGGGCCATTTTTCAGAAAAAATGAGAATGGTTATCCTGGACTTGAAAATCTGTACTCGGAAGTTCTTGGGGTCGCTGATCATGAATCTGAGGTCCAATTTACGAAATTCAAAATGGCGGACCGAGAGAACAGTCTATTTCTCCGGAAAAATATTCTTTTTTGGGCTGAAAGTGGGAACTCGGGAGTTATCGTTACCGCTCATAATGAATCTGATATCCAGTTAGAGAAAATTCAAAATGACGGATCGGAGGTTGTATATTTTTCAGGACAAACTCGTATTTTTCGAAAAGAAAAACATACGAGATTTTCCTGAGGATCTGGCTCTATTTCCGGTCCGCAATTTTGAATTTTCTCTAGTTGTACATGAGATTCGTTATCAGCAACTACCATTTTCAGCTGAAAAACGAAAAAAAAAATAAAAGCTTTCCTGAGAAATTGACTCTACTTCCGGTTCGCCATTTAGAATTTACCAAATTAGACCTCAGATTCGTAATTGGCGATCTCGATAACCCCCAGGTACAGATTTTCAAGGCCAAGATATCATTTTTTCTGGAAAATGGCCCGATTTCCGGTTCGCCACATTGAATTTCCCAAATTGGACTTCAGATTCGTGATTAGCGACCCCAAAAACACCCAAAGAACCATTTTCATCTAATTTTATGCCATATTGTGTATGGCAACAAATTTTTCAATTAATTTAATTAAATTGCCTATTAAAATCGGCCGATTATTTGAAAAAAATGAAACCGAACATTTCCGGCAAGAAATAAAAGTTACTGTTTTTTCTAAATGTCTCTCTGACCTCGTTGCAACAAAAATTAAGTCAATTGACCAGGTAAACTCAAATCCAAAATATAAGGAGCATTTGCGGCTTCCTTTATTCTTTTTTTACTATTGTCTGGAGGTGTGACAAAAAATGACCACAAATTAAATTAAGTAGTTTTTTTATAAACTACGACAGAGTTAAGTAAATAAGGTACGCCCACTAAATCTGATTGATGGCAAATTCTGCTACAGATCTACTGATTGGTCGAATTTTGTTATGCGTATTAGTCTAGTATATAGAGTCCACGTTGACTTGCAGAGCCGGAGTTAGAATTTCAGAGTTTGGCAAGTAATGAAACAATGAAAGTAAAATATTCCTGCTTTCATAAATGTCGAATTTCACAGTTCTACCTATTATTAAATAAAAATACAACAACCCTACATTAATTTTATCTAGGATTTAATTCTAGCATTATATTGAACCTACCTAACAATGGCATTTTTCACCGCTTTTTTTTAAATTCAATTATTTCAAACTTTCGCGTCGATGTAGTTGGTATTTTCTCAGCTTGTCGCGAATGGTAAGAGGCATATTATCTAACACTATGACCGAATTTGGCTTTATGTAACGCAATAGTTTTTCTGCAAAACATTTTTCAAAAAAGTGGCATTCATATCTTGGTGGTAATCGGCCGATGACTTTGCTATGTTTTTTGCGGAAAGCATTAAACACACTTTTACAAATCCATCTTCATTAGAGGTGTTTCAAATTCTCATGAGCTGTGACCTTCATATGCGCAGAGACATAATCCCTCCTGTGGACTCAATTACACTTCTTAAAAATATTAGATTTATTGTTTACAATTTATCCTGAGCTCTTGTTTATATATACAGCAAGGTAGCCCTCAGTGTTTTCAAAATTCACTTATAACCCAGAACAAACTTTGCCTTTTGCGCATTTCGCGGTTCATAAGATTCTGAAACACCTCTACCCGCGTGTACTATTATTATACGTTTACCTCTCGAGGAAGGTACATTTGGAGAACATTTTAAAGTGTCATCCGACCAAAAAAAGTTTTGAATTTTTTTTTCTGAAATAGGTTTAGAATGCCATGAAACGTGGAAATTTTAAATTTGAGCAAAAAAATTTTTTTCTATTTATTCCATTTAGACGGTCCACCCTGTATATTTTCCAGTGAAAGTTTAACCATTTCAGACAGCAGCGTCAGCTACCTACTAAATTTGACTGTTCTACGTCAAGCAGTTTTTTTTAGATAATACACCAACAGACAGACAGACAGACTGACTGACGGAATTAGAAAACCTATATTTTCGTAATCTACGTGATCTGAAACGTGAAATTCTGAAAAAATGTCGGAGGGTGATTTTTTCTCGAATGCAATACTTCCCTTCGGTATGCGAGGAAAGTAGAGGTGTTTTAAAACCTCATGAGCCTTGACCTTCATATGCGCAGAGACATAATCCGTCCTGTTGACTCAGTTACACTTCTTAAAAATATTCTATTTATTGTTTACAATTTATCCCGAGCTCTTGTTTATGTATACAGCAAGGCAGCCTCCAGTGTCTTCAAAAACATACTTATAACTCAGATTAAACTTTGCCTTTTGCGCATCTCGCGGCTCATGAGATTCTGAAACACCTCTAACACATTTAAAAACAAACATATTTGACAGTAATAAAAGAAATGCTAAAAAGCTGAGTTCATATTTATAAAGCACATACGATGACTCCTTTGACGGCAATTTTTTATTCGCTGAATAAATATGAACCTAATTTTCTGTTATTTTTGTGGTGCGTGCCCTTTCTGTTGAAACTGCCGATAAGAAGAAACCAAGAAACTGTAGTGTAGTGCTAGTATTTTAATGAGATTAAATTGGAAAATTTGCCAGTAGTGTTTTTATGGTAATAAATATTTAAATGGAGAGTTGTCATGCGACAAGTAAAATACGAATGTAGTCATAAAAATTTTGAATCCGATTCTGGACGCATTAAGCAGGTGTTCGTTTGCAAGCGCGTGGCTCTCTGTGATGCAATTCTTAAGGGATGCCGCTTTGAATGTTATATTTTGGACACAACTTTACTTTCAATTTTGGAGATATTCAAGTTTTTCATACTAAAATGACGCGACTAATACATGTAAACTATATTATTAGTAGTTTAAAACAAAATGCTATGGTTTTTCTTATTAACCATTGATCCAGTGTATAAGTTTATAATTTCAAACGAACCTACGTCGATTAGACGAAAGTTGTTAAAGTATTTTTAATAAGATTATTACGGAACAATTGAAAGTCTCAGTCGAGTATTTCCCACTGCCAATGCAATGCCTATTATCTAACTTCTGTTGAAATTAAAACTATTATTTTAAATTGCGGAATGTATGCAATATAATGACAACAACCTTTTTAATAAAATTGGGTCATATCTGTCACACAGTCACACATAACCTTATATTCTTTTTGGAGATAATCGTTTGGAGTCTGATAACTATGATAAGTGACAAAAGAAAGAATTGAAAGCTGTGCCCCATGATATAAAATTAGCGTATAATAATAAAATGTTTGTTGTATTTCTCGTGTTTGAATTGCAATTTCTCCCTATAACCTGAGAACGCAGTAATTGATCAAGTTTGCTATAAGTGTGATCATCATAGGCGTATAACCTGTCATGTTTCGTATAAATAATGTTCTATTAAAACTTGAGAGCAACACGTTACTATGGTCTTCGATTAACCAGTATACAAAACTATGATGATATATAATATACCAAAACTGCAGTATATCTATTAGATTCAAAAGAGCTATACATGGTTTAGGTGACACATCAATTTTGTGGTTCTCTACTGCTAATACCTATTTGAGCGAAAACGAAAATAAGATAAAAGTATATTCTTACATCTTTTTCGATGCAAGTGGAAGAAACCATTTGGTAAAAGAATGTTTCAATTCCATTGAAGAATTCTGCTATTACATATAATGTATTTATGACTGTTACATATACATTCACTTCTGCATAAATTGACTACACCTTTTCTGTTCTTGTAACAATGCTTACTGCAACTATATTTGTTTTCTTTCTGTTTCTACTTTGACATTTGTTCGCATTATGTTTACGTTTCAATAATACGATGCTCCTAAATTGACGATAACGTCTCGTGGGAAATATGATTTAAACTAACTTTAAGTGATTAATTCATGTATCTCTACGTTATTACTTTTGCCAGCCTTGGCTGACAAAATAGTAGTGCAGTAAAATAAGAAATCAGCTTCGGAATCCTTTCTAACAGAGTGGACTTGTTTCCATTCTCTTGTAAATTGTATCAAAAAAATATTGTAAAAAGTCCGCTTCCTGTCTCGCGAATAACTTTTCAAATTTAATTTTACCGAATATACTGCTTGCGCCAATCGAAAGAGGAAGACATTTTACGTAAATAATATGCAAGAAAATTTTTTGTAGGATCAACTCGGAGATGTGGATTTGTTAATTAAGATCTAATGTATGGCTGCATAGTACGTACCTATGAGCCAAAAATGGGGCATATCGCGTACAAAAATGGCTATAACTTTTGTTTGGTAAAAGCAAAAGTAAAAAAGGGATGCATATTGAAGAAAAATACTTAACTTACTCGATCCATTTAAATAATCAAAAACATATGTAAACAATTATTAGTAACTAATATTTAGCATGTAATTGCTTATTTTAGTAAATCTTCCGTAAAATGTTAAAAGAAAATTAATGTGGAAGTAGTGATTCTTTAGGCAGCGGTTTTCTATCAGCATTAGCATCATATGTTTTGAGGTTGAATAGAAATTTAACTAATAGCCAACCAGAATTTTTAGATTGTATACAGGAATTAAAACAGAATGTTTTGCATCTATAATATCAGGTGATAGCTCCAATTAAATTAAATTTAAGACACAATTCCCTACATTTTATTGAAAAAGTTGATAAAAAGATAAAGGTTGGAACTGGAAATTGAGCGGAGGGATGGACTATCGAACTTCCAGTTTGGATTCCGTAGAGGGATGTCGACGGTGGACGCAGTGACCCGAATTACGAATACGGCAAGAGAGGCTATAGCGGCAAAGGGAATGTGCCTAATCGTCACCCTTGATATTAAAAACGCGTTCAACACTGCGGGATGGGGAGCGATCATAGGAAAATTAGAGAGAATGGAAGTGGCGCCCTACATCATTAAGATCATGAAAAGCTACCTCAGCAACAGGAAAATAGGACTGGAAGCAGATAACACCTCCGAATGGAGGGATGTGACTTGCGGAGTCCCACAGGGTTCGGTACTCGGGCCAACCCTGTGGAACATCATGTTTGATGACGTGTTGCGGATCCCCCTCGAAAACGGGGTCACACTAACAGGCTACGCCGACGACCTTGCCCTTACCGTGACAGGAAACAGGACGGTGGTAATGGAGGAAAAGGCCAATGCTATCATAGCAAAAATAGAGAGATGGCTGCGCGGGGTTGAGTTAAAGTTAGCCCCGGAGAAAACCGAGACACTAATATTTACGAGGAGAAGATCTGTCCAGCCCGTTACCATTAGGGTCGGAGGAACGGAAATTAGACCGGGGGGAGGGCTTAAATACCTCGGTATCTGGTTGGACCCAAAACTAACGTTCCGGAGTCACATCACTAAAACGGCTGAAAAGGCCGCGAAGTCGGCAACTGCACTAGGAAGAATAATGTGTAACACCCAGGGACCAATGTCCAGCAAAAGAAGGGTGCTCTGTGGTGTGGTGCATTCGATAATCCTGTATGCTGCCCCGGTCTGGGGACGTGCTCTAGAGGTAAGGGCTAACGCCATTGAAGGTCTAACAAGGATACAGCGGCAGATGGCAATCAGAATAAGTAGCGCCTATCGGACTGTCTCATATGAAGCGGTCCTCGTAGTAGCAGGGATTCCCCCGCTAGATCTAATGATAAAGGAAAGGGCAGAAGTATACGAAGGCGAAGAGAAAGGAACGGCCAAGAAAAGACTCCTCGAAAGATGGCAGGACAGGTGGGAGAATGCCCTCAAAGGGAGATGGACTCACCGTGTGATCCCCTCAATTAAAAAATGGGTGGAAAGAAAGCATGGGGAGGTGGGGTACCACCTCACACAGGCCCTGACAGGGCATGGCTGCTTTGCAGACTACCTCCTCGGAATAGGGAAGGTGGACTCCCGGGAGTGCGCGTACTGCGGAGATATCGATGACGTGGAGCACACGGTGTTTCGTTGCAATAAATGGGCGGAGGAGAGGCGGGGCATAAACCATATAGGACCAGAAGAACTTATGGAATACATGCTGGAGTCCGAAGATAACTGGACCAGAGCCGAGATAAGTATTAAGAGGATTATGGAATGCAAAGGAGAGGATGAGAGAAACCCCGACCTATACCCTCTACACAATTAAAGAGAATAGGGACAGGAAATGCTGATATGAACAACTCTAACAACAGACGGATATCCTGAAGTAAAGCGAGAGCGGTCCCAGGATACTCCCCACAATCTGATGAGGGGTGGTTTTAGTGGGTATGCCAAGAGGTGAGTCCCACACTACCGCGAAGGTGTCCATAAAGGATTTCCACCCCCCCCCAAAAAAAAAAAAAAAAAAGATCACGAATCTGAAATCAAAAATAAATTTCGACTTAATGACAGGTGTCAACAAGCTGTCAAACTTCACCAAGATGTAAAAATTTGATACACTGTTCTACAAAAAAGCAAAATTGGCTACTCCAAGGACTATCATTCCTTAAATATTTTTGTGTGCTGAATCCGAATTTTCAATTTATAAAACTTTCTACGGCGTAGATTTCAAGTAATTCGCGGTTTTTATTGTGAAAGCCGCATTTTGGCAATAAAAATCGCAATTTACTCGAAATCTACGCGGTACAAAATTTTTTAAATTGAATATTCGGATTAAGCATATAAAACTACATAAGGAATGTTTAATCCTTGGAGCCGAACTTTTTTTTGTGTAGATTTGTGCCTGTGCACAGATCTTCACAGAAAAAAATTTCAGCTCCAAGGATTAAGCCTAGCATTCCTTATGTACTTTTATATGCTGAATCCAAATATTCAATTTAAAAAAATTTCTACCGCGTAGATTTCGAGTAAAGCGCGATTTTTATTGCCAAAATACGGCTTTCACAATAAAAACCGCGAATCACTTGAAATTTAGGCGGTAGAAAATTTTATAAATTGAAAATTCGGATTCAGCACACAAAAATACTTAAGGGATGAGAGGTTTAGTCCTTGAAGCAGCAAATTTTGCTTCGTTGTAGACCAGTGTATCAACTTTTTACATCTTGGTGAAATTTTACAACTTGTTGACACCTGCCATTAAGACGAAATTTATTTTTTATTTCAGATTCGTGATCTGGGACCCAATAAACAAATACAACGGTCATAAAAAGTAATTAAATAAATTTTTTTCAAAAAACTCTTCTATAAGAGTTTATGGTATTATATGGGGGTGTAGAGAAGAATTGACGGGGTAGAAAATTTTTTCTTTACCAGAACCGGTTTCAGCGCACCAAAATACTTAGGAAATGATGGATTTGATTGCAAGAACAGGACATTTTTTTTTGTAGACTTGTGTTATATGCTAATATTAAGTGATTGTCTCTTCAGAATTTTCTGAATGGAATTTTAGTTTCAAAGCTTTTATTGAAGTTATACTTTGGAACTATCTGCCTTACATCGATTTCGTTCTGAGTGACTGAAGTGGGACAGCATTAAAAATTAATAATATCTTATCTTTCTTCAGTCGAATGGAGTGTTGTTATAAAAAGGAATTTGAAATCACCAGGAGGTTAAAAGTGAACTTTTAAACATTTATATAGTATATAGGCTCCAATACTAGTTAGCTAATAGATAGGTGAAGATCTGTTGTTTTTATCAGTCAGTATGAAATGTAATTATTTCATACTTGTTCATGGAGAGTGTTTTTTTTATTCTCAGGGCTCGTTTGTTAATGAAAATTCCGATAGCACTGCAGCCTCCTGGGCTTATCGTGCTCTCCCAATCATGTTTCACTCCGCCCATTCCAGTACCCCTGTACCCCTAATCATGTAATACAGATCCATGGTCGGGCGGGTGCTGATGAATTCCTTGCTGCTTAGTCTGCAGTCTAGGTTGCCGTCAACTTTGCCGATTGTATTCAGATACTTCTTTACCGGAAAATGTCCAGTCAGAAGTCCTGTTATTAGTCTTAACTGCGTCATGTTCATTGTGGCAGTTCTTCAGTTTGTTTTGCACATGCACCTTTAATGAGTGTTTTCCCATGTCGATTTCCTGGAATGTTTCTCCAGTGATGGGTTTGCTCTTGACCCAGTTTTTAATCGCCCCTCTCGCTGAGCTTTTCAGCGCGGGTTCTGGGCCATAGAATATATTAGCTATCCCTTGTCTAGCAAGTTCATCGGTTTTTCATTGCCGTCAATTTTGAAGTGTCCTAGCACTCAGAGTAATTTGACTCTGTTGTGCTCACCCAGAATTTACAGCTCCTCGTGGCAATTCCATATCAGTCGGGATGACACTTTGTTAGAGGCTAGTGCTCTAAGTGCCGCCTGACTGTCTGATGCAATGGAGATCTGCTGGTTAACATATTGTCGATTTGCATTCTCCCGTACACATTCAAGTATAGCCAGAATCTCTGATTGGAATACAGTGGCGTATTGCCCAAGGGAAAGACTTATACTTGCCCTGGGTCTTTCACCATGTATTCCAACCCCAGCTCCTGTGTTTGTCCTAGACCCGTCAGTATACCAGGTTAGGCCCTTACGTAGTATGTCAGGAGCTTCTCTTAACCAGCCCTTCCTATCTCCAATAATGATATTGAATCGCTTGTTGAAGGTGATTTTTGGCATCATGTAGTCTGACCTCATATTAGAGGGTCTTCTACAATGTTTATTATCCTCAAGATTATCTTGGTTTTGAATTAAACATCGTTATGAGTCGGTTTATGTCTTTCTAATGAGCTTCAGAATAAGGGCGAAAAACGTTTCAAAGGCTAAGCATTTCCAAGAAACAGAAGGATAGATTTCATAAAATGTATGTGGATGCTAGTGTTACAATGAGAATTGTCAAATAAGAAATTAGACAGATTTATTTTAGGATTCTAATTTGCTAGCATAACCAGAATTCAGGTTATGGAAAAATGCAAAGATTTCATTAATATTTTTACACGTATTTTTTCTTTTAGTTCTCGTGGATAGTTCTTTCAGTTGCTTGCAAATTGCTATAAAGAATATGTTTTATTACCAAGAGGTTAATTTGAGTTCGAATGAAAATTTTCTTTTATTTGACCCACAAGCTTACCTGTATAACTGGCAAACAATACTACCTTATTTTCCATTTAAATATGCAAAAACTTTCTCGATTTTAGTTTGGCAATAAGAAAAACAAATTTACATAATTATTATTGTGTAAACTTCTACGTTACATAAAAATAAATACATTATTAATCAAATTAAAAGTTTTTCCAGCAACTTGGAAATTGGATTTTCTGGTAAACATTAAATAACAGCTTTAATGAGTTTTAGCTCAAGTTATTTTTATTCTAGAGATCTTATGACGTAATATTGACGCAGAAAAAATAAGGAAAATGAACAGATAGTGCACGGAGCACATAATTATGCAAATACGACTATCCTTTTTTCACATTCACATTCGCTTCCTTTATATTAAAATTTAACAAGATGCAACTTGCTCATTCCGGTTTGTGTTAGCACACCACTTTAATTATGTTTGAAATGCCGGATTTGTTAATTAAGAACAGAAAAATGTGTATAAATTGAATTAAGAGATACAGCACACTAAACATTTCATTTGAATAATGAAAATTATTTTTAAGGTAGGAATATTAATACTACATTAAGCATGAAATTATGAACGTACATTGAAATCACATCATAGACCGGAAGTTAGCGAACAGGCCACCATGGGTGCAATAGGTTTGACTTAATCCAAGAAAAACAAAGGTACAGTAAGTTTATCTGCCACATCAATTTGAAAAGCATAAAAAGTACCGACAAAGGAATAGTTGATAATACGAGCGATGTCATGAGCGCCGATCGACAATTTTTAGAATAACGTTTTAATTATTGTAATAAACTAAATATTGTTTTACTACTTTATGTTGATTGACTGAAATGATGTAAATTATTTACTTATAATAAATAATGTTAGATTAATGAACAACTCCATAAACGAATCAATAAAAATAACTAAACATCATTTAATTTACTGCTATGCTACCGGCAATACTGGGAATGAAGAGCAGGTAACGGACTTGTAAGGTGAGTTAATTAAACAATCGACTGTTTTCGTTTGAGGTAAGCACATAATATATCTGGTTAACTATATAAGTATATGGGTATAGTAACAGCGGGTCTCGGTGTTATTCTATCACAAACAGGCTCTGTAATGATCTATCCTGGTGGTAACGCTACCGTCTGGTTGTGTTTGCAGACGACCTAATAATAGTAATTATTGACAAGACTGAGGACGGAGTCGTTGCAAACACAGAAGCGGTCATACAAGGAAGCAGCCGCCACCTGGATGGCGGCTAATTTCCTAGAGGTTGCACTGGAGAAAATCGAAGTGGTTTCCCTTAACGGCAGACAGAAAACAAGTGACATGGCGGTCAACGTGCTGGGAGTCAATATAACCGCTAAAAGACCTGAAATACCTAGGCGTCTATATAGACCATAGGCTCTCATGGAACTTTCACATCGAGAGACTCACAGAAAAGGCTGAGAAATCAGCAATGGCCATGGCCAAATTAATGCCAAGGGTAAATTATCCTACTACTAGTACCCGACGCCTCATTAGCTCAGTGGTTACATCGATCCTACTCTACGCTGCTCCAGTATGAGTGGAAGGCCTGAAGACACAGGTAAATAGGAATAAACTACTTAGAACTCAACGTGGTATGTTTATCAGAATCTGTAGCGCATATCGTACAGTCCATACTGTAGCCCTGCAGGTAATTGCCGCAACTCCACCCATAGACTTACTGGCTAGGGAGCGCGCATATAACCACGGAGGGGACAACGCAACTCGTACATACAACTGCACCTGCCTCATAGAGCGCTGGCTGGCACGCTGGAACAACGCGGCCGATGGCAGCTGGACCAGGTCCCTTATACCGAATATAAAACCATGGGTAGAACGTAAACACGGACAATTAGGGTACCACCTCACACAAGTTCTGAGTGGACACGGTAACTTCGGTTCTTATTTGATAAGAATAGGCAAAAGAGAAACAGCATCTGTCCATACTGCCCCATGGCAAACTCTACGGCACATACGATTTTGATTTGCCCCCGATGGAGCACGGAACGTGAGAACGCCATTAGAATCCTTGAACAGGATCTAAATGCAGTCGCGATAATGCTCAGCTCTGAGCACCAATGGCGCGTCGTCAGCGAACTTTGCGTTGCTATCATGGGAAATAAAGACGATGACGAAAGAACGGCCTAACCTACTGCCAGTCCTGCACGGCACCTGTAGAAATGCTTGAGCAGCTCCGGGTGCCAGTGAAATAACTTGTGTTTAACTTCACCTTAATTCGAGTTAGGGGCCATTCATTCTTGATAAAACGTCGTATTTACCTGTTTATAACCCTAAAATAGCTGGAGATATTTTAACAAACTTTGGCACAAGTGTTTTGAAGGATGCACTATAAGATATGCGTAATACATACAGGGTGGAGTATTAATAATAGACCATAATTCAAAAGTACATTCCTTGGACCAATATCTGAGGGCATAACCAAACATGCTTTAGTAAATTACTGTTGTGGAAAAGAAACTGGAACCTTGTTAGTTTGTGGCCGTAGGAAAAGTGGCCTTTATTGCTTGGTGGCTTGTAGTGATTGTGTTGGAAATAATTGCCTCATTTTACGACAAGCAGTGTCTATGGAAGAACTAGAAGAAGACTTTTAATACTAAAATCTCAATATATAAGAGTTAAAGTATGAATAAAAAATTAACCCTTTTCTTCCATTTTGGATACACGATATTTGACATTAGTTGAGTTTTAGCGTCAAATTTGTAATCAGCGACCCCATGAAACCCTAAATATCTAGTAGAAATAAAATAGAACAGAGGCCAGATTCGCAACTTGCTACCCCAAAAACCTTATGTAATCGAATTTCACGCAATTGTTTAAATAAATTAAAATGACTCTAGAGTCTATTAAAAAAACACTTATCTATAAACTTTTCCCGAAATTTCAAAAAACTGTCTATGAGAACTAAGGACTATTTGTAAAATTATTGACTTACAATCTTTGTATTCTTTCGATAACCTGAATTCTGGTTATGCTGCTAGTTTCAACAGAGTCCCCTACGGCTATGCAAAATAAACCAGTATCCACATAACCCCCTACGGCTGTGAGGATTCATTTAAAATGAGAACAAAGGCCTAAAATGAATTTATTTACATACCTTGTCTTTTGGATTTTTTTTCATTCAAATGGATTACATTTTTATGAAATCTATCATACTGTTTTTTTTTTTTTTGAAATGCTTAGCTTTTGAAACGTTTTTCGCCCTTATTCTGAGCTCATCAGAAATGCACAAAGCCTCTCATACGATGTTCCAAGCAAGAACCAAGACAATTACCAACTTTTTTGACATTGTTTGGACATTGTCCAATAAGAAAGACAAATTGATTCTAGGATTTTAATTGCTAGCATAACCACAATTCAGGTTATCGAAAGATTGCAATGATTTTAAATCAATAATTTTACAAATAGTTTTTAATTCTCCTAGATAGTTTTTCTTTCTGCTGTTTGCAAAATACTGTAAAAAAATATGTTTCAGTGGAAGTGTACGCAAACAAAATAAAAATAAAATTCACTTTTAAACATTCGCTTAATTCCATTAAAACACATTAGAGAGTTTCTGTCTAGGAATGCTCATCAAGAACATTATCTGTATAAGCCTGTTTTATAATTATTACTTGAAGCTCTACAAGAGGTATATGGGGAATCTTTACGAGGGGATAATAGAGTCTTTACAAAATTGTTTCATAATTATATTTAAAAATTACTCTTAGTTCGTTTACATATCGCTAAATTGTCGCATGGAGCTAATTAGAACTTTAATACAACAAGGAAAAAGTGCACCGCCCAAAGATAACACAGGACCACAAAAAAAAAGAGAAATTAGAACTGGATATCTGAATATACTTTGCTTTAGTATTTTTTCCCGCTAATTACGAACCTGAAGTCAGAATGGGGGGTTAATGCGCATGTTACAAAAAGAAAACTCGAAAAACTGCGTTTTTTATGGTTTTTTGTGTGGTAAAGTATGCATATGGCGTGTTCGGCTAGGCTGCATGTATTCTTCTTATGTTTTTTTGCCCCACTGTCCTCGAATCTATTGTTAGATCCCAGGGATAATTGTCAAAATTTTTAAGAAAAATAAAGAAAACCGTCAAAAATCGCGTTTCTTACGGATACAATGGCTTTTTATGGCCTGCTTACACCTTTTTTGAGTAAATTTTCCCGTTGATCACGAGTATTGAGTATAATTTGAAGGTCAGCGCTGAAATTACTGAAAAAAATTTAAAAAACTGTCAAAAACCTGGTTCTTCTTATAGATGTCACGTGTTTTCATGAACACATAGCGTCTTCCGAAGGTCTGCATATACCTTTATCGAGTAATTTTTTCCGCTGATCACGAATCTGGAGTTAAATTTTGGGGTCAGTGATGAAAACACAAAACTGTCGAAAATCGTTTATTTTTCCAGGATATCATCATTGTGAGTATTTCAAAGTGCAATTTCAATCTCATCATACAACCTAACTTTTCGTAATTCTTTATCATTTGTGATACAATGTTCTGTAGTCTGGTATTACATATAAATTTTGTGGACACATCTTTAAATATTAACTGCTTCAATCATAGAATCAACGAATTCGTGATCAAAAATGATAAAGAATTAGGAAAAGTTAGGTTGTATGATGAGTTTGAAATTGCATATTCTCGATTCACACCTGGATGAGTTTCCAGGAAATAACGGCGACTTCAGCGAAGAGTAAGGAGAAAGATTCCACCGAGATTTAAAAGACTTTGAACGTCGATTTCAGGGTAAATGGGATGTAAACATATTAGGAGATTACTGTTGGATGCTACAAAGAGAAGTGAAACCAAAAGGAACGAAACGACTAAGAAACCACTTAATCAGATCGTTTGAAGATAAGCGCATTCGAAAAGGAAAACCCACATAAAATTGAAATACTATATATCACGAACAATGATTGGGTAGGTATCCTGAAAAAAAAAACGATTTTTGACATTTTTTTTGATTTTTCTCGGTGTTTTCATCACTGACTCCAGATTCGTGATCAGCGGCAATAATTACTCGATAAAAGTATATGCAGACCATTGGAACACGCTATGCGTTCATGAAACAACGCGACATCCATGAAAAAAAAACAGTTTTTTTAAATTTTTCTCAATATTTTCACCACTCACTTTCAATTTTGACTCAACATTCGTGATCAGCGGGAAAAATTACTCAAAAAAGGCGTACGTAGGCCATCGTAACACGCTATGTATTCTTGAAGAAAAACGTGATATGCATAAAAAACATAGTACTTATACCTACGTGAAAAACGCGGTTTTTGGTGTTTTTTTCCCCTCAACATTTTGACAGTTAGCCCTGGGTTCTAACAATAGATTCGAGGTCAGTGTGGAAAAAAAAAATATAAGGAAAATACATACAGCCTAGCCGAACACGCCACATGCATATTTTACCACCCAAAAAGCCATAAAAAATGCTTGACAGTTTTTCGGGTTTCTCTCTGTAATATTAATAACAAAATATACTAAAGAAAAGTATATTCAGATGTTCAGTTCAAATAACTTTTTTTTGTGGGCCTGTGCAATTATACTACAATTCAGTTGAATATTAGTATAATGAGTTAGGAAGCGAAAGTTCACCATATATTAGACTCTATAGTTAATAAGTTGTAAGAACAGCTGCTACATTCAGTATTTATTCGCAAAACAGTTAAGTAATAATAATAATAATAATAATAAAGACTTTATTAGGAAAGCATGTACATACAATACATCCAGTCGCTAAGGCGAAGTCTAGCCAAAGCTATTCAACTTAACCTTATCTAACCTAAAATTCCTAAAACTAAAAGTAGTAATAATAATAACACCTAAAGTACATATCAATAAACATTAAAATATAGTATAATATTCTTGTGGATAAATATTTAAAAAACAAGAAAAAAAAATATGTGGAAAAAGAAATCGCTAATAAAAGAATGAGCAGTATTATTAGCATTAGTATTTATCAGTTTAGTAGTGTCAGACAACGAATGAGCTACGTACGTAAGGTGCAGATAAAATTACTGCATAGAAAAGAATTTAATTTTCACTTTTTTGCGAAAACTGTCTACATTTAGAAATTTGAGGGTATCATTTATGTTGTTATAAATTGTGACAGAGTTGTAAGAAAAAGATCTACGAAACAGGGTAAGACGATAAGTTGGCAATGATAACTTGTGCATATGTCTCAAATTTAAATTGTGGATGTTATTCCTAGGTATCAATTTTTTACGAAGATATGATGGCGAGGAGGTGCATAGGATACGGTGAGTAAATACGGACATGAAATATTTATAAACACTTTCCACTCGTAGCCAACCAAGTTCATTTATTTTTGAGGAAGTGCGCTGGTGTTTTCGAATGCGGTAAACAAATCGACAACAACTGTTCTGTATTTTTTGCAGGCGGTTTTTTGATAGTTGGTCCAAGCAGTTATAATATACGACATTGCAATAATGTAATATAGGTAACTGTTGGAAACGAAGATTTGTTTACTTATTTATTTGTTGTTTGCATTGTTTTTATATATTAGTTATTGTTGTGATTGTACTAGCTCCGTAACTAAGAAAGAGTTGTTGAATAAAAAAAATAATTTATATTTGACATCTGTTAATTTCTGGCTCTAAAAACCCACAAGTTTAGGCATATTCTGCTTCAGGTATATTCTGCTTCAGGTTATGGGCCCAGTACACCCAGTACAATAAGAAGGGTCAGTGGTTCTCTAGTAATAGAAGAAAACTAGTTTCGTGTCAAGTCACATCAAATTTAACATACCAGTTAAAGGTATTCTAAAGGTAATAAGATGGACAAGTTCAAGAATATTAATATTCAGAAATTCGATGGGAAGAATATTTCACTGTGGAAATACAAGATGGAAATAATATTTAGAGCAGAGGGTTTGCTGGGTTTAATTAATGGTAAAGCAAAACAACCAGTAATAACAGATGAAGAAAACGTAAAGAAATCATGGGAAAACTTAAATGCTAAAGGGATGATGTTAATATCTATGTCAATGGAGTTTAGTCAATTGCAGACTGTAATAACGTGTGATAATGCCGCCAGTATGTGGTCAAGGCTGAAAATAATTCACGAACAAAGGTCCTCCGCGAACAAAGTGATGATTAAACAAAAATTTTTCAGTTATAAAATGTCAGAAACCGACAGTATTGCACAGCATATTAGCAACATAGAGTCAATGTCACAAGCTCTAGCTGATGTTGAAGAAAAAGTAAGCGATATAGATAAAATAGCTAAAACTTTAGAAAGTTTACCTCACAAGTATGGATCATTCGTAACTGCATGGGACTCATACGACGAAGATAAACAAACATTTGAAAATCTTACAACAAGACTTCTCAAAGAAGAATTGAGGCTTACTCAGGCAGACGAGCTAACAACTGCGTTTGCTGCTGTTAAACTCAATAAGTATCCTCATAGTTCGAACAAAAAGAATTTTGTTTCTAATACCAAAAGTAATTTTATTCCTAATACAAAGTATTCTAAAAAAGATGTAACGTGCTACTACTGTAACAAGAAGGGGCATTTAAAATCTGAATGTAGAATAAGGCTTAGTAAACTTCAACCTGGTTACAGCAAGCAAAACTGTGATCCAAATTACAGAAATCAAGCTCTTAGTGCTGAGATGAAAAATATAGTTGCTGATGGATGTGAAGATATCTGGCTCGCTGATAGTGCAGCATCAAAGCATATGACGTCGCACAAAGAGTGGTTTTCACAAATAACACCACTAAAGAACAAAGATGTTCAAATTGGAGATAACTCTTTTATTACCGCTGAAGGAATTGGCTCAATTAGTGTAATGGCTGTTGTGAATGGTAGAAGAGTTCCTCGTACATTGGTAGAAACCTTATACGTTCCAAAGTTGAAGAAAAATCTTTTTTCAGTGGGAGCAGCCACGAGCAAAGGTTTGCAGGTCGAATTTAATAGTAGATTCATAGAAGTTAGAAATTAATCAGCCTACGTCAGAAAACATAGAAGTAGAAATTAATCAGCCTACGTCAGAAAACATAGAAGTAGAAATTAATCAAGAAAACCAAACGTCAGAAAACATAGAAGTAGAAATTAATCAGCCTAAGGATAAAGCTTCAGAAGAAAATGGCCATTATTTAAGACACCGTAAAGATATTAAGAAACCAATTTGGTATGAAGCATGTGCAGCAATAGTAGGTGAACCTCAGACCTACGAAGAAGCTATGGAAAGTGAAGAAAAAGAAGAATGGAAGAAAGCAATGGAAGATGAGATTAAGTCGCTGATGAAAAATGAGACGTGGTCACTACAAGTTTTACCAGCGGATCGCAAAGCAATTGGGTGCAGATGGGTGTTTAAAATAAAATATAAAGCGGATGGTAAAATTGAAAGATATAAGGCCAGACTTTGTGCAAAAGGTTATAGTCAAAAATCTGGCATAGACTATTTTGAAACATTTTCACCAGTTGTAAGGTATGATTCCGTTAGAACGTTATTATCAATTGCAACTGTCAGTGATTTAGAAATTTGTCAGTTTGACGTAAAGACGGCTTTCCTGAACGGAGATTTACAAGAAGAAATCTTTATGAAGCAGCCGGAAGGCTTTAATACAAAAGGTTGTACTCTGGTATGCAAACTCAACAAAAGCCTATATGGTTTGAAGCAGTCTCCGAGATGTTGGAATAAGAAGTTTGTGGAGTTTCTTAGTTCATACAGCTTCAAGCAGTTAGATGCTGAAAAATGCATTTTTTATGCACTCTTTGAAAATTATGAACTATTCCTGGCGTTGTACGTTGATGATGGTCTAATTATGTGTAAATCTAAAAAGGTTATGGACATATTTTTGACAGAACTTGGAAAAATATTCGAGATAACCATTTGTGCTGCAGAATGTTATGTTGGATTGGAAATCAGTCACAATAGAGAACAAAGAAGTCACTTTGTGTACCTTTAAATCAGTAAACAAATAGGGGGAGTGTTGGAAACGAAGATTTGTTTACTTATTTATTTGTTGTTTGCATTGTTTTTATATATTAGTTATTGTTGTGATTGTACTAGCTCCGTAACTAAGAAAGAGTTGTTGAATAAAAAAAATAATTTATATTTGACATCTGTTAATTTCTGGCTCTAAAAACCCACAAGTTTAGGCATATTCTGCTTCAGGTATATTCTGCTTCAGTAACACCAGCGATTCACATAGCTTTTTTCTTAATTTAAAATTAATAATATTTATATTATTATAAAGTAGCTTTAATGCTAGATACGCTTTTTTGACTAACATGTTTACGTGTTCTTTAAATCTTAGATTTTCGTCATAAGTTAAACCTAAACTTTTTACTTTGTTTACAACAGTTAGGGCTCTATCTGATATCTTGAGTTTTATATTTTGCTTGACAAGACTTATATGTTTTTTATTTGGAAAACATATTACCGCACATTTCCCAATATTTAATTTTAAATTATGCGAATTCGAATAACGCTCGATAGAAGTTAGATCTTGATTTATGTTAACAGATGTGTTTCTTATATTATTTGGGTCAAAAGAGCATGTTAATTGTGTGTCATCCGCATAACATTGAATTTGTGTGTAGTTTACACTATTGAAAATGTCAGCTGTATATATTAAAAATAGGATAGGCCCTAGAGCAGAGCCCTGGAAAACACTGGAGGTGATTTTGGTAGTGTTTGAAAAGGCATAATTCAATTTGACAGTTTGGTATCTATCGCTTAAGTAGGACTTGAAAAACTGAACACAATTTTCATTAAATCCGAAGTAGATAAGCTTGGCACATAACAAAGTATGATCTAGAGTGTCAAATGCTTTTGAAAAATCCAAAAGTACTAACAATGATGCAAGACCGCTATCAAGAGATTTTAAAATATCGTCGGTAATATTTGCTAATACACTTACAGTACTATGACCCTTTCTGAATCCAGACTGTAGATGGGAAATTATATTATTACTTGTGACACATTCATAAATTTGGGGCTGGATGAGTTTTTCTAAAATTTTTGATAGTGTCGTTATGATACAAATGGGCCTTAAATCTGAGTATTCCTTAGGGGTACTAACTTTTGGCAAGGGGGAAATTATGGTTATTTTCCACGAATTGGGAAAATAGCTATTTTCCAGACAGGAGTAAATTATGTGGGTAATATGTTTGCTTATAACTGGTGAACATAATTGTAGCATGTAAGCATTCACATTGTCACTACCGTACGCATTTGACTTTAGATTATGAATTATTTCATTTATGTAATGTACCGTGGCTAGTTGAAAATTAAATGAAATTTCGTCGTTAAATTTATTGGACAAATATTGATTTACTGTTGCTGGACAGTTGTTAGGGGGACTATAAACAGATGTGAAATAAGTGTTGATATCGTCAACGTTTTTTAAATTATGTGGAATGTCAGTGGTGTGGTTTTGTTTTATATTTAATTTTTGTAAGGCTTTCCATAGATGTTTACTATCGAGTCTATTTTGATAATATGTCAAATATGCGCTTTTTTCACGTCTGATAGACTGCACGGTAAAATTAAGTAGCTGTTTATAATAATTCCAGTTTTCTACGGTTTTGTTTTTTTTATATTGACTTAGTGCCTTGTCGCGTTGTTTCATCATCTCTCTGATAATATCTGTCAACCAAGGGGAGTAGGGTTTAGTAATGCGTGACGTAACGAAGGGAGCATGTTTATTAAACAAAGATAAAATATTTTCTGTTAAAAATACAAGTTTATGATCTATATTATGTATGTAGAATATGTTATCCCATTGGATATTGTTCAGTCTGGTGCCTTTAATGTATTAAAATATTATATGTCTAAATAACTGAAGTGAACTACAGAGGAAAATGCCTTCCTTCAGACATAAATCCGGTGATATTCATTTATTTTAGGCCCGCCCCAAAGCCTAACAAAACATTCTCAAACTCCGCAGACTTTAACGCGCCACATATTTCACCCCTTTACAGTAATAGTAACTTATTTCACGTTAAGTTTACTTTAGCAACACAGGTAGGTATGAAAGAAAGTTGCGGTTAACGAGATCGGCGGTTAAGTGTACGTTGAAATTGAAGCAGCTGCTCCTCGGAACACTTCAAACGCGGTATTTGAATTCCTTCAGACTTTGGAATGTTCGCCACATCCATGTAGTGGTGTAGTTATGACCTATGAGAGGCAGCTCCGTAGTATTACTTGTAGGAATTTTTATGGGGTCTTAGCCCTTACGCAGGGCAAGTTAAGCAAAAACGAAATATATTTACCTTTTGTCTTGTGTATTTTAAAGACTTATATTGGATAACATTCTAGTAGTAATATTTTGCTTCAAAATCTTACTGTTTTCAAATTTATTTGAATTTATAGCTAAGAAAAGAAAATTATAAAAACATATTACTACTATTTGAATAAATCTGATGTTGAAGCTGATTAAAATTTGGGTAATGAAGAGCTTTTTCATTAAATGCTTTAATTATTTATTACCGTAAGAAAGATGCAAACTCTGTCTAATCGCAGATAAATAGGTCTTCCATATAATTTTATTTCAAAAACTGTGCACGAACCATAGATAATATATCTAAGAAACTTCATTTAACAATTGAGGTGCATCCATGCAAAACCGAACATGTCCAGTAAGTCATTTCGAGATAATCTCAAATTTTCTTGCATTAAGAGTCTGCATGTTCAAGGCTCGAAATTTCTATTGCAATATATTCTCAGCTTGTACTGAACGCGAAAGTCATTTGAATATAATGATATTTTTTGTAAACAACCAAAATAACGCCATTTTTTGTTTGGACATGTCTTGTTTTGCTCGGGCGGCGTGGACATGTCGTGTTTTGCTCGGACTGATCAATGGACACGTCATGTTATGCACAGACTAATTAATGGACTTGTTTTTTTCTTGTTTTATTTATTACAACTGTAATATTTAAAAATCTTTATAAAAAAAGTATCAGAAAATTCGCAAAAAGAATGAAAGAACAAACTTACAGAAGACAAGTTAAAACATAGTACTTAAAATTAAAATGAAAATGCATCCCTCCGCTTTTTTTTTCTCGAACCCACGTTTATTAATCCCACGGACATATCCATAGCTTATTTATTAATTAAATTTGTTTTATTTACATCAATTGTACAGAACACAAAAGATCGCACACACTAAGACACTAGAATTTGAAGGTTATATTGACGCTTTGAGATACGGGTGACTAGTAATTTTTACTAGCACAAATGTTTTTATTAACATTTAGTTACTATTATTGCCCTTTATCGAGACGATCCAGAACCATACAGAAACTGAAAAGCGATATTACAGTTAAATTTCAAATTTGGACAAGTCTGCTTTTGGTGGCACATATATTCCCATAAGAATTATCACTGGACATGTACCATTTTGAATAAACTTCTTGTTCACTTTGTAGTGTTTAAACATGTATTATTTTGCTTAGACTTCATGTGATTTTAGCATATGATATATCCGGTTTTGAACGATTCTGATTGCGGCAATGGATTTTAATCAAGAAAATACTTAAAAATTCATCACTAACTCATTTCAACTTAATTATGGACATGTCTGATTTTGCATGGATGCTCCTCAATTATAATGCAGATAATTTAAAATGTGATATAGATTTATCGGTAATTGAAACAGAAATAAGCAACTGATGACTGAAACTGTAGATGTGTTAAATGTACGGAGTTGAGCGCGGAGAGGCATCTTGTCCCACGTGCCTGTAGTTCACGACCCACTAAAAAAACTGACGTGAGGGATGTGATGCCCAAGAATATGCTGACGATATAGTCAACATAGTTAGAGGAAAGTAGAACAACATAGTCCGGGATTTATTACTAAATACTGAACATGCTTAAATAATGGATCGATAAAGAAAGACTGAATAAGTCCATCAAAACCAACATCGTCCGGTACACCATATACTCCAGGAGAAACCTGGAGGTACTGGAACATCTGATCCTCTAAAATATACCGTTGTAGGTATCGAGCAGG